>SJXQ01009478.1:0-39732 GCA_006408695.1 Aepyceros melampus | reverse complement strand
AGCCTGAAGTCAGGCAGGTTGATTCCTCCAGTTCCATTCTTCTTTCTCAAGATTGCTTTGGCTATTCAAGATTTTTTGTATTTCTACACAAATTGTGAAATTAATCATTCTAGCTCTGTGAAAAATACCATTGGTAGCTTAATAGGGATTACACTGAATCTATAGACTGCTTTGGGTAGTATACTCATTTTCACTATATTGATTCTTCTGATCCATGAACATGGTATATTTCTCCATCTATTAGTGTCCTCTTTGATTACTTTCACCAGTGTTTTATAGTTTTCTATATATAGGTCTTTAGTTTCTTTAGATAGGTATATTCCTAAGTATTTTATTCTTTTCGTTGCAATGGTGAATGGAATTGTTTCTTTAATTTATCTTTTTATTTTCTTGTATAGGAATGCAAGGGATTTTTATGTGTTGATTTTATATACCCTGCAACTTTACTATATTCATTGATTATCTCTAGTAATTTTCTGGTGGAGTCTTTAGGGTTTTCTATGTAGAGGATCATGTCATCTGTAAACAGTGAGAGTTTTACTTCTTCTTTTTTCCAATTTGGATTCCTTTTATTTCTTTTTCTGCTCTGATTGCTGCGGCTAAAACTTCCAAAACTATGCTGAATAGTAGTGGTGAGAATGGGCACCCTTATCTTGTTCCTGACTTTAGGGGAAATGCTTTCTGTTTTTCACTATTGAGGATAATGTTTGCTGTGGGTTTGTCATATATAGCCTTTATTATGTTGAGGTATGTTCCTTCTATTCCTGCTTTCTGGAGAGTTTTTATCATTAATGGATGCTGAATTTTGTTAAAGGCTGTCTCTGCATCTATTGAGATAATCATGTGGCTTTTATTTTTCAGTTTGTTAATGTGGTGTATTACATTGATTGATTGCAGATATTGAAGCATCCCTAGGATAAAGCCCACTTGGTCGTGATATATGATCTTTTTAATGTGTTGTTGGATTCTGATTTTTAGAATTTTATTAAGGATTTTTGCATCTATGTGCATCAGTGATATTGGCCTGTAGTTTTCTTTTTTCATAGCATCTTTGTCAGGTTTTGGTATTAGGGTGATGGTGGCCTCATAGAATAAATTTGGAAGTTTACTTTCCTCTGCAATTTTCTGGAAACGTTTGAGTAGGATAGGTATTATTTCTTCTTTAAATTTTTGGCAGAATTCAGCTGTGAAGGCGTCTGGACCTGGGCTTTTGTTTGCTGATTACAGTTTCAATTTCTGTGCTTGTGATGTGTCTAAGATTTTCTTTCTTCCTGGTACATTTCTTAAGATGACTCAGAGATTTGAAATGAATTCAATATACCTTAAGAAAATATAATTTACTTTCCAGAAAATGGAGAATGCCTACATATATTATTGGGCTTCCCTAGTGGCTCTGGTGGCAACAAATCTGACTGCAGTATGGGAGACCTGGGTTTGATCTCTGGTTTGGGAAGATCCCCTGCAAGAGGGCATGAAAACAATTCCAATATTCTTTCTGGAGAATCCCCATGGACAAAAGAGCCATGAGGTCACAAAGAGTCAAGCATGACTGAGCAACTAAGCCAGCACAGCACATATATTGTTAATAATTACTGCCTATGAGAACTAACAGAAATAATAATAGATTTCTAACTTTTGAAAAACCTGTTATGGATGCATGTTCATTAAAAATTTGTATTTCTTCAAGCTTAAGATATTTTAAATATGACTCAATTATTCTACACCCATATCCTACAAAAATATTTGCCATTTTCTTTAGAATTTAGCATTTTAAATCTTTCAGAAGCTGTTGATTAGCTTTATAAGTTAAATTGAACAGTTTTAAAATTAATTTTTAATTGAAGAATAATTGCTGTACAGAATTTTGCTGTTTTCTGTCAAACCTTAACATGAATCAGCCATAGATATACATATATCCCCTTTTGAAGCTCCCTCCCATCTCCTTCACCACCCCACTTCTCTAGGTTGATACAGAGCCCCTGTTTGAGTTTTCTGAGCCATAAAGTAAATTCTTGTTGGCTATCTATTTTACAAATGGTAATGTACGTTTCCATGTTACTCTTTGCATACATCTCACCATCTCCTCCCCTCTCCCCATGTTCATAAGTCTATTCTCTATACCAGTTTTTCCATTGCTGCCCTGTAAGTAAATTCTTCAATATCTTTTCTCTAGATTCTGTATGTATGTGTTAGAATATGGTATTTATCTTTCTCTTCCTGACTCACTTCACTCTGCATAGTAGGTTCTAGGTTCATCTGCTTCATTAAAACTGACTCAGATATATTCCTTTTTATGGCTGATAATATTTCATTGTGTATATATACCACTCTATTCATCTGTCAATAGACATCTAGGTTGCTTCCATGTTTTAGCTATTGTAAATAGTGCTACAATGAACAACGGAGCATATGTATCTCTTTAAATTTTGATTTTCTCAAGGTATATGCCTTGGAGTGGGATTTCTGGGTCATATGCTGCTTTTATTCCTAGTTTCTAAAGGAGTCTCCATACCGTCTCCATAGTGGCTGTATCAATTTTCCCAAAAAAAATTGCAAGAGTGTTCTCTTTTCTCCACACCCTTTCCAGCATTTATAGCTTGTAGACGTTTTGATGAAGACCATTCTGAGTGGTGTGAGGTGATATCTCATTGTAGTTTTGATTTGTATTTCTCTAATAATGAATGATGTTGAGCATCCTTTCATGTGTTTGTTAACCATCTGTATGTCTTCTTTGTAGAAATGTCTGTTTAGGTCTTTTTCCCACTTTTTGATTGGGTTGTTTGTTTTTCTGGTATTGAGTTGTATGAGATGCTTGTATATTTTGGCAACTAATCCTTTGTCTGTTGTTTCACTTGCTATTATTTTCTCCCATTCTGAGGGTTGTCTTTTCATCTTGCTTATAGTTTCCTTTGTTTGCAAAATCTTTTAAGTTTAATCAGATTCCACTTGTTTACTTTTGTTTTTATTTCCATTACTCTAGGAGGTGGGCCATGACACGACTGAGCGACTTCACTTTCACTTTTCACTTTCACTTTTCACTTTTATGCATTGGAGAAGGAAATGGCAACCCACTCCAGTGTCCTCGCCTGGAGAATCCCAGGGACAGCAGAGCCTCGTGGGCTGCCATGGGGTTGCACAGAGTTGGACATGACTGAAGTGACTTAGCAGCAGCAGCAGCAGCAGCAGGAGGTGGGCCATAGAGAATCTTGCTATGATTTATGTCATCGAGTGTTCTGCCTATGTTTTTCTCTAAGAGCTTTATAGTGTCTGGTATTACATTTATGTCTTTAATTCATTTTCAGTTTATCTTTGTGTACAGTGTTAGGAACTATTCTAATTGCATTATTTTTATGTACTTGTCCAGTTTACCCAGCACCATTTATTGAAGAGGCTGTCTTTGCGCTCTCATATATTCTTGCATCCTTTGTAAAAAATAAGGTATTTTTGCATAAGTTTATTTCTGGGCTTTCTATTTTGTTCCATTGGTCTATATATCTGTTTTTGTGCCAGTACCATACTGTTTTGATGAGTGTAGCTTGTAGTATAACCTGAAGTTAGGAAGCTTGATTCCTCCAGTTCCATTCTTTTCTCTTAAAACTGCCTTGGCTATTTGGGGTCTTTTGTGTTTTCATATGAATTATGAATTTTTCTGTGAAAAATGCCATTGGTAATTTGATAGGGATTGCATTAAATCTGTAGATTGCATTTTGTAGTAAAGTCATTTTCACAATATTCATTCTTCCTACCCAGGAACATGGAATATCTTTCTACTTGTTTATATCATCTTTTTGATTTCTTTCATTAGTGTCTTATAATTTTCAGTATACAGTTCTTTTATCTCCTTAAGTAAGTTTATTCCTAGATGTTTAATTCTTTTTATTGCAATGGTGAATGATATTGAGTTTTTAATTGCACTTTCTGATTTTTCATTGTTAGTATATAGAAATACAAGTGATTTATGTGTATTGATTTTGTATCCTGCAACTTTGCTAAATTCACTGATTAGCTTTAATAATTTTGTGATACTATCTTTAGGGTTTTCTATGTATAGTATCATGTCATCTGCAAATGGTGGGAGCTTTAATTCTAGTTTTACAATCTGTATTCCTTTTGTTTCTTTTTTTCCTCTGATTGCTGTAGCTAGGAATTCCAGAACTATGTTGAGTAAGAGTGGTGAATGTGGACACTCTTGTCTTATTTCTGATCTTAGGGGGAATGCTTTCTGTTTTTCACCATTAAGAATAACGTTTGCTGTATGCTTATCATATATGGCCTTTACTATGTGGAGGTAGGTTCCGTCTGTGCCCATTTTTTTGAAAAGTTTTAATCACAAATATGTCCTGGATTTTGTCAAAGGCTTTCTCTGTATCTATTGAGATGATCATATGGTTTTTATCTTTCAATTTGCTAATATGATGTATCACATTGATTGATTTTTGCATATTGAAGAATCCTTGCACACCTGGAACGAACCCAACTTGATCATGGTGTATGAACTTTTTGATGTGTTGCTGAATTGTTTGCTAAAATTTTGTTAAGGATTTTTGCATCTATGTTCATAGTAAAATTGGCCTGCAGTTTGTGTGTGTGTGTGTGTGTGGTCTTTTTCTGGTTTTATTATCACGGTGATGGTGTCCTCATTGAATGAGTTTGGAAGTGTTCCTTCTGCAATTTTTTGAAAGAGTTTTAGAAGGATAGTCATTAGCTCTTCTTTAAATGTTTGATATAATTCTCTTGTGAAGCCATCTGGTCCTGCTTTTGTTTTTTTGGGAGATATTTGATCACAGCTTTGATTTCAATGCTTGGAATTGGGTTGTTCATATTTTATATTTCTTATTGGTTCAGAAAGTTCAGAAGACTGAACTTTTCTAAGAATCTGTCCATTTCTTCCAGGTTATCTATTCCATTGCCATAGTTGTTCATAATAGTCTCTTATAATCCTTTGCATTTCTGCATTATCTATTGTAACCTCTCCTGTTTCATTTCTAATTTTGTTGATTTGATCCTTTTCTCTGTTTTTCTTGATGAGTCTGGCTAAGGGTTTGTCAATTGTGTTTATCTTCTCAAAGAACCAGCTTTCAGTTTTATTAATCTATACTATGTTTCTTTCATTTCTTTTCCATTTATTTCTGCTCAGATCTTCATGATTTCTTTTCTTCTACTAATTTTTGAGTTTTTTTCTTCTTCTTTTTCCAGCTGCTCTAGGTGTAAATTTAGGTTGTCTATTCGATGTTTTTCTTGCTTCTTGAGGAAGGATTGTTTTGCTATAAACTTCCTTCTTAGAACTGCTTTTGCTACATGTGGTAGGTTTTGAGCTGTTCTGTTTTCATTGTCATTTGTTTCTAGAACTTTTCTTGATTTCGCTTTTGATTGCTTCAGTTACCTGTTTGTTATTTAGAAACATGTTGTTTAATCTCCATGTGTTTGTGTTTCTTACAGCTTTTTTCTTGTAACTGGTATCTAGTCTCATAGTATTGTGGTTGAAGATGCATGCTATAATTTCAATTTTCTTAAATTTACTGAGGTTTGATTTGTGACCCAAGATGTGCTCTATCCTGGAGAATGTTCCATGTCCACTTGAGAGAAGGTGTGTTCTTCTGCATTTGGATGGACTTTCCTGAAGATATCAATGAGATCCTTCTCATCTAATGTATAATTTAAGATATGTGTTTTCTTATTAATTTTCTATTTTGATGATATGTCCATTGGTGGTTGGAGTGTTGCAGTCTCCTACTATTATTGTGTTACTGTCAGTTTCTCCTTTTATGTCTGTTAGTGTTTGTCTTATGTATTGAGGTATTCCTATGTTGGGTGCATAGATATTTACAATTGTTATGTCTTCCTTTTGGATTGATCCCTTGATCATTCTGTAATATCCTTCCTTATCACTTGTAATCTTCTTTATTTTTAAGGTCTACATTGTCTGATATGAGGATTGCTACTCTAGTTTTCTTTTGCTTTCCATCTACATGGGGTATATTTTTCCATCATCTCACTTTCAGTCTAAGTGTGTCTTGAGGTATGAAGTGGGTTTCTTGTAGACAGCATTTATATGGGTCTTTTTTTTTTTTTTTAATCTATTCAGCCAGTCTGTGTCTTTTATTTGGAGGATTTAATCCACTTGTATTTCAAGTAATAATTAGTATATATGATCCTATTGCCATTTTCGTAACTGTTTGGGATTGATTTTGTAGATATTTTTTCTTCTGTTGTATTTCTTGACTATATATGTCCATTTAACAATTGTTGTAAATCTGGTTTGGTGGTACTGAGTTCTCTTAACTTTTGCTTGTCTGAAAAGCTTTTTATTTGTCCATCAATTTTGAATGAGATCCTTGCTGGCTTATAGAGTTCTGCTGAAAGATCAGCTGTTAAGCGTATGGGGTTTCCCTTGTATGCTACTTGTTGCTTCACCTTTGCGGCTTTTAATATTCTTTCTAGAGTATTTTTAATTTCAGTAATTGTGTTTGTCTCTGTATGCTTATTCTTCAATTCTAGGTCTTTGTCAATTGATTCTTGCCTTTTCTCCATTTTGTTTTCAAAGTTTTTGATCATCTTTATTATCACTATTCTGAATTCTTTTTAAGAATAATTTTCCTATTTCTCTTCATTTATTTGGACTTTTGTGTTTCTAGTTTTTCCCTTTATTTGTGTATTATTTCTCTGCCTTTTCATTTTCTTTCTTTATTTTTTTAAAAGTAATTGTGTTTGAAGTCTCCTTTTTCCCAGGTTTCAAGGAAAGTTGAATTCTTTCCTTGAAGAAGGTTGAATTCTTTCTTTCTTTTGATTTCTTCCCCCCTAAGGTTGATTCAGTGGTTTGTGTGAACTTCATATAGGGTGAGATTTGGGCTGAGTTTTTGTTTGTTTATTTGTTTTTCCTCTGATGGGCAAGGCTGAGTGAGGTGGTGCTCTTGTCTGCTGATGACTGGTTTTCTATTTTTGTTTTGTTGTTTAAATGAGGGATCCTGCACAGGGTGCTACTGGTGGTTGGGTGGTGCTTTGTCTTGTATTCAAGTGGTTTCCTTTGTGTGAGTTTTCACTAATTGACACTCCCTAGGGCTAATTCTCTGGCGGCCTAGGATCTTGGAGTCAGTGCTCCCACTCCAAAAACTCAGTGTTTGATCTCTGGTCAGGAACAAAGATTCCACAATTTGTTATGGAATTAAGTGAGATTAAAACAAGTATCCAAAAATGAGCAACCAATGATGAACCCCAGACAAATGGCAGTTACAAAATCAGGAAAAATAGTAGTGAAAATAATGGAATACATACATACACACCCATGAGCAAAGTGAAAACAGTCCAACAAAAATAAAGTACAGTAGATTGATCTGGAAAACAAACGAAATAAAAAGTTATATTTAACAGTTAAGAACAAAACTAACTAAGCACAAACTGGAAAACAATACTAAAACAAGGTGCCAAGTGGAGGATAAAGCAATGAAAACAAAGCTAACAAATATATTGAGAGGAAAGGAAAGAAAGAAAGAAAAGAAGGAATTTATATGCAAAGTTAAATAGAGGTAGATGAAGATTTATATACATTAATGATTAACTGCAAGGGGAAAAGAATAGCAAATGAAGGAATAAATGTAGAAAAAATGTAATAGGTTTTTAAAAATTAAATTATAAAAAAAAGAAAGAGAAAAAAATGGAAGAAGAAAGAAAAAGAAGGAAACTCCACAGAACTGCAAAATCCCAAGGTAGAGGCAGAGGTTTATGACAACAATAAAAAATGTAACTGGCGGGGGGTAGGAAGCAGCTCAAAAATTTATTGGATTTCTTAGTGCCAATAAAATTGACAACCACAATGGGGGGGGGGGGGAAAAAGGAAGAAAAAAATCCAAAAGAATCTACAGAACAAGTAAAAAATTAAGAATAATAAATGTTTTTCTTGAGTCTCTGATGTCAGAATCCTTTCCTGTGCTGGGAATCAGTCCACCTTACCTCCCTAGGATGCCCTCCTACACTGTACTGATCTCTGGACCTGCTGTAGAGGCTGCTCAGGTTCTAATCTGGTCCTACTCTGTGTTCTTGCTTCCAATGTCCACAGCTATAATAGCTAGTGTGTTTTCTTTTTGGGAAGCTCTCAATGGCCTTTTATATATTACATAGACACAAAGTCTGCTTAGTTGATTGTGTGTATTTAATCTGCAGCTTGTACAGCTGGTGGGAGGTTTTGGGTCTTATTCCTTAGCCATACCACCCCTGGGTTTTATTTCCACCTCTACATATGGGTCGCCTGCTGGGGCTTAGCTTCTGAGGCTACCCTGGAGGGTTTGGGTTTGCTCCTGTGAGGGCCAGATGTGGAAGTGGGGCAGCTGCTTGGTTGCAGGGGTTCTGGTAGTACCAGGTTCTCAGGTACTACAGGTAGGGCAGCAGGAAATACAGTTCTCTAGAAGGGTATGGAAACCAGTATTGGCCAACACACTCCAGTATTCTTGCCTGGAGAAGCCCCTCTCTGACAGAGAAGCCTGGAAGGTCACAATCTACAGGGTCACAAAGAGTTGAACAGGACCAAAGTGACCCTGTGCTCATAAACACAAGACTTTTTTTTTTTTTTGCCTGTGGCAGCTCTGCTCCAGTCAGAGTTGAGAATCATGGTGGTGCAGCTTCTTGGCTTGCAGAGATCCTGGTGCTGCCAAGTATCAGGGACATAAATTGCCTCCATGGCAGAAGTTATGGCCCTATCAGGTCTTTTTTTCATCCTCTTGTAGCTGGCAATCAGAAGGCCTTTTTGGCCAGTCTTTCTGCAAAGCTCAGCCCGTTCAGGCACTTAGAGGGATCCTTTGCCTGGGGTCCTTCTCTGTTACTCAGTGCATCAGGCACACAGAGGGGTCCCCTTGACTGGGGTCCTACTCTGTAGATCTGTGCATCAGGCAACTAAAGGGGAGCCCTGGGTGAGGTCCTACTCTGTAGTTCAGTGTGTAAAGGGTTTTATAGGCAAGCCTCTCTATCGTTCAGCTGCCAATGCTAGCAATGCTGGTGTGTGGGGAGAGAGAGGCTATGGTGACGGCTCTACCCACTATGTGTGACTCAGCAATATTGCCTTGCTTCCATGGCTGCCTGGCTTCCCTCCACAGGCATTTCTCACCGCTATCTCCTCCCTTACATCCCCTCAATCTTTCTCTCTGTAGTCAATAGCAACCCTGAAGTGACAATCCCTAAACTCCAGCTCCCAGCCATTGCCCCTTCCAGGAGACCCACATCCCTACCTGACATATGTATGGCTATGGCAAGGACTGTCTGACTCTCATTCCATTTAGGCTGCCACAGATCAGCTGTTTCACTCTTGGCCTTAAATGTTTCTCCTCTGACTCAGACAATTGACCCACTTTGGGGATTGGTCCTTGCTTCAGTTCCCCCCACCTACTGAGGGCAGGTCCAGTCCTACTAATTCTCCTGTTCCCCCCCCACCCAGTTCATTTGTCCTATCAAGTTTTGCATGGTTCTATGTATTCTTTTCAACTGGTCAGGTCCTCCTATCCACTCTCAGCTGGTTTCTGCATTCACTTCTGTGTCTGAGGATGTATTCTTGATGTATCCATGGAGAGAGATGTATTCCACATCCACCTACCCCCCACTCCGCCATCTTGTTCTCCTCTCAAATTGAACAGTTTTTTTTTGCAGTTAAATCACATTTTATATGACAGTAAGAAAAATAATTTTTAAACAGTTATGGTGGAGAATTTAGAGTAAAATAATTTTGTTATTTTATTTCATTTTTCTTTTAAAATATCATTGAGAAAAAAATATTTTTCTGCTATATTATTTTAGGCAAACTCTTGCCTAAAAGAATCACAGCGTCTGGGATCAAGATTACTGGGAGAAATATTAATAACCTCAGATACACAGATGATAACCACCCTTATGGCAGAAAGCGATGAAGAACTAAAGAGCCTCTTGATGAAAGTGAAAGAGAAGAGTGAAAAAGTTGGCTTAAAACTCAACATTCAGGAAACTAAGATTATGGCAGCTGGTCCCATGACTTCATGGCAAATAAATGGGAAAACAATGAAAACAGTGAGAGACTTTATATTTTGGAGCTCCAAAATCACTTCTTTATTGACTATGCCATAGCCTTTGACCTTGTGGACCACAACAAACCATGGAAAATTCTTAGGAGATGAGAATACCAGACCACCTTACCTGCCTCCTGAAGAACCTGTATGCAGATCAAAAAGCAATAGTTAGAACCAGACATGGAAAAACAGACAGGTTCCAAATTGGAAAAGGAGTATGTCAAGGCTGTGTATTCTTACCTTGTTTATTTAACTTACACACAGAGCACATCATGCCAAATGTTGGACTGGACGAAACACAAACTGAAATCAAGATTACTGGGAGAATGTCAATAACCTCAGATATGTAAATGACACCACCCTTACAGCAGAAAGCAAAGAAAAATTAATGAACCTCTTGATGAAAATGAAAGAGGAGAGTGAAAAAGTTGGCTTAACACTCAACATTCAAGTAACGAAGATCATGACATTTGGTCCCATAACTTCATAGCAAATAGATGGGGAAACCATGGAAACAGTGACAGACTTGATTTTGAGGGGTCCCAAAATCAGTGCATTTGGTGACTGCAGCTGTGAAATTAAAAGATGTTTGCTCCTTGAAAGAAAAGCCATGACCAACATAGACAGCATATCAAAAAGCAGAGACATTACTTTGCTGACAAAGATCTGTTAGTCAAAGCTATGGTTTCTCCAGTAGTCATGTATGGATGTGAGAGTTGGATGATAAAGAAAGCTGTGCACTAAAGGATTGATGCTTTCGAACTATGGTGTTGGAGAAATCTCTTGAGAGTCCCTTGGACTGCAAATAGATCCAACCAGTCCATCCTAAAGGAAATCATTCCTGAATATTCATTGAAAGGACTGATGCTGAAGCTGAAACTAATATTTTGGCCACCTGATGTGAAGAACTGACTCATTTGAAAAGATCCTGATGCTGGGAAAGATTGAAGGTGAGAGGAGAAGGGGACAACAGAGAATGAGATGGTTGGATGGCATCACCAACTCAATGGACATTAGTTTGAGCAAGTTTTGGGAGTTTGTGGTGGACAGGGAAGCCTGGTGGACTGCAGTCCATGAAGTTGCAAAGAGTTGGACACGACTGAGAGACTGAACTGAACACAACAGCAGTCAAAGTCAACCTAAACTTCACAGAAACATATTAATTTGTAGAACAAAACATAAAAAGTATAATGGTTTAATAGGTATTTTAATAAGCACTGCATTGCTTCTCTTCTGTAAACATCATATCCAGAAGGTCTTATCCTATTATAACTAGAGCTGCAGTGTCTATTTCCAACAGAGGCTTAAATAGCAGTTTGATGTTTGTGCAAACTTTTTCAGGGACATGTTGCTTGTCTTCCTGTCATCTCAGGTACACAAACATACCTGTCACTCATATATGCAGAATTCAAATGTGAAGGAGACTTAAGGCACAGAGTAAGCTTGGGCTGACTCTTGGCCAATAAGAGTGATAAACTGATAAATAGATCCCTTTTTCCAGGCCTCTATCCTGCTCCACTCTTGCTGTCTGAAATAACATTCACAAATAGATTGCTGCTGCTGCTGCTAAGTCTTCAATTGTGTCCGACTCTGTGCGACCCCATAGATGGCAGCCCACCAGGTTCCTCCGTCCCTGGGATTCTCCAGGCAAGAACACTGGAGTGGGTTGCCATTTCTGTCTCCAACAAATAGCTATTTACAGAAAAGCTTATTATAGGTGCTATTTTGGGTGGAAACTCAGGTTAAGGTAATAAACATGGTGTAAGTGAAAGTTGCTCAGTCATGTCTAACTCTTTGTGACCCCATGGACTATACAGTCCATAGAATTCTTTAGGCCAGAATACTGGAGTGGGCACCCTTTCCCTTATGCCGGTCATCTTCCCAACCCAGGGATTGAACCCAGGTCTCCTGCATTGCAGGCGAATTCTTTACCAGCTGAGCCACAAGGGAAGCCAAATCAACATGGTAAATACCTACAAATAACAGACATTTAGAAAGGGGTTGTAGAGCTAAACAACTCACCAGTCAAACAGCAGTATTAATTCTTGAGAGAAGTGATTTCTGGCAGAAAGTAACATGACATAGTGAAGTGAAGTGAAGTCGCTCAGTTGTGTCCGACTCTTTGCGGCCCCATAGACTGTAGCCTACCAGGCTCCTCTGTCTATGGGATTTTCCAGGCAAGAATACTGGAATGGGTTGCCATTTCCTTCTCCAGAACATGACATAAGTATGCATATATTCACTTGTGGTTGATTTGGAATGTAGGTCTTGTTCAGTCTCTAAGTCTGGTCCAACTCTTTGAGACCCCATGGAGTGCAATATAACAGGCTTCTCTGTCCTCCACTATCTCCTAGAGCTTGCTCAAATTCATTTCCATTGAGTCAGTGATGCCATCCAACTATCTCATCTTCTGTCATCCCCTTCTCTTCCTGCCTTCAGTCTTTCTCAGCATCATGGTTCCCAGCATCATGGTCTTTTCCAATGAGTTGACTCTTTGCATCAGGTGGCCAAAGTATTGGAGCTTCAGGCTCAGCATCAATCTTTCCAATGATTATTCAGGGTTCATGTCCTTTAAGATTGACTGATTTGGTCTCCTTGCATTCCAAGGGACTCTCAACAGTCTTCTCCAGCACCACAATGTGAAAGCATCAATTCTTCAGTTCTCAGCCTTCCTTATGGTCCAACTCTCATATCCATGCATGACTACTGGAAAAACCATATCTTTGGCTATATGGACCTCTTTTGAGAAAAATGATGTCCTTACATTTTAATAGGCTGTCTCAGTTTGTCATAGTTTTCCTTCTAAGAAACAAGCATCTTCATAGCTGTAGTCACCATCAATAGTGAGTTTGGAGCACCCCCCCCCCAAATAAAATGTGTCACTGCTTCCACTTTTTCCTCTTCTATTTGCCATGAAGTGATGGGACCAGATGCTATGATCTTAATTATTTTTCAATGTTGAGTTTTAAGCCAGGTTTTTAATTCTCTTCTTTCACCCTCATCAAGAGGTTCTTTAGTTCCACTTCACTTTCTGTCTTTCCCAGGATGATGATATACATCTCTGGGAGAGCATCCCATTTTGATACACTTCCCAATATCCAACTTTGTATTTTGGTTCCCTTGACCCTCCACCTTCTTATTGCATTCCTATACATGCTCTCTTGGCTTCAGTTGATACATGTTGGTTTATTCTGTGGCTTTATTTTTTATTTATTTTTTGGCATTTGGTTTCCTTCTTCCTTAGCAGAAGAATTTCTCCAACCAGACTGAGATTGTTATTTACTCTTTGGCCAAGAGAAAAAAATGGGAATAAATTTAAAGGAAGATCATGTTTCTTTTTAAGGCAGATGATTCTTCATCATGTTGAAGCAAGGGCCTATGATGGTTCTGGTCTTTAACAGGAAAGAGTGACTTTAGCACTTTAAGAGGGTTCAGAAAAATCTGAAATTTGATGATCTCAAATGAAGTAATCCCAATTTTCAAGGTCCCATCCATCTCTATTCAGGACTCTGATCTTGTTGTGAAAATACTTGATTGGGATGAGAATTCAAACATCACTGGAGCACTACTGTTCCCAAGTTTGATTTCATTTTTTTTAGGCCCTTGGATATAGGAAATAAAATTAACTTTATAAGCTGTCAAGGAATCCCATTGATTTTCACACTTCACATTTAGTTCAGTTCAGTTCAGTCACTCAGTCATGTCCTACTCTCAGCAACCCCATGAACTGCAGCACCCAGGCCTCCCTGTCCATCATTAACTCCTGGAGTTCATCCAAATCCATGTCCATTGAGTCAGTGATGCCATCCAACCATCTCATTCTCTGTCGTCCTCTTCTCTTCTTGCCCTCAATCTTTCCCAGCATCAGGGTATTTTCAAATGTGTCAGCTCTTTGCATCAGGTGGCCAAAGTATTAAAATTTCATCTTCAACATCAGACCTACCAATGAATACCCAGGACTGATCTCCTTTAGGATGGACTGGTTGGATCTCCTTGCAGTCCAAGGGACTCTTGAGAGTCTTATCCAACACCACAGTTCAAAAGCATCAATCATCCAAATCCATGTCCATTGAGTCAGTGATGCCATCCAACCATCTCATTCTCTGTTGTCCTCTTCTTTTCTTGCCCTCAATCTTTCCCAGCATCAGGGTATTTTCAAATGTGTCAGCTCTTTGCATCAGGTGGCCAAAGTATTAAAATTTCATCTTCAACATCAGACCTACCAATGAATACCCAGGACTGATCTCCTTTAGGATGGACTGGTTGGATCTCCTTGCAGTCCAAGGGACTCTTGAGAGTCTTATCCAACACCACAGTTCAAAAGCATCAGTTCTTCAGCTCTCAGTTTTCTTTATAGTCCAACTCTCACATCCATATGTGACCAGAGTAAGCATCTTTTAATTTCATGGCTGCAATCACCATCTGCAGTGATTTTGGATCCCAGAAAAATAAAGTCAGCTACGGTTTCCACTGTTTCCCCATCTATGTGCCATGAAGTGATGGGAGTGGATACCATGATCTTAGTTTTCTGAATGTTGAGCTTTAAGCCATCTTTTTCCACTCTCCTCTTTTGCTTTCATCAAGAGGCTCTTTAGTTCTTCGCTTTCTGCCATAAGAGTGGTGTCATCTGCATATCTGAGGTTATAGATATTTCTCACTTAACATTAAGTCAGCCTTTAACTGACTTTTCATTATACATGGAGAGCATCCAACAATATAATACTGCTTTGTATCCTCAGAGCTATATGTGCCATGAAGTGATGGGAGTGGATACCATGATCTTAGTTTTCTGAATGTTGAGCTTTAAGCCAACTTTTTCCACTCTCCTCTTTTGCTTTCATCAAGAGGCTCTTTAGTTCTTCGCTTTCTGCCATAAGAGTGGTGTCATCTGCATATCTGAGGTTATAGATATTTCTCACTTAACATTAAGTCAGCCTTTAACTGACTTTTCATTATACATGGAGAGCATCCAACAATATAATACTGCTTTGTATCCTCAGAGCTATTACTTACCCCCTATCAATCAAATGCATAAAATATTACATCCGTCAGTTCTATTCACATGAATCCCATTCAAGTTCAACACGAGGATATTTTTAACAGTTTCTCTGTTGTACAATTCTGAGGGCTTTCATAATACCACCTACTATTGGTGATTAAGTATTCTAAGTCAGAAGTTTGGCAAGTCATACAGACCTATGGATCTCCCACTTAAATTTGCATTGTGAAATCATTCAGGACCAAATGTCTCAAATTTGTTTCCATGAAAACAGATTTGGAGCTGGATACTTGTATAGAGGAAGTTTACTTGAGCTTCCATGGCTCAGATAGTAAAGAATCTGCCTGCAATGCATGTGACCTGGTTTCAATCCCTAGGTAGGGAAGATCCCCTGGAGAAGGCAATGGCAACTCACTCCAGTATTCTTGCCTGGAGAATTCCACAGATAGAGGAGGATGGTAGGCTACCATGCATGAGGTTGCAGAATCGGGCATCACTGAGAAACTAACATTTTCACATTTTCACAAGCTTACTTGGTGGTAGACTTAGGAATCACACTTTTCAGAAAGCAAGTAAAGCAAGGTGAGCAGAGGGAGAAGTAAAAAGAGATCTGGTTGCGAGAGTCCTCAGCCTATTCTGCAGGGATATCTGGACTTGGAATAATCTTTCAGAGTTGTCCTGAATTGGAGCAAGGGGATGAAACTTTGATCACCCATATAAAATGGTCTTTAGATACAGGCTGTTCCTGACAAGAGGGCATAAATTTATGTAAGAAAACAACACTTAATCAAGAACAATTCCCAAGGTGGAAGTCCACCGTGAGCCTTCAGAAAACATAACTTTCTACAGCTTAGGAATGTGCAACTTAATATCGAAGGCAAATTGCAGTATCTTTCACAAAGAGAAAGCTAATTAATAAGCACTCTACTTTGGCCAAAAATCTGCCCTTAGGATTCATTGAATTAATACTAAAAAAAAAAAAAAAAAAAAAAAAGGCATACTGTGCTATTAAGAGAATGGGTTTTAGAACAAATGCATAATTATTTAACCTTGGACAAAATTAGTTTCTCCAAAAGTTCTCTATTTATAAAACAGTGATAGTGAGATTCCATGTAAAAAAGAATGGTCTGAAAGATTAATTACATAATGTTGGTAGAGTTATAAGGAATGTGCTTACTATATAGCTTAGTGTGTAGCAAGTATGTGATAGTTGCTACACACAATATCAGTATGTGATAGTTACTTTAGGTTTATTATTACTTCTTTATATCTGAGTTTGGATTTTAGCATGTTTCTGGCTATTTTTCTAGTGCTTTGAAGTGACAAAATGTTAAATATAAAAGAGCAAATAGCAAGCATATGAATGAATGAAACTTCCTTAAATATCTTAGCATAATATGCTACCAAGATCTTTGTATTTATGCCTTGAGTAGAATTCTGTTTTTCACAAAGAAGTTATAATATTAAACATTAAATTAAAACTTTGAGACATGCATTTAGGCTTTACTTGAACCACTGGTTATAATAACCCAGTTAAAATGACTGGTTATAATTTGATCAACAGGAAACCCTGTTGGCCTAAGAAAGTAGTAGAGCGATGTTCAAGGCATGGTACCAAAAACAGCACAAAAAATGGTCTAGAAAATATAGTGGTAGAAAAGTTAGAAGAGGGGAGACATATATATATATTAATTTTCAAAGAAAACACTCCAAAGAAGAGGAAGAATAAAATGAAAAAAGGAAGAGAAAGAGAAGCAGAAAGAGAGGAGAGAAGTTATGAGAGAAGAGGCAGACAGACAGATGGAAGGAGGGAAGAAGAAAAGAAAGAAGGAAAAGGAAAGCAGAATGTGAGAGTATCATTGGTTCAAACTACACAAGAGGAAGGGCTGTCTGTTTTTCATTTTCTGATGATGCTAAAGCCTTTGACTGTGTGGATCACAACAAACTGTGGAAAATTCTTAAAGAGATGGGAATACAAGGCCACCTTACCTCTCCTGAGAAACAGTTTGTAGGTCAAAAATTAACAGTTAGAATCAGACATGAAAAAACAGACTGGTTTCAAATTGGGAAAGGAGTACTTTAAGGCTGTGTATTGTTACCTGTTATTTAACTTATATGTAGTGTACATTATGCAAAATGCTGGGATGGATCACTGATAAGCTGAAATCAAGATTATCAGGAGAAATATAAACAACCTTAGATATGCAGATGATACCACTTTAATGGCATAAAACAAAGATGAACTAAAGAATCTCTTGATGAGGGTGAAAGAGGAGAGGGCAAAAGCTGGCTTAAAATTCAACATTGAAAAAATTAAGATCATGGCATCCAGTCTCATTACTTCAGGGCAAACACATGGAGAAAATATGGAAACAGTGAAAGATTTTATTTTCCTGGGCTTCAAAATCACTGAGGATGGTGACTGCAGTCATGAAATTAGAAGATATGTGCTTCTTGGAAGAAAAGCTATGACAAACCTAGACAGCATATTAAAAACAGAGACATCACTTTGCTGACAAAGATTCATCTAGTCAAACAGGGTTTTTCCAGTAGTCATGTACAGATGTAAGAGTTGGCCCATAAAGAAAGCTGAGTGCCAAAGAATTGGCATACGGTGCTGGAGAAGACTCTTGAGAGTCCATTGGACAGCAAGGAAATCAAACCAGTCAATCTTAAAGGAAATCAACCCTGAATATTCATTGAAAGTGTTAATGCTGAAGATGAACTTGCCATACTTTGACCACCTGATGCAAAGAGCCAACTCACTGGAAAAAACCTTGATGTTGGGTAGGATTGAGAGCAGGAGAAGAAGTGGGTGTCAGAAGATGAGATTATTGGATGGCATCACTGACTCAGTGGACATGAGTTTGAGCAAAGTCTGGGAAACAGTGAAGGACAGGGAAGTCTGGCATGCCTCAGTTCATGGGTTCATAGAGTTGGACATGACTTAGCTACTGAACAACAACAATTATTAAGTCATGGACTATGTTTTTTTGTTTTTTTTTTTTGTCTAGCATTCCAATTCTTCAAAAAGTTGAGAATACCCTATCTTCCACCTGAAATACTTCTTGTCATAAGTTTTAGTTTTCTCATTCCATGTTCCTTATTTCATTTGTGAAAGAGAGAGAAAGGCAGAAGGGGAAAGAGAGAGTAAGAGAGCCAGACTTCCTTACGTGAAGGTCAAAGATCTTAGAATATTAGCAAAGATTATCTAATATCTAGTAGTATTGTTATAGACATAGAATCACCAGGCACTTTCCACAGTCACTAGTAAATGGCGGAAGGTCTTTAGATCCTGCAGTGAAGAATTCTATTATTGCCATCTTCTTTCTTGAGATGACTCTCCTATTTAGTTAATGCTCTGCATGACTGCTACTGAGCTTCCACCTCTCAAAACTTACAGTAACATCTAAGACAGGCACTTTATAAGGGTAATTTCTCTACTATCTAGTGTACCTATAAATAATAAAGGAAAAGGAGATAACACTCTGGGTATTTACATTAAATAAAAGCAGAAGATTATTAACTGAATACTTCTTATGAGCCAAGAACTCTACATATGCTCCCCTTTTAATTAATGCAAAATTCCTATTGTATAGCCATTAGTTGGCAAAGGAAAACACACTGAAAAGTTACTGAATTTCAACACAGAATTCAAATCTATTTTATTTACGAATTTGACCATTTGGTCATAATTTTTAAAATACTCATGACAGTGTAATTTTCAGGACATATAACATTGTATTTCATTTAATGATATTCATTCCATTTTCTGTGTGTTTTCTTTGAAACTGTGTCTTGAGATTCTATGTCTACCCTTGAGCAAGTTTAGACTGTTTTACTCAGTGCTTGCTTAAATGGTTTGATTTCATTAAAAATATAGATTGTATTTTTTCTTTCTGCTTTGTTTTCTTTTGTGTTATTCTTATTTCATATGGGAAAATTCACAAAATTCAAGGCATTTTGAAAGCCTTCAGGAGAGAAAGAGTCCTGTTTTTCCAAGTTGGAGCATCCTACTCATCTACCTACCTACATGGTACAACTACATGAATATATTACTAATGGTCATGTTTCTTTATGTTTCATTATACACACACACACACACACACACACACACACTTTGTGGAATACTTGTTTTCTGTCATTTATCTCTTCATCTCCTTTCCCCCACAAAATGTCCTTTCTTTCTGCTATTATCATTCAAGATTCACAAGAAATATTCTATCTTTTTATCTTCTTTTGATCCCGACACCCCAATATTGCTATTAGTTGTTTGCTGTGTGCCTTATCATCCTAAGTATATCCTTAGAAAAGAACATATTCCACTCTTTTGTATATTTTCACCTCCCTATGATTAGAATAAATCCTTGAGATCAATTACTGTATCACAGTATTGTTACAATCTTACAACTGTAATATACAGATTACACAAAATTATTTCAGCTATAATCATGGAAATAAAGAAAATAATTTATTTTCAGCATTTTAAACACAACTTTGAAAAGTCTTATACTATTAAAAAGTTTTATATTTTTATTTGAAGTGTAGTGAATGTTGATTAGTCATGTCTGACTCTTTGTGACCCCATGGACTGCACAGTCCATGGAATTCTCCAGTGCAGAATACTGGAGTGGGTAGCCTTTCCTTTCTCCAGGGGATCTTCCAAACCCAGGGATTGAACCAAGATCTCTCTCATTGCAGGCAGATTCTTTATGAGCTGAGCCACAAGGGAAGCCCAATATTTTTACTTAAAGCAGTATAATTCTTGGAGAAATAAAACTAAAATATAAGACTATAAGTTGCAATTTAAAAAAGTAACTTATATGAGATATAAGATCTTAGAAAACCTCCTAGGACTAATACACACACACACACACACACACACACACACACACACACACATGCACAAAGTTTTATTCATCATTGGGGATTAGAATGCAAAAATAGGAAGTCAAGAGATACCTGGAGTAGCAGGCAAGTTTGGCCTTAGAGAACAGAATGAAGCAAGAAAAGCCTAACAATTCTGCCAAGAAAAGAAAATGCACTGATCATAGCAATATTCTTTTTCAAAAACACAAATGATGACTTTACAGATGGACATCTCTGAATGGTCAATACCAAAACAAATTGATTACATCCTTTGTATGTATTTGTATCATATACCTAAGATGAAGAAGTTGCATACAATCTCTCTCTCTCTCTCTCTCTCTCACACACACACACACACACACACACACAAGACTTGGAGCTGACTGTGGTTCAGATCAACAGCTTCTCATAGCAAAATTCAGGCTTCAACTAAAGCAAGCAGGGAAAGCCACTAGGCCAGTCAGGTATTACTTAAATCAAATATCTGATGAATATGAATATCAATAACCTCAGATATGCAGATGACACAACCCTATGGCAGAAAGTGAAGAAGAACTAAAGAGCCTCTTGATAAAAGTGAGAGAGCAGAGTGAAAAAGCTGGCTTAAAACTCAACATTTAAAAAACTAAGATTATGGCACCTAATCCCATCACTTCGTGGCAAATAGATGGGGAAACAGTGACAAATTTTATTTTTGGGGACTCCAAAATCACTGCAGATGGTGACTGCAGCCATGAAATTAAAAAAGATACTTGCTCCTTGGAAGAAAAGATGTGGCCAAATTAGACAGTATATTAAAATGCAGAAACATTACTTTACCAACAAAGATCCATCTAGTCAAAGTTATGGTTTTTCCAGTGGTCATGTATGGATGTGAGAGTTGGACTATAAAGAAAACCGAGGGCCCAACAATTGATGCTTTTGAACTGTGGTGTTGGAGAAGACTCTTGAGAGTCCCTTGGACTCCAAGGCATTTCAATACTAAAGGAAATCAGTCCTGAATGTTCATTGAAAGGACTGATGCTGAGGCTGAAACTCCAATACTTTGGCCACGTCATGCAAAGAGTTGACTCATTGGAAAAGACCTTGATGCTGGGAGGGATTTGGGGGCAGGAGGAGAAGGGGATGACAGAGGAAAAGATGGCTGGATGGCATCACTGACTCAATGGACATGAGTTTGAGTGAACTCCGGAAATTGGTGATGGACAGGAGGCCTGGCATGCTGTGATTCATGAGGTCGCAAAGAGTTGGAGACGACTGAGCAACTGAGCTGAACTGAACTGATGAACATCCAGTGGA
Organism: Aepyceros melampus; assembly: GCA_006408695.1. Taxonomy (NCBI): domain Eukaryota; kingdom Metazoa; phylum Chordata; class Mammalia; order Artiodactyla; family Bovidae; genus Aepyceros; species Aepyceros melampus. Next base: position 18,543 of record SJXQ01009478.1, on the reverse strand, counting down.
GGTAACAAATAGATTTCAGGGATTAAATCTAGTAAACACTGTGCACAAAGATCTATGGACAGAGGTCCATAATATTGTACAAGAGACAGCAAACAAAATCATCCCAAAGAAAAAGAAAAGCAAGAATACAAAGTGGCTATCTGAGAAGGACTTACAAATATCTAAAGAAAGAAGAGAAGCAAAAAGGGAGAAAGGGAAAGATATATTCAACTAAACACAAAGTTCTGATGAACAGCATGGAGACAAGAAGGCCTTTTTCAATGAATCATGCATAAAACTACAAGAAAACAATGGAAGGGAAAATACTAGAGATATCTTCAGGAAAACTGTTGATAGCAAGGGAACTTTTTACCCACAGATGGCCACCATAACGTACAGCAAGAGTAGAGACCTAGTAGATGCTGAAGAGATCAAGAAGAGATGGAAAGAACACATAGAAGAACTGTACAAAAAAAGATCTTAATGTACTGGATTGCTGTGATAGTGTGATCAGCCATCCAGAGCCAGGCATCTGGAGAGTGAAGTCAAGTGAACCTTAGGAAGCACTGCTGTTAATTAAGCTAGTGGATGCAAAGGAATTAAAATAGAACTATTAGAAACCATAAAGGATGATGCCATCAAGGTTTTGCATTTAATATATCAATAAACCTGGAAGACCCAGCAGTGGCCACAGGACTGGAATAGGTAAATCCTCATTCCAATTCCCAAGAAGGGTAGTACTAAAGAATGCACTAACCATCAGATAATTGCACTCATCTCCCATGCTAGTAAAGTCATGCTTATTGCATGATTGACTTCATCATTATGTAAACCAAGAACTTCCAGATGTCCAAGCTGGGTTTAGAAAAGGAGAAGGAGCCAGAGATCAAATTGCCAACATCTATTGTATCAAAGAGAAAGTTAGGGAATTCCAGAAAAACAACTATCTCTGTTCATCAATTACACCAAGGCCTTTTTGACTGTGTGGATCATAACAAGCTGTGGAAAGCTCTTAAAGAGATGGGAATACCAGATCATCTTACCTGTCTCCTGAGAAACTGCCAGGAGCCACCACAGGAGATCCCACCCATGACAAAGGTCATGTGGAGAAGACCTGACAGGCAAAGGCAGATAAGGATTCAAGGGACTCCCTGGACCTGCTCGAGCATCTACCCCCAAACCAGAATCTGTCTGTCTTACTATTTTATGCCTTTTATCAACTCTTCTGACATTAACAGGTGGCTATCCCTGACCACCTTTCTTTGGAGAAAATCAACTTAGGGCTCTAGCTAATAAGTCTCTTGGGCATGAAAGAAGTATTTCAATTCAACCCCCCTGTTAGCATTCTAGCTTGCCTGACAGGTTTATCCAGACTCTTGCAGCTATGCATATGATTATTCACAGCCTCCCAAATGTGAAAGGCATGGGAAGTCTAAAACATTCTAAAAATATAGAGCCTTTCAAAGAGTTAAAAGCTATTAGAATAATGCTGGTGTAGGATTTCATTGTTGATCCAAAGCTTGCTGCCAAGTTCCCATGTCTCTTATCCACTGTGCACCTGGGAGTGCAATAGTTAAGGTAGTTGGAATTTAAGGAAAACAAGCAATAGCCTTGGAATTAACCATATCAGACCTTTGAGCTAATTGGTTCTTTGTTGTAACTCACTGCTCCTTTGCTCTGTGAGAATGTAACTCTGTTTAATACTTTCTGAGGCTGAAATACATGACCACTGGGAAAACCATAGCTTTGACTAGACGGACCTTAGTCTTTGAATATGCTATCTAGGTTGGTCATAACTTTTCTTTCAAGGAGTAAGCGTCTTGAGAGTCTCTTGGACTGCAAGGAGATCCAACCAGTCCATTCTGAAGGAGATCAACCCTGGGATTTCTTTGGAAGGAATGATGCTAAAACTGAAGCTCCAGTACTTTGGCCACCTCATGCGAAGAGTTGACTCATTGGAAAAGACTCTGATGCTGGAGGTGTTGGGGTCAGGAGGAGAAGGGGACAACAGAGGATGAGATGGCTGGATGGCACCACTGACTCGATGGACATGAGTCTGAGTGAATTCCAGGAGTTGGTGATGGACAGGGAGGCCTGGCGTGCTGTGATTCATGGGGTCGCAAAGAGTCGGACACGATTGAGCGACTGAACGGAACTGAACTGAACTGAGGCTGACATGGACTAAAAATATAAAGAGAAAACATTTCAAGGGAAAATAAGTTTTCTGTTTGAGCAGTCTTTATCAAAAGAGGGTCATGAAATGTCCACAGGCCTCCAAGGCCAGAAGATAATGTATACAACATTGTTCATGGGAAGGGTATGCAGAAAAAAATCCTGGTTTTGATAAAGACAAAACAGATGTAATGTTTGGGCTGATTCTGTATGACTTTGCATCTTTCATTTTCCTCTATGTACAAGTCAAGGTATAAAAGCTTCCCTGAAAAATAAAGTGACGGACCAGTTCCATGAAATCCTGGTTCCCCTGCGTCAATTCTTTCTCTCTCTCTCTCTTTCTCCCTCTCCCTCCCTCTCTTTTTCAGGCTGATCCTTTGGGGCACAGGGGCCCTCTGTGTTCGCTTATCTGCCTGGACTTCTAAGATCTGAATGGGAAGGCACTCTGCATCTTCACTCCCTCAGGAGACCGAGAAGCCACCTGAGGCCTATGTGAATGGTGCAAATCCCTTGTCTTGGGGCTTTATTGGCTTTCTGTGTAAACCAAGGAATATCAACTTCTATTCTTTCCTCTCTCATTCATTCATTCACCAACGCCATCACACTTTGGATACCCTGGATCCAACCAGGGCAGGACCCCAGCAAGAAACTTGTATGCAGGTCAAGAAGCAACAGTTAAAATCCTATATTGAACAACTGATTGATTCAAGGTTGAGAAAGCAGTATGATAGGGCTTTCTGCTGTCACCCTGTCTGTTTAATCTATATGCTGAGCACATCATGAGAAATGCCAGGCTGGATGACTTATAAGCTGGAATTAAGATAGGAAGAAAAACATCAACAACCTCAGGTATCCTGATGATACAACTCTAATGCAAAAGAAAAAAGGAACAAAACACCCTCTTGATGAGGGTGAAGGAAGAGAATGAAAGAGCTGGCCTAAGACTAAATATTAAAACAAAAACAAAAAACAAATATTATGGGATCTGTTCCCATTACTTCATGGAAAATAGAAGGGGAAAATGTGGAATTAGTGGAAGATTTTCCTCTTCTTGGATCTAAAATCACTGTGGATGGTGACTGCAGCCATTAAATCAGCAGATGATTGCTTCTTGGCAGGAAAGCTATGACAAAAACAGTGTGTTGAAAAGCAGAGACAATACTCAACTGGCAAAGGTCCATAGAGTCAAGGCTACAGTCTTCCCAGTGGTCATGAATAGTTGTGAGAGCTGGATCGTAAAGAATTTATGCCTTTGAACTATAGTGCTAGAGAAGACTCCTAAAAGTCCCTTGGACAGCAAGGAGATAAAGCCAGTCAATCTTGAGGAAAATCAACCCTAAGTACTCCTTGGAAGGACTGATGCTGAGGCCTAAGCTCAAGTATTGTGGTCATCTGATGCTAACAGCTGACTGATTGGAAAATTCTTGATGCTGGGATAGATTAAGGACAGAAGTGGGTGTCAAAGAATGAAATGGCTAGATACCATCACTGATGCAATGGAAATAAACTTGGGCAAACTTTGGGAGATGGTGAGGGACAGGGAGGCCTGGCATGAATCTATGGGGTCACAGAGTGGAACACGACTGGCTGACTGAACCCCATATGACAACAACATATGGGGTATTTCTTGAAATATATAGCTCTTTTTGAAATATATAGCTTTTCTTTTCTGAAAATTATCAACTGATATTTAGCATATCATTGTGAATACTTGCATAGGTACCTATCATTGTTAAAACAATTTAGTAAAGTAATTAGCCTTCAATTAAAAAACAAAACAAAACATTTTTTAAAACTTGAATGACTCCCAGTAATCCCACTGCTGGGCATACACACTGAGGAAACTAGATTGAAAGAGACATGTGTACCCCAATGTTCATCACAGCACTGTTTATAACAGCCAAGACATGGAAGCAACCTAGATGTCCATAAGCAGATGAATGGATAAGAAAACTGTGGTACATATACACAATGATGTATTACTCAGCCATTAAAAAGAATACATTTGAATCAGTTCTAATGAGGTGGATGAAACTGGAGCCGATTATACAGAGTGAAGTAAGCCAGAAAGAAAAACACCAATACAGTATACTAAGGCATATATATGGAATTTAGAAAGATGGTAATGATAACTCTGTATGCAAGACAGCAAAAGAGACACAGATGTATAGAACAGTCTTTTGGACTCTGTGGGAGAGGGAGAGGGTGGGATGATTTGGGAGAATGGCACTGAAACATGTATAATATCATATATGAAACGAATTGCCAGTCCAGGTTCGATGCATGATACTGGGTGCTTGGGGCTGGTGCACTAGGACGGCCCAGAGGGATGGTATGGGGAGGGAGGAGGGTGGGGGGTTCAGGATGGGGAACATGTGTATATCAGTGGCGGATTCATGTTGATGTATGGCAAAACCAATACAATATTGTAAAGTAATTAATCTCCAATTAAAAATAAATAAATTTATATTTAAAAAGTTAACATTATAAGAAAGAAAAAAAGAAACTTGAATGACTATGAAACAAAAAATCTGCCTTTATGATAATTTCTAAAACACGTTTTTTTTTTCCTGCCATTATATTTGCTTCCTGAAAATACAAAGTAAACTCTCATTATTGTTATATGCATTATTTCATCAGCAAAATGTTTGCAAATGAAGTGCAATGCTGATAAATGATGCAAGATACAGGATTTGTGGAACACTGAATGGTAAAACGTAAAACTTGTAAAAATGGTTTTGTGGGAAAATTTTTGTTCATATTCCATTTTACCCAAAGCTCTTTTTAACACGACTTTCTTTTATTACCATGCAATTCACCAAGCATGAGTAATTTCCACATCAATTCTTTTATCCAGTGGCAACATAAACCTCGCACTTTCTGAAATAAAGGAGTTGGAATACTATAGTTGCTTCAGTCAAGCAGTTATCTTTAAGGTTGTCAGCATTTCCATTCTAGACTCAGTTTCTTGAAGTTTATAACTTGCAGTAAAACATAACCCTTGGGTTGAATCTTTACTTACAGAGATAGTTTGCAGTGCAACTTATGGAGATATAGCTGCAAGACACTCCATTTCTGTTAATAGAAGCCAGGTCATGAATTGCTTCCTGGCACATTGAACAGATTTATCTTGTAACTTTCCTATGGGGAGAAAATTATGTTTTATCAAAATGGGAGAAATATTTCAGTTTGATCTTAGTAAAGTTATAAAGTGCAATACCTATCTCATCAGGTATACATTTTTAATAGTTTCTGAACTTACAGAAAAACAGTTCTTTTTTTCTCCAAGAGTGACCTTGACAAAAGTTAGTTCTGCTCATATATAATTAAATATAAGCTCACAATTTTCTCTTTCAAGGATACTAAAGTATTTTCTTTCTTGAAAATATCACTTAAAGCTAAAATATTTAATATTTTTAATAGTATTGGTAAAATTAGTAATTGATTGTGAATACATCACAATTTTTCCTACAGTATACATGAATTCCATTTGTGCCCCATACTTATTTGCTGGTAATTATGTTTTAGTAAATAAATATTACAAAAGGACAAAATTACAACATTTATGAAAAGTTTTAAATGATATCATGAAATAATTATTGTATTAATTAGATAATTTTATGCTATCACTTATATAAGCAAATTTATACAAAACTGAAAATTTGAGGTTATGATTTAGGTCCTCTTTTACATTTTTAACTCACCCAATTTGGTGTCATTATTCAGTCCATAAAACCTCACAAATTCAAAGAGACTCCATTAGCACATGTTCTGAAAAAATATGCGATCTTTTTTTTTTTAAACATATCCTTTCTAAATCAATTCAAAATTTTACAATCCTAAAAAAAAATAGAATAATGACTACAAGCACATTGATATTTAGTTCAACTCTTGACCAACAAGTTTGCTGATTTTAGGAAGAAGGAAGATAATTTTATACTATCAGAAGAGTACATGTTGATATGTAGAAAATCAAGAACAAGCACTGGTAGTTTTCTTTGTTTGGCAAATTTCAAATTAATATTTATTCTAACTCCTCACCACAATTTATTTTCTTGTCTTTAGGAAAGTTCTTATTGTGAATAATAGATTCAACAAGATGTATTGTTAAACAAGGGAAACTAAATATGCCAGAAGCCAGAGGAGACTATTTGAATGTATATTTCAGTCACATAGTTTCTCTTAGATATTCAAAATAAATAAGGATTTGATTTCAGAACTATTTACATAGAATAAGCAGGTTACAGTAGAGGCTTCAGAACAGCTTGGAAATGTTATTTACTTTTGTCTTGCTCAAAGTTAAATAATATGATGAGTGACTCTCCAGGCTGTTTAAATGGCAGTTAAGTCAACCTGTTCTGAATGTCTTCAAATTGGGTTTGATGCAACTTAATGTCCATAACAGTGTATTGATATTTGCCTTTAAGTGTTTGCCTATAAAGATAGCTTTCAGTATTATCATTGGCTTTTTATTGTGTCAAATGAGCTAGACTGACATCATTTCTAAGAACACTCTTACAGGTATGTTTCTGGATAGAGGGTGCCAGAGAAATATTTTTATTTGATTTAGAGAACAATAGTGAAACATTAGAAATATTGTTTGTACACTTGAAAGACTGATATATGATCACCTGAAGCTGTTGCAGGTCACACATATTTCCTGGTTCATATAGCAGTACAGCCAAGTCCATAGGTGATCCATTATTCCCTATAACCTCTTTACCTTCTGTGACTACTGGGCCAGGTCATGTGCTTAGGTTTATGATTAAGGGCTCCAGGTTCCCAAATGGACATTGCATCAGCAAATTTGGAGTCAATGAGAGACTCACAAGTGTGATGTAAGATCATCCTTATGTGTCTTTTTTTACATCTGTCTTCCCTTCTGATCTATCTGCCTTGAGAATTCAAGACTCACATCAGACACAAAGATAAGAGTTCTATGTAGAGATTGGTAAGTAAGTGTGTGTGTGTGTGTGTGTGTGTGTGTGTGTGTGTGTGTATTTATGTGTTTTCTGTGCAGAGGTACACCTTCTCTTCAGTTCAGTTCAGTTGCTCAGCTGACTCTTTGCGACCCCATGAACTGCAGCACGCCAGGCCTCCCTGTCCATCACCAACTCCCAGAGTTCACCCAAACCCGTGTCCATTGAGTTGGTAATGCCATCCAACCATCTCATCCTCTGTCATCCCCTTCGCCTCCTGCACTCAATCTTTTCCAGCATCAGGGTCTTTTCGAATGAGTCAGCTCTTCGCATCAGGTGGCCAAACTATTGAAATTTCAGCTGCAACATCAGCCCTTCTGTTAGGTAGGTAAAACAGGGAAAAGGAGTCCAAAATGGCGGTGGCTACAAGACAAGGAAGGGAAAAGCCCGTGAAAATGAAACAAAAGAAGGTCCGAGGACCGGAGTGAGGACCTCAGGTAAAACAAACAACACTCCTGGCTGGCCCAATTTACATAGGACAGGCCCAGTGAGAGATAAACATATAAATAGAGGAGCCAAAGCTAGCCCTCTCTCTCTCTCTCCCATGTGCTGGGGCACTCTTCTCCTCGTGTCTTTAGATCGACGTGCCCTCACGCCTTGAAGATGGATTTTCCTGCTACCTTCTAAATAAAATAGAGCTGTAACACTGAGCTATAACATTGATTTGTCTAAGAGCTATAACATGGTCCATTCGAGACCTGAGAGCTATAACACGGTCTATCCAAGACCTGAGAGCTGCACGCAGAGGGGGCTTTAATGTCTGTCACTCCAAATCTTTGTTGTGAAGAGACAAAGAACCGAGGAACACACACTCGTGTGACACTTCCAATGAACATTCAGGACTGATCTCCTTTAGGATGGACTGGTTGGATCTCCTTGCAGTTCAAGGGACTCTCAAGAGTCTTCTCCAACACCACAGTTCAAAAGCATCAATTCTTTGGTGCTCAGCTTTCTTCAAGTCCAACTCTCACATCCATACATGACCACTGGAAAAACCATAGCCTTGACTACACAGACTTTTGTTGGCAAAGTAATGTCTCTGCTTTTTAATATGCTGTCTAGGTTGGTCATAATTTTCCTTCCAAGGATTAAGCGTCTTTTAATTTCATGGCTGCAATCACCATCTGCAATGATAGCTGAACCCTTATTGATATAAATTCAAACTACAGTTACACAAGATATTATCCACAAGACATTACTGAAAAACATCATACAACCCACTTAAAAATGGAGAATAGATTGTGTACCAATAGCCAACAAAAACCTTATTAATCATTAGGTGACCGCAAGTTAAAACCAGAATGACACATCACTTCATACCCATTGAAGTGTCTAAAATTAAAAAAAAAAAAAAGATAAATATTGTTCAAGGTGAAATATTGCTGCTGAACCATGCAAGATGCCTGGATTCTTGGCCTCTGAAGAAGAATTCAATCTGGGGCCAGAGACCTTGATCACTCAGCGCTTTTGTGTAATAATGTTTTATTAAAGCATAAAGGAGATAGAGAGAGCTTCTGATATAGATATCAGAATGGGGCAGAAAGAGTGCCCCTTTGCTAGTGTTAGCAATGGGTTATATAACTTTTAATTAGTTATTACAATGAATCAAAAGAATGTCTGGAGGTTTTAAAGATCTTACTAGACCTATTCCCATAATTTACATTTTAAAATAACAAGATTAGCCAGAAGGTTTTCAGGAAGGAGAAACTGTTCTCAAGCAGGGTACATTGTTGTTGTATAACCCCTAGTACAGAGTTTAAACTGAGATGTGTAATTGACTAAGACTAAGGAAGACTCTGGAGAAGGCAATGGCACCCCACTCCGGTACTCTTGCCTGGCAAATCCCATGGATGGAGGAGCCTGGTGGGCTGCAGTCCATGGGGTCGCTAAGAGTCGGGCGCGACTGAGCGACTTCACATTCACTTTCCACTTTCATGCCTTGGAGAAGGCAATGGCAACCCACTCCAGTGTTCTTGCCTGAGAATCCCAGATACAGAGGAACCTAGTGGGCTGCCATCTCTGGGGTCACACAGAGTCAGACACGACTGAAGTGACTTAGCAGCAGTAGCAGCAAGGAAGACTCTTGAGAGTCCCTTGGACTGCACGGAGACCCAACCAGTCCATTCTGAAGGAGATCAAGCCCTGGGATTTCTTTGGAAGGAATGATGCTAAAGCTGAAGCTCCAGTACTTTGGTCACCTCATGCGAAGAGTTGACTCATTGGAAAAGACTCTGATGCTGGGAGGGATTAGGGGCAGGAGGAGAAGGGGACAACAGAGGATTAGATGGCTGGATGGCAACACTGACTTGATGGATGTGAGTTTGGGTGAACTCTGGGAGTTGGTGATGGACAGGGAGGCCTGGTGTGCTGCGATTCGTGGGGTCACAAAGAGTCGGATATGACTGAGCAACTGAACTGAACTGAACTGAAGAAACGTAGACAAAAAAAGTTTGTCCTTTCCTACTCCTTGAGAATTCCAGACCCTGCTCTCCTTGGGGACCCCTGGACTTCTTATCAACCTGCCTAGGAATTGATTCTCTCAAAGTTATAAAGAAGTTGGAATCCTCATACATTGCTGATAGGATTGTAAAATGGTGTAATCCTTTTGAAAAACAGTAGCAGTTCCTAAAAAATAGTTAAATATAGAGTTACTATAAGACCTAGAAATTCCACTCTTAGTCATATAATCAAGATAAATAAAATTATAAGCCTACTGGAAAATTTGTATAGGAATTCCATAGAACTTTTCATAATAGCTAGAAAGTAGCAATAATCTAAATGTCCATCAGCTGATTAATGGATGAATAAGATGCAGTATGTTCATATAAGGTAATATTATTTGTTAATAAAATAGAAGGGAAACGGTGATATATACTGTAAGGTAAAACTACTGAAAGAAACCAGTCAAAGAAGATGAGATATTTTATGATCACATCTATGTGGAATTTCTTCAGTGGATAAATGCTTAGACAGAAAATAAATTAGTGATTTACTGGAATCAGATAGAGTAAAGTAGGGACAGTGCACATGAGGAATGGTTTCTAGTATGTATAGTGTTTCTTTTCAGAGTGTTGAAAATAATCTAGTATAGATTTTTGTGATAATTGTACAATTCTGTGCAAATAAGAAATTCTAATTGTGTGATTTATACAGGGGAATCTATGAAATATGATATAAATCTCAATAAAACTCTAAAAGAGTTCTATGTTTCTTTATGGGTCTCAAGGTAATTATGCTAAGTTAAAAGAAAAATAGCTAGATGAAGATTCCTCTTTCTCCTCATGTGTACTCAGTCATATCTGACTTTTTGCGACCCCATGGACTATAGCCCACCAGACTCCTCTGTCCATGGAATTTTCCAGGCAATAATACTGAAGTGAGTTCCCATTTCTTATTCCAGGTGATCTTCCCAACCCAGGGATGAAACCTGGATCTCTTCATCTCCTATATTGGCATAAAAATTCTTTACCATTGTGCCACTTGGGAATCCCCAGATAAAGATTACCTACTTGACAATTCCATTCACACAAAATTCATAAAAACGCATAACTAATCTGTAGTAACATGAAACAGGTCAATAGTTTCCTATGGATGAGGAAGAGGCAGTAAGGGGCAGGAGAAATTACAAAGGGCACAAGGAAATTTCGAAGGTGATGGATATATTCATTATTTTGATTGTGTTAAAGGTTTCTTAATTTTGTGCAAGTTCCAAAATATATGTCAAAATATACACATGTAAACTTTAAATATTTAAATTATGCAGTTTATTATATATGTCAATTAGAACACAAAAAATTGCTAAAATTGTATTTTAATTGTAAAGTTACAGTTGTCTGTGGGCAACGCCTCAGAAGCAACCCGGAGTCGCAACCGGAGTTCCTTTCTTTGTGAGTATTTACCTTCAGAAATCAATGCAGGAAGTATATGGTCAGAGCCTGGCTCTGTCACTGACTAGCTGGAAACCTTAGGGTCCTTAGCAATGTGCTCTGTTTCGGCCATGTCTTGGCAGGTCTCTGTCTGAGCAGCTGCAAGTGGCTGTCATCCTCAGGAGCATACCCTGAGGAGTAGGGGCTGGACCGGCTCCCTGCCGACTCGAGGGCTGGGCGTGGAGCTCCTGCGTGGCTTCAGCGCTGCAGAGTGGCTCCTCCGTGTGGCCCTTCCCTGCAGTTACCGGGAGGCTCCGGGGATCTGCCTGCCTGACCATCTCATTACAGCAGGTACTGCTCTCCGGGGTCTCTTCTTTACGTCGGCTTTCTTTTCCTGATTTCATGCCAAGACAAATTTCACTCTCCAGCTCTTTGGCTGTAGCTCCTCTTTCCTTTGGATCTTCAGATACTATTAACTTCGTAAAGCATTTCCTTCCCAGGGACTTCTGGACAGCTGCTATCTTATCTTTGGATACAAGAGGATCTTGTTATGTTGCACAAAATTTAGCAAGCTGTTCAAAATCTTCACCATTAAATCCTTTTTCTGACTTCCTCAAAGGTGTAACTGTATGTGGTACAGTTTTCCATTTTGTTTCCCACTGTTCTTGAATGGCAGAAAGATTTGCGAGCGATTGCTCGTGATACAGTCATTCAAGCTGAATGAATTTCATTGCTTTCTCATAGTCCTCCTCCTGGAAGTAAGACTCTGCTATCTAGTGAAGGCAAAGGGGAAGTGCTCTTGAATCCAACTGCTCAACTTCACCTCGTATAAGTGAGAACAGAGATTGCAGAACCAACTTTGAGGCTTCCAGTTGATCGTTAGCATTTACTTCTGCAGATTCTTCATCACCACAGGGGCAGGCTGACTCAGAGGGCCCTGAGAGTGCACTTTGTGAAAATAATCCAGTGTCTGATTTAAGTACAGTCCTTTCAGAGGTGTATACGGCCCCAGAGGAACAGGGAGATAAGGAAGAACAAGTCAATAAAGAGACAGACGACTGTTTGAACAACCTTTTAAAAGGATGCTTAAAAGATACTGAAGATTCCCTCTCATATGAAGATAACCAAGAGGGAGACTGATTTCCTTCAAGATCTTTCTCCTGAAGAAGCATCCTATAGCTACAGGAGAACCTGCCTTCTGATGAAAGCTGTCTCTCTCTCGACGATCTTGCAAAAAGGATAGAGATCGCAGAGGTTGTTCCTGCTGAAGGACTGGTCTCTATATTGAAGAAGAGGAATGATACTGTAGGAGATCATCCTGCCCAGATGCAACAGAAACCACCCAAGCAAAGAGTGAGATTCTAAGAAATAGACGACAGCCTAGATCAAGATGAAGTTGGAGGTGGTTCCTGTGTTTTACTGGTCTTGCTGTGCATAGTGACGGTTTTGCTTGGTGTGGGAGGAACTTATACTGCACTTTTGGTGACATGGAATCACCCGTTTGTACAGACTTTGCAGACAACATGGACTTCTATTACACTAAGTTACTACAGGGAATAGCAGAACTTAAACATTGGATCTACCTCTCCTAGCAAGCATTCAAGAGGGACAGGCATGCTGGCAGTGAGCATGAAAGAGTGAAACTTTCTAAGCAGCTTTTATTTCAGGAGTTCTGTAACATGCGCTGCCCTCTGCCCCCTACTCCCACCGCCTCCCCACAGAGGAACAACAAACATCAGAAACAGCAACTGTAAATGGCAATCCAGAGGAGCTCTCAGAATAATCACATAATGAAGTGATATTGATCTGAGCACTGTGGATGGAGGGAATGGTCTTTGGACAGCATGTCCACCTCCTCCTCACTGCTTCCTAGTGTAATGAGCTACACTAAGCAGAATTAGACAGGGCAGTGGTGGAGCCAAACCACTTTTGACTACCTTCAAGCTAATGGTTGACTTCCCTTGTGGCTCAGATGGTAAAGCATCTGCCTACAATGCGGGAGACCCAAGATCAATCCCTGGGTCAGGAAGATCTTCTGGAGAAGGAAATGGCAACCCACTCCAGTACACTTGCCTGGAAAATCCGATGGACGGAGAAGCCTGGTAGGCTACAGTCCATGGACTCGCAAAGAGTCAGACACAACTGAGCGACTTCACTTCACTTCACACTTGTCTACTATAAAAAATTATTTTTTCTAGACAAAAAAGCTTCAAAATACACATAATTTAAGAACGTTGTTTGCATAGAGAAACTATAAATAGGTAAAACTATATCTTGTATGGTTTATCAAGTCTTATCTTTTACCATTTTGTCATACTGTACAATATTATGTATTATGCTCATACTGTACATAATATTGCAACACAGTACAATATACACATATTAATTGTGTGTGTGTGTTAATTGTATATTCATTTTGGGTTGTCAATATTCACTGATATGAGTATACAACTCTAGAGATAACTATACTACCAAATCTATGTTTAAAAGTACTATGATAATTTGGGCATAATCAAATTTATTAATGCAACACTCCTTGTCTCTACCTCTGTCTCCACATCCCTGTCTCTACTGTGGATTCTATATATTTGTGTCATTGGAAGAATTCTCCATATATGAATGTGCTTCTCAAACTTCCTCTTCCTGTTTGCTATATTCTCTTTTTTGTGTATTTAGTGACTCAAAGGAATACAATAAATTAACCTGGCTTTTGTATAATTTTGGAGTTAATTTAGAACATGAAAGAGGAAAATACATGGACATCTGCATTATCTGGTAAATATAAAACATGATAAACTTGTAGGCAAGTGGATTCAAAATATTGAATCTCTGAATTAGACAGAGAGCACAACTTACTGTAGCATTTCTGAAAAGCTTAAACCAAATGCAATGAAGGACACAGATTTTTTTTTTTTTCAGCTCTTAAGGGAAAGGGGAGAGAAAAGTAAAGGGCATGGCAAGCATTTCCTTTCTCTCCTAAACTCACCACTGTTACTTTGGACAGAGTGTATAAGCACACAGACAGTGACCAGGAGTGTTTTACTAATAGTTGTCCCTCTACACTGAAGATGAAATTCACTGGAATGCAGTAGTGGGGATATGAGATATTTGCTTTTGATTATTTATATGGCCTTGGTGAGAAATTTGAGTTAATTATCTGAGAGGGAGAGGCTAGAGAAGGAAGACATTATCCTCTTGGGAAACAGGAGAGGAAGTTGATTAGTTGCAGAGAGTTATTTAGAATTCCCAGGCAGTGTTAGATTTGGCAATTCCATTTTAAAAACTGAACAAATAAAGTCATTGATGAAAATTTTGTGTTTTATATCTGGTCATTAGCATTGTGGGAAAAATAACCAAAGTCTTTTATAATGGAGGGGTTCTATTCAATACTTTATTCTTTTATTTTAAAAATTCTCTAGGAAGCATTTCTCACAATGGATTATTACTTTCTTTTTTAAATAATTCTTCGTGTCACTTCAGGGAGAGTACATATTCCTGGTTTTTCCTACCTTAGTGGTTGTTCCTTCTCAGTTGTAATCACTGGTTTCTCCTCATCTTACTAGCTTATCAATGTTCTCATAATATTGAACACTGATCTTAAACTTACCTCAATATTCTGTAATATTTCTCTTACAGTTCTTTTACCTGTACTCTGAACTAGAACATTGAAATGTATCATAGCACAAACCGCACTCTGTGTTGTAACATATATCTCTTCCCTAGTTAATGTATTTACCCTGTATAGCTCACCTGTAATTCATTATTTAATGAAACCTGAGTTTACTTTAAAACTTAAAGTAGCTAAAAACATAATTCTCATATTTATTTGTGTACTAAATTCAACAAAACCTAATAATTTAGTTAAACTTATTTTATCATTTTATCTTTCTAAATTGAACCAAGGTAAATTGGAAATGGTCAAGAAGGAGATGGAAAGGTTAAACACTGACATCTAAGGAATCAGTGAACTAAAGTGGATAAGAATGGGCAAATTTTATTTCAGTTCAGTTCAGTCACTCAGTCCTGTCTGACTATTTGTGACCGCATGGGCTGCAGCATGCCAGGATTCCCTGTCCATCACCAACTCCCAAAGCTTACTCAAACTAATGTCCATTGAGTTGGTGATGCCATCCAACCATCTCATCTTCTGGCATTCCCTTCTCCTCCTGCCTTCAGTTTTTCCCAGCATCAGGGTCTTTTCCAATGAGTCAGTTCTTCACATCAGGTGGCCAAAATATTGGAGCTCAGCTTTAGCATCAGTCCTTCCAATGAATATTCAGGACTGATTTCCTTTAGGACTGATTGGTTTGAATTCCTTGCAGTCCAAGGGACTCTCAAGAGTCTTCTCCAACACCACAGTTCATAAGCATCAATTCTTCAGTATTCAGCTTTCTTTATAGTCCAAATCTCACTCTCATACATGACTATTGGAAAAATCACAGCTTTGACTAACTAGAGGGACCTTTGTCATATGCTGTCTAAGTTGGTCATAGCTTTTCTTCTAAAATTAAATGTCTTAATTTTATGGTTACAGTCTCCATCTGCAGTGATTTTGGTGCCCAAGAAAATAAAGTCTGTCACTATTTCCATTGTTTCACCATCTATTTGCCATGCAGTGATTTCCAGATGCCATGATCTGAGTTTTTTGAATGTTGAGTTTTAAGCCAGCTTTTCCATTCTCTTCCTTCACTTTCATCAAACATCAATTCTTCAGTATTCAGCTTTCTTTATAGTCCAAATCTCACTCTCATACATGACTATTGGAAAAATCACAGCTTTGACTAACTAGAGGGACCTTTGTCATATGCTGTCTAAGTTGGTCATAGCTTTTCTTCTAAAATTAAATGTCTTAATTTTATGGTTACAGTCTCCATCTGCAGTGATTTTGGTGCCCAAGAAAATAAAGTCTGTCACTATTTCCATTGTTTCACCATCTATTTGCCATGCAGTGATTTCCAGATGCCATGATCTGAGTTTTTTGAATGTTGAGTTTTAAGCCAGCTTTTCCATTCTCTTCCTTCACTTTCATCAAGAAGCTTTTCAGTTCCTCTTCATTTTCTGCCATAAGGGTGGTGTCATTTGCGTATCTGAGGTTATTGATATTTCTCCTGGCAATCTTGATTCCAGCTTATGCTTCATCCAGTCTGGCATTTTGCTTGAGGTACTTTGCATATAAATTAAATAGGAAGGGTGACAATATACAGCCTTGATGTACTCCTTTCCCAATTTGGAACCAGTGCATTGTTCTATGATCAGTTCTAACTGTTGCTTCTTGACCTGCATACAGATTTCTCAGGAGGCAGGTAAGGTGGTCTGGTATTCCAATCTCTTTAACAATTTCCCACAATTTGTTTTGATCCATACAGTCGAAGGCTTTGGCATAATCAATAAAGCAGAAGTAGATGTTTTTTCTGGAACTCTCTTGCTTTTTCTATGATTGAATGGATGTTGGTAACTTCATCTCTGACTCCTGTGCCTTTTCTAAATCTAGCTTGAACATCTGGAAGTTCACAGTTCACAGATTGTTGACATCTGGCTCAAAGAATTTTTATTTAGATGAATTTTATTTAGACAATTTTT
Source organism: Aepyceros melampus (assembly GCA_006408695.1). Lineage (NCBI taxonomy): Eukaryota > Metazoa > Chordata > Mammalia > Artiodactyla > Bovidae > Aepyceros > Aepyceros melampus. The sequence goes on along the minus strand of SJXQ01009478.1, from coordinate 1,967 downwards.
ATTGTCTAATTAAAAAAGATTTTGACATATTTTATTTGTCTAATAAATAAAATTTTTCTAATAAAATATTTTGTCTAATAAAAAAACAAAAGGTTTAAACAAAATTTATTTAGACAATTATTATATCTCCTTCTGTGGATAAGAATCCCTTACAAGAAATGGAGTAGCCCTGAGAGTCAGCAAAAGAGTCTGAAATACAGTATCTGAGTGCATTCTCAAAAATGCCAGAATGATCTCATTTTGTTTCAAGAAAAACCATTCAGCATCACAGTAATCCAAGTTGGTAACCCAATCACTGGTGCTGAAAAAATTGAAGGTAACCGGTTCTATGAAAACTTCCAAAAACTTCTAGAACTAGCACCAAAGAGGGTGGGGGGAAAGATGTCCTTTTAATCATAGGGGATTGGAATGCAAAAGTAGGAAGTCAAGAGATACCCAGAGTAAAAGAGTATTTTGGCCTTGGAGTAAGAAATGAAGCAGGGCAATTACTAGCAGAGTTTTCTCAAGAGAACACACTGGTCTTACCAAACACCTTTTTCCAACAATAAAATAGATAACTTTACACATAGGCACCACAAGATGGTCAATACAAAAATCAGGTTTATTATTACATTTGCATCTGAAGGTGGAAAAGCTCTATACAGTCAGTTAAAGAAAAAAAAAAAAAAAAAGACCTGGAACTGACTGTGGATCAGATCATAAGGTCCTTATTAAAATTCATTTTAGAGTGATTCAAAATCATTCTTTAATTTAAGAAACTAGAGAAAACCACTAAGCCATCCAGGTATGATCTACAATGGAGATAACAAATAGATTTCAAGGATTAGATCTGGTAGACAGAGTGACTGAAGAACTATGGACAGAGATTCCTAACATGGTATAGGAGGTAATGATCAAAAGCCTTACAAAGAAAAATAAATACAATTAGGCAACATGGTTGTCTGAGGAGGCTTTATAAATAGCTGAGGAAAGAAGAAAACAAAAACGCAAGGGAGAAAGGCAAAGATGCTGGTCCTTCCACCACCTGGTCCTTCTGCCACCCTCTCTTTGCCAAGCTCATCCCCACCATCTGAATGCAAAGTTCCGAAAATAGCACGGAGAGATTAAAAAAGTCTTCTTAAATGAACAATGAAAAGAAATGGAAGGAAACAATAGAACAGGAAAGACTAGAGATCTCAAGAAAATTAGGGCTATTAAGGCATAATTACATTAAAGGATGGGCAAGATAAAGGATATAAATGGTAAAGGCCTAACAGAAGCAGAAGTGCTTAAAAAGAGGTAGCAAGAATACACAGAAGATCTATACAAATAGGTCTTAATGATTGGAATAACCATGATGGAATGGTCACTCACCTAGAGCCAGACATCCTGAGGCATGAAGTCAAGTGGGCATTAGTCAGTAATACTATGAACAAAGCTAGTGGAAGTGATGGAATTCCAGCTAGGATATTTAAAATCCTAAAAGGTGATGCCATGAAAGTACTGCACTCCATATGCCAGTAAATTTGGAAAACTCAGCAGTGGACACAAAACTGGAAAAGGACATATTTCATCCCAATCTCAAAGATGGGCAATGCCATAAAATGTTCAAACTACCATACAATTACATTCCTTTTACACACTAGTAAGGTTATGCTCAAAATTGTTCAAGCTGGACTTCAGCAGTATGTGAACTGAGAACCTCCAGATATACAACTTGGTTTTCAAAGAGGCAGAGACATCAGAGATCAAATTCCCAATATTTGTTGGATCATGCAGAAAACAAGAGAGTACTAGAAAAAATGTACTTCTGCTTCATTGACTAGGCTAAAGCATTTGACTATATGGGTCACAACAAGCTGTGGAAAATTCTTAAAGTGATGGGAGTACCAGAGCACCTTACCTGTCTCCTAAGAAACCTGTATACAGGTCAAGGAGCAACAGTTAAAACCAGATATGGAAATTATGAGTGGTTTATTGTTTTTTTT
>SJXQ01009477.1:127659-196258 GCA_006408695.1 Aepyceros melampus | reverse complement strand
AAAAAAGAAATAAACACAAGATTATTAATCTTGATTCTCCTGGAATCAAGATTACCAGGAGAAATATCAATAACCTCAGATATGCAGATGACACCACCCTTATGGCAGAAAGTGAAGAGGAACTAAAAAGCCTCTTGATGAAAGTGAAAGAGGAGAGTGAAAAAGTTGGCTTAAAGCTCAACATTCAGAAAACTAAGAAAGAAGAAAAAATTTTCTTTTTGTAAAGTTGTGTATTGCCTAATAATAAATTTTTGCATAATACTCAAAAACAGATGTTGAATAATTAATTTGACTGTTACCTTGTCTTTACATGACTATAAATAGGCATGATATATGCTATCTTGTTATAAATATGAAATATTTTCAAATAGCTTTTCTTTGTAAATATTTATTAAACATACTTTCTAAAAATGTAAAGTGGCCTGCCCATAAGTCTCTCTCTTTCCCATCTTCCTGTCTCCCTTCCTCCTTTTCTTCCTGGCTTCTCCCCAACTCTCCCTTCTTTCCTTCCTGCCTTCCTTTCTTCTTTCCTCTCTCTTCTCTTTCTGATGCCTTCCATTTTGCCTGCCTTCCTTCAGTTCAAAAACTGATCTTCAAATAAACTCTTAGGGATAGTCAATCTGGTTAAATAAAAATATATCTTGGAGACTAGCACCCTACAGCCTCTCTGCTCTTCCGGTAATCTTTAAGTGCTAACAGAATCCTTGGCCTTCCTCAGAGAATAGTTTGACAATTACCGATTTAAAATATTCTGCTAGGACTGTAAGTAACAGATCTTACCTTTATGGACTAAGAGTAACCCCTGTAATTCTGCTGCTGCTGCTGCTAAGTTACTTCAATCGTGTCCAACTCTGTTCGACCCCATGGTAACAGGATTATAATATACAGAAAAATCACACTGACAGAGGAAGGGGAAAAAAGACAATAAAGAAATACAGGAGTTTAGTAATTGTGTTTTTCTAAAACATATACAGAGAGGAATGCAAAATTAAAAAAAAACCTAGGGCTACCCTGGTGGCTCAGTGATAAAGAATCTGCCTGTCAATGCAGGAGACACAGGTTCAATCTCTGGTCTGGGGTTTCTGTAAAGCAACCAAGCCCGTGTGCCCCAACTACCGAGCGTGTGCTTTAGAGCCTGAGCCACAATGATTGAGCCCATGTGCTGAACCACGGAGGCCCAGGCTCTCTAAAGTCAGTGTCCATAACCAGACAAGCCACCAAAGAAAGAAACCCATGCAATACAACTAGAGAGTAGCCCCCCACTCACCACAACTAGAGAAAAAGGCTGTACAGCAATGAAGACCCAGCCCCACCAATAAAAAAATATTAAAAAAAAAGAAAATCTAGAAAGAGCGAGAGATTTTTATTTTTACCAACTGAATAAAAGAAATATTGCTAGGTTAAGAATGATATCCAAAATTATAACACAATATTTCCTGAAACATGATAATAATAAATCAGAATATATTTGCAGTTCATAGGAAATTTAAGATGACTATTTTTCTTTGATTCAAATAAATCTTTACTGTGTATCCAACTGATTCAATTTAATTAAATTGCTCTTTGAGAGATAATTATTTTTAGAAATAGTTTCCAAGTCATTTAAGAAACTGGAAAAATATGCAAATATAATATACATATCTCTCCTTATTACTAGACTTCCTCAAGGGTCAGAAACTATGACAATTTTGCTTTATTTTAAATAGTATGACATTGCCATGTTTTTTCTAATATTGTTAACTATTAATAAAAAATTTAACCTATTATCACAATTTTCATTTTAATTAGTTTAATGTTTTGGACCAACTGGAATGAACAGCATCCAAGTATCATGAGATCAACTCTTACTGGGAAAAATGCTCAAGTGGTGGTCAGTACAGACATACTCACTCCAAATGGACTCACCATTGATCATCGTGCAGAGAAGCTGTATTTCTCAGATGGCAGCCTAGGAAAAATTGAAAGATGTGAATATGATGGATCCCAGAGACATGTAAGTTAACGGAGAATTTCCTGATTTATAGATTTGAAAAATGATACATCTGAAAAATATGTGCTTTATACTTGTTAAAGTATGCATGTTAAGAGGTTTTAAAATGGCTAATTATTCAAACCAACCAAACTGGATAATTTATTCAGTGAAAAGTGAAACTGGTGATAATATTTGAAAATTTTAAGTGCATTCATTACCACAGAGAGTCCAACTAGTAAAATTTCTTCTGGAGAAATAATAACTGATTTTCTTATAGTTATTAATTGAACTGTTATTGTTAGAGTTATTTGTATAAACTTCATTGTTATTTATAATTTTAAAATTATGAAATGAAATTGGTTAGTTGTCCTAGGATAAAAGAATATTGCAAAATAATTAAATTATCCCCTGTATTTGAGCCCTCAAACCAACCTCAGTAGCTTTGAAGAGAGAAGAATGGAATTCTATTCACAGTCAGGCTCATTCTCAGTCACCTTTTTTCTGAAATCCAAGTAAATATTAATGGGAGTGTCCTTATGCTGCCACTGGAGAACATTTACAGAAGATATTTAGAGCATGTAGGATGGTAAAAGTTCAGCGCCATTACCTTATATTATGAAGACAGTAGCCCTGGCAACTGAAAAAATGAGTTCAGAAGGGTAAGATCTAGGTGATTGTACCTGGAGGAATCCTAGATGCTATACCACAGCACCCCTGCACCATGCACCAATGCATGCTTGAATGACAAAATGATCCTGAGGCTCTTTGCTTTTCCTTGAAGGGCCAGATAGTAAATATTTGGAGCTTCATGGAGCATATTGTCTCTTATCACAACTACAGTGCCTACACTAGAAAGTGTATATGTAAATGAATAGCTGGGACAGTATTTCAATAAAACTTTATTTATAAAAGCAGGCAACCAAACAACAGGCCATATTTGCTAACACCTAATCTGTACCATTAAGTATGCTGTTTAATTTAATTGAAAATATATCTGTACATATATATCTATATATTATATAATACATATATATCTATAGCATATACATATATATAAAATATATGTGCATTATATTATATAGGCAAATATAGATATTTATCTGAGGACAACTAACTAAATTTATGTATATGTATATATAATGATTTCCCTGGTGGCTCAGATGGTAAAGCATCTGCCTACAATGTGGGAGACCTGTGGTTCGATCCCTGGGTCAGGAAGATTCCCTAGAGAAGGAAATGGCAGCCCACTCCAGTATTCTTGCCTGGAAAATCCCACGGACAGAGGATCCTGGTAGGCTACAGTTCATGGGGTCGCAAAGAGTTGGACGTGACTGACCGACTTCACTTCACTTTACACATAACATACATATATAGCCTACGAGTATATAAATAGATGTGTGTGTATATGCATGTATAGGTATGTAAGTTTCTTGAAGGAAGAAGTGCATTGATTTAAGTTCTAGTATAGGGACTTCGTTAGAGTAGCAGAGATATAGGATAGTTGAATGCTTAAGGAACACTGAAATTATCAGCTAAAACCTGATGAGTTTGGTTTGTGCTAAAGGCAATCAGTTAAGTTTAGTCACTCTGTTGTGTCCAACTTTTTGCGACCCCATGAACTGCAGCATGCCAGGCTTCCTTTGCCAACTCCTGAGTTTGCTCAAACTCATGTCCGTAGTGTTGGTGAAGCCAAAAGGTAATAATTCTGAACAAAGAATCGAAGAATTCTATGCTTAAATCCTTGGTCTATCTTTTCCAACTAAAGATTGTGTGCCCTTAGGCATTTAGTCTTTATAAATTTTATTTTTCTGATATATAAATTTTCTTCCTAATTCTCAGGGTTATTATGAGAATATAATATAAAAGTTTATCTCAGAATACACCAAAGAAATTGTAAATGAACTTAATGGGTTAATGCTTTAGAAAAGATAGGTGAATTATTATCCTGAATATGGTATAATTTTCTATTATGGCCCAGTACAGAAAATAATTCTATAACACCTCATCATAACTTTTAGTCTTCTTTCACTTATTTTTTATATATCTGGTTTTTTCCTCTCTTCAATCTCTTATTATGTATGGCAATTATAGCTACTCTAGGTGGTCTAGCAATTAAACAGTTCTCATCTAATTCAAAGAATTTTTTAGCTATTAAAAATATGCATATGCATAGTTATGATTCCAACTTTCCATTTCTCATCTCTGTCCAAACCAGAATAGTTTCTGGCTGGCTATAGTAAAAAGTAATGTACTATATATTTATTTGTATTATATAAGTTGCTAAGAAAAGAAGAAAAAGAAAGTGAATCCACTTAGTCATGTCCTACTCTCTGCAACAGCATGGATTGTAGCCCACCAGGCTCCTTCATCTAGTGGATTCTCAAGGCAAGAATACTGGAGTGGGTTGCCATTGAAGTTGCTAAGAGAGTATATTTTAAAGCTTTTACCAACAACAACAAAAATTTTAACTATGTGAAGTAATAGATATATTAACTAACTTTATTATAGTAACAGTGTATACATAAATCATCATGTTCTACACTTTAAACTTATATAATGTTATATATAAATTATATTTCAGTAAATCTGGACAAAAAGATTTCTGTCCATAAAGATGAAAACATTCACAAGAAACCATTAAAGGATATGGGTTTATTCCTACACAAGACATTGATCATTTTGTCTCAAACTTAGAATTACATAATCCTTTTCCTTTACCTCTTCAAGAAAGAAGATTAACCATGAGAATTTCTGATTGGGCCTGAAAATTGGGGGAAAAAACTATTTCAAAGTTTATTACCTTCTTATATGCATCTAGCTATTTTGCTGGTTATCCAGATTATATCACCAGTGTTCATCATGGTTACCTTGACTTTACCACTAATCCATCACTAACTTATATATTCTTTGTGATATCCACTGTTTCCTATATTTTAATCATGATTTTACAACTAGAATTTGTTATTTGTTCCTGAATTGCATTTCTAAATTGACCTAAATCTCTGAATACTTACTACACTTTGGCCTATCTTTGTGACCAGTCAGCTGTTTATATAATTTATTACAAATATAACCATAGAATTTTGAGACTGAGAGTATAACTGAAGATCTGGGTCATCCCCTACTGTCTTTAGAAAAGTATAAATGTGTAACCTGCCTTATGTTTCAAGATGTTAAAAAGGGATATTTCCTAAGGAAGAAAAAATTACAACTTATTCTAAAATAAAATTCTTCAGATATACTATAATATTTTAGAAGTCTCAGAAGCTTTCAAAATTCTTTTTTCATCTGATACCTGTTGAACAAGTAGACCAGTTTGTCTAATACCTTATCCATTCACTCCTCAGTTTTATATTATTAATTATATGTACAAAGTATGAACAATATCGATTATTAATTTGATTTGTGCCTATCCATTTGAGTGGAAGTCTTAGAAATCAAAGAGTGTTTTTTGGTAGCAGATTTCTTTTTAAATCATCATAGAAGCTAAAAGTTCCTTATTTGAAAAATGTGCATGTGCCTAGTTCACTCATTCTAATCTTGTTCAGTTCATCTCTCTCCCAGGCACTTTTGTGCATGTTTGTGTGTTTTTCCTACTATGTCTGTTCTTCATTCCTATATCACTCCCCTCAGGCAACAATTCTATTGTAATTGATATATATATAATTCAATTAGCCATGAAATTAAAAGACGCTTAGTCTCAGATCTTGTGAGGAAAGTGCCTGTTTTCATCCAGATATAAATTGTTCCTACTCTTCACCTCCCATCCCTGCCCCTGCCTGGGCATAGAAAGGGGGTGAAGTTTATCCCTCAGTTCATGGTGTGTTATCATCACTGACACAGGCATGTTTTCTCTCTTGTTCTACTTATTTATTCTTTTTTGTTTCCATGCTTCATTCCCATTTTTCCTTCTCTCTCCCACCCAAGGAAACTATTCTAATGTACTTGATGTGTACAAGTTTGATTGTTTAAAAAGCTCTTACATGATTGTTATCATCTTGGGAATTCCCTGGCAGTCCAGTGGTAGGACTCAGTGCTTTTACTGCCAGGAACAGGGTTCAGTTCTTGGTCAGGAAACAAAGATCCCACAGGCTGCATGGTATGACCAAAAAAATTATTATCTTTTATAGGTACAAAGATGGCATTGTAGATACATATAGAAAATGTGCCCACATTTTTTAAATTACACTGTGGACTATATTGGATGAAACTGAAATCTTGAATTTGTTTTAAGATACTTTGACAAAGTAAAAATTTTAATGAAAAAAGGGTAGAAGCAGCAAACATGACAAAATCTTACTAATTTTAAAATCTGGGAGATAGCTATATGAAAGTTCATTGTTCTATTCGTCATACTTCTGACATATTTGAACATTTTCAGCATGAAAAAAGCAAAACAAATTCTTTCCTCCCCCTGGGTCACAGATCATTTTCTATATTTTCTTTTATTAATTTTATATTTTCAACTTTCATGTTTAGGCCTTTAATCCATGTGGGGTTTTAGGCAGGTATCCAGTTACATTTTTTTTTCTCATATGATGAGTATGTTTTCCCAAAACTATCTGCTAAGTTATCTTCTCTTTATCATTTTTGTGGTACCACAAAATTAATAATAATTATACATACATTAGTATACCTCTGTCTATTCTGTTCCATTCATTAATTTGTTCTTGTGCCAATACCACCCTGTTTTTATTACTCTTTTTTAGTATAATTTAATATCTTTTTACTCTTTTTTATACTCTTGTTTTTAAAAGTTAGCTATTCACATGTCATTTTCATGTAAGTTTTAGGTATGTTTATCAAAAATATTTCAAGTCCTTTTTAAAAATTTAGTAAAATTATAATATAGATCAAATTTGAAGTTTATAGATACAATTTAAAAGAACTGAAAGGTTTGTAATTATTTCATATCTATTTTCCTATCATACTGACCTACTAAAAGAATGATTCTATATATCTTCTATCAAAATCTGGCCAATCCATGTTGTCTATTAACAAGCTAGCACTGTAGTAAAAGTAGGTAGACCTGGTTTTAAAACACTAAGTGACAGGATGCAGGATGCTTGGGACTGATGCATGGGGATAATCCAGAGAGATGGTGTGGGGCGGGAACGGGGAGGTGGGGGTCGGGATTGGGAGTTCATGTACACTCATGGCTGATTCATGTCAATGTATAGCAAAACAAATACAATATTGTAAAGCAAAACGAACTAAAAAATAAAAATAAGAAATTTAAAAAAAAAAGCATGACTACAAACAAAGCTAATGGACGTGATGGAATTCCAGTTGAGCTACTTCAAATCGTAGAAGATGATACTGTGAAAGTGCTGCACTCAATATGCCAACAAATTTGGAAAACTCAGCAGTGGCCACAAGACTGGAAAAGGTCAGTTTTCATTCCAATCCCAAAGAAAGGCAATGCCAAAAAATGCTTAAAGTACTGCACAATTGCATTCATCTCACATGCTAGTAAAGTAATGCTCAAAATTCTCCAAGCCAGGCTTCAGCAATACGTGAACCATGAACTTCCAGATGTTCAAGCTGGTTTTAGAAAAGGCAGAGGAACCAGAGATCAAATTGCCAACATCAGTTGGATCATTGAAAAATAAACTCAGCAGTGGCCACAAGACTGGAAAAGGTCAGTTTTCATTCCAATCCCAAAGAAAGGCAATGCCAAAAAATGCTTAAAGTACTGCACAATTGCATTCATCTCACATGCTAGTAAAGTAATGCTCAAAATTCTCCAAGCCAGGCTTCAGCAATACGTGAACCATGAACTTCCAGATGTTCAAGCTGGTTTTAGAAAAGGCAGAGGAACCAGAGATCAAATTGCCAACATCAGTTGGATCATTGAAAAAGCAAGAGAGTTCCAGGAAAACATCTATTTCTTCTTTATTGATTATGCCAAAGCCTTTGACTGTGTGGATCACAATAAACTATGGAAAATTATTCAAAAAATGACCTGCCTCTTGAGAATCCTATAGCAGGTCAGGAAGCAACAGTTAGAACTGGACATGGAACAACAGACTGGTTCCAAATAGGAAAAAGAGTACATCAAGGCTGTATATTGTCACCCTGCCTATTTAACTTATATGTAGAATACATCATGAGAAACACTGGACTAGAGGAAACACAACCTAGAATCAAGATTGCCAGGAGAAATATCAATAACCTCAGATATGCAGATGACACCACCCTTATGGAAAAAAGAGAAGAGGAACTAAAAAGCCTCTTGATGAAAGTGAAAGAGGAGAGTGAAAAAGTTGGCTTAAAGCTCAAAATTCAGAAAACGAAGATCATGGCATCTGGTCTCATCACTTCATGGCAAATAGATGGGGAAACAGTGGAAACAGTGTCAGACTTTATTTTTTGGGGCTCCCAAATCACTGCAGATGGTGATTGCAGCCATGAAATTAAAAGACTCTTACTCCTTGGAAGGAAAGTTATGACCAACCTAGACAGCATATTCAAAAGCAGAGATATTACTTTTCCAACAAAGGTCCGTCTAGTCAAGGCTATGGTTTTTCCTCTGGTCATGTATGGATGTGAGAGTTGGACTGTGAAGAAAGCTGAGCACCGAAGAATTGATGCTTTTGAACTGTGGTGTTGGAGAAGACTCTTAAGAGTCCTTTGGACTGCAAGGAGATCAACCAGTCCATCCTAAAAGGAGATGGGTCCTAGGTGTTCATTGGAAGAAGTGATGCTGAAGCTGAAACTCCAATACTTTGGCCACCTCATGCAAAGAGTTGACTCATTGGAAAAGACTCTGATGCTGGAGGGATTGTGGGCAGGAGGAGAAGGGGACAACAGAGGATGAGATGGCTCTATGTCATCACCGACTTGATGGACATGAGTTTGAGTGCACTCCGGGAGTTGGTGATGAACGGGAGTCCTGGTGTGCTGCTGATTCATGGAGTCTCAAAGAGTCAGGCACAACTGAGCGACTGAACTGAACTGAATTTATTATAGGAATATATAGATCTCATTACTAATCAGTAGATTAAGGAAAGAGAGCCTTTCAAATGTCAAAAGGGAAATTGGAAAAATTGCATTTTTAAAAATACATTTTACTTTTTTGTTATATTTATGTGATAATATTTAGCTAAACAAATTCATTTAGCTATACAAATTCAAAATTGAGTTATATTTTAATTTCTTGTTTTATTTTTGAGTAAAGTCTAAGAAAATACAAGTACACACAGTTTAAATGTGACCTATATTGATAAAAATATAATAATTGGCTATTTTCTTTGAATTTTAAAAGCATGTTAACATGTATGGTGGTCCTACCTGCAAATTTTATTGAGGGGAGCATTCTCTATTTAGTAATACACAATTGAGTATTGCTGTTATTCGGGGGAAAACATATCATAATTTCATTCTATTTCATTTTCATTTCTATTCTATATCTGCTGCTCCAGTAGATAAAACAATAACTAATGTTGACAGGGGCTAAGACAGCTTGATTATAACCTTTCTCCCTGGTGTTACCCTGTAAGTGTTAATCATTTCTTGGAAGGCAGCTATACCTGAGTGACACAAACCTTTCCAGAAGAGATGTTTTTTTTATGTTCCTAGAAATTGCAATTGCTGATGTTTCTTACTTTTGACATTCTTTTAGAAAGTTTGTCCAGAGTTTTTGTTTGTTTGTTTGTTTTTTTAGAGTATATCCCAGGCAGAAATACTAAGTCCTAAGACCTATCCTTAGAATGAGAAGAATGCAGGATAATCTATCTTCTAGATAAACACACTCTGATAATGAACTTTTTTGACTGGAAAGGAAAAGGAGTTTTTCCTTCTGACACAAGGAAAGTAGGTTTTTGTTTGATTTTTTTAAATTAGTCAATTAAAAGTAAGATCAAGCACAAGAATATTTGATGTCCTATTTTTATGGCACCAAATTCTTTATTTCTCCTTATAGATTCAGGTATTTCATACCATAAATGAATCAATCAATAAATATATCTACCTATTATCTATCTAATGAATCTATTATCTATCTATATCTTCTACCAAGTCTATAAATGCCTATCCTATCCACTTGTTTTGATAATATAGTTTCATGCTGAACTGTGAAACTTAGGCAGTAGGTTTTGATGCCCAGAAAAGTGAGTTTTCTGACAACATGCTAAGTTTAAAGTATTTAGCTAAGTCAAAGCCATACTATCACCAAAGAAAAGGCATTGCATTTTCAATATTTTTTTAAACGTAAAACATTTCAATTTAACAATTTGAACGTTTGACTTAAAAATCAATGTCAGGATAAACAGTCACTAAAAATTTCAGTAAACTGGAAATTTTTCCACCATTAGCTGGAATAATCCAGTATTATTCCACAGATTAGGAAACTGATGCCCCAAAAGGCTACATCAGTGTCTAAAACTCTTCTGTCCAATATTGAATGCCAGTCATTGTTCCCAACTCTTTATTAGAGTCAATGTCCTTTTATTATTTTATTTTTTTTCACTTTTTTAAATTTTGTGGCTGAGCTGTGTGTCATGAGATATCTTAGTTCCCTGACCAGGGGGCCAGGAATGGAACTGCAGTGGAAGTTCAGAGTCTTAACCTCAGGACAGCCAGGGAAGTCCCCCAATGTGGTGCCCCCCTACCACCACCTTTTTTTGTTTTTGTTTTCCTTAAAAAAACAAATGTTCTATAGCATTCCCATTCCTATCTATTATGAAGTGAAAAGTTGTACTATATATTTAGGTAGATAATTTTTTAAAAGACAAATTAAGATCCGTGCTGTTCTTAGTCACTCAATTGTGTCTGACTCTTTGCAGCCCTGTGAACTATAGCCAGCCAGGCTCCTCTGTCCACTGGTTTCTCCAGGCAAGAATATTGGAGTGGGTTGCCATGCCCTCCTCCATGGGATCTTCCCAATCCAGGGGTTGAACCCAGGTCTCCCACATTGTTCATTTCAGTTCAGTCACCCAGTCGTGTCCGACTCTTTGCGTAGGCAGATTCTTTACAGTCTGAGCGGCCAGAGAAACCCAAGAATACTGGAGTGGGTAGCCTATCACTTCTTCAGTCTATCTTCCAGACACAGGGATCAAACTGTGGTTTCCTGCATTGCAGGTGGATTCTTTACTAGCTGAGCTACCAGAGAAGTCCAAATTAATATCTAAGTTTAAGTAAATATAAATAAATCTAAAGTAATTCATAATAAAAATAGGACATACTTCAATATTTAAATTTGCAAAAGTCAGAGAAAACACGAGGAAGTGATCAAGATCTTTTCACTAGTGAAGAACCATCATGAATGTGACAGCTGGGAAGGCAGACTCATATCATGGGTGTTGTACTAGATACTCAAACACTTTGGAGCTGCGTTGCCTAGGGTGGTATGATTTTCAAAACTGGTAATGCATCTGAAGCCATCCCTCAATTTACATGGATTGTGACTGCCCCCATCCTACACCACTAAGATGACAAATTGTTTTAAATGAGACATGAAGAGAAATCTCCTGACAGCAAGCAACCTTTCAACTCTAATGTCTCAAACACGTGGGGTGCTGGGCCTATCAACAGCTAAATGAACCACTGTCAAGAAGGAGAGTGTGTGTTTATTAGTGAAAGCATTCTGTGGAGTTGAATTCTAACAGATGAGCCAATGGAATATAAAGAAATGGCTATATCTGTCATCTGCTATTAGCGTATAATAAGCATGCAATCAGGTATATTACAAATGAGTCCATTGACTATCGAATCCTTAGGGCTTCTAAAAACTCATGTTTATTGCCTTTGATGTGTCTTTGAATTCAAGAGAAACCTTTCAATATGCAGGTTATTACACCCAGTACTATTTTTAATATGTTTCAAGTATCCTTGAATATTAATAGTTACTCAAACTACAATCTCAACAACTTTTTAATATTTAAATAAGATAATATCATATAAGAAATGAATCACCAGTCTAGGTCCGATGCAGGGTGCAGGATGATTGGGGCTGGTGCATTGGGATGACCCAGAGGGATGGTGTTGGGGGCAAGTTGGGAGGGGGGTTTGGGATTGGGAACACGTGTACACCTGTGGTGGATTCATGTTGATGTGTGGCAAAACCAATACAATACTGTAAAGTAAAAAAAAATAATAATAATAATAATAAAAAGAATGGTAAGTGATTAAACAGAAATAACAACAACAAAAAAAAAATAAAGAAAAAAGAACACAATAGAATTGTATACATCTATTAAAAATGATGACATAAAATATAGCTCTTTCATGGACGAGTATGTATGAAGTGAAAAACAAGTTTTACAAGTTCACACTAGATGTTTTAATATTTTCCTGATTTGTGCTTTGATAAATAACTTTTCCATTGAACCTGGAATTTTTATTGTTGTTTTATTGTGTGAAATTCTGCATGTTGTTTAAGTCTTTTGCCTTAACTGGCTTCCTCTGATGTCACTCTGGCAGAGGAAAGTAAGGGCTCTTGCTCTGTGGAAGTCAAAGTCTAAGTTCCTCATGTAGCCTTTGTAAACACCTAGGCAGGATGGGCGGAGAAGGCAATGGCACCCCACTCCAGTACTCTTTCCTGGAAAATCCCATGGATGGAGGAGCCTAGTAGGTTGCAGTCCATGGGGTCACTAAGAGTCGGACACGACTGAGCGACTTCACTTTCACTTTTCATTTTCATGCATTGGAGAAGGAAACGGCAACCCACGGCGGTGTTCTTGCCTGGAGAATCCCAGGGACGGGGGAGCCTGGTGGGCTGCCATCTATGGGGTCGCACGAGTCAGACACGACTGAAGCGACTTAGCAGCAGCAGCAGGCAGGATGGGCATATGAGCTCCAGCTCCCCATCAGGTCTCCACTGTCACCACTGTGGAAGTGGCCTCATTACTGCTGGATGACTGTGAAAATCCGGATTCTCCACTGTGCTTCCTTTGACATCTCTACGGAGGGGAGGGAGAGTGTGCACCATCACTGTGGGTGGGAGTCCAGGCTTCCCACTAGGCCTTCGCTGCTGTGGGTTTGGATGGGTCACAGTCTGTTTAACTGCTTGTTTCTATGTGGCATTTGCCTAGAGTAGAGCAATTACTGTCTAAAAGATTTCTGCCTTACAAGTTAGAATCTTTCCTGGTCTTTTGGCTTCAAAAATCTTTCCAGGTTTTTGTTTTGCCTTTTTGTTCATTTTGGCATTCTTGGGTTGTCATTTATTCAGTTCCAAGTCTGAGGTATATGAAACAAAAATAAAGCCCAGGGAACTCACCACCATGTTGCTCTTTGGTCCCAACATCCATAGCTGAGTTACCTTCTCTAATTTCAGTCTTCTTATACTTGTTTTATATATGCTCTGCAGCTTTTTAGTTGTATTTAGTGAGGGTAATCAAGAAAATGTCTCCTTCATCTTGCCAGAAGCAGAAGTCAGTATGTTTATAGATTTTTAGAAATGCAGAATAGAAAAAAGGATATGCCTTATATATTGTTTTATAAAATATTTTAAAATATATTAATATAAGCTATGCTCTACAAGTCTCAAAAACAGCAAAATGTTTATCTATGTATTAACAGTGGCTTTAAATGAGATAAGATTTATTTAAGCACACATGATGTGACATGATTTACTAGAACTCAAAGACACTGAAGGGCCTCACAGGTGGTAAAGAATTCACTTGCCAATTCAGGAGACTCAAGAGACATAGGTTTAATCTCTGGGTCAGGAGTATCCCCTGGAGTAGGAAATGGCAACCCACTCCAGTATTCTTACCTGGAGAATTCCATGGACAGAGGAGACTTGCGGACTATAATCCAGGGGTCACAAAGAGTCAGACATGACTGAGTGACTGATCACACAAAGACATTGAAACCCTGGCCTCCACGTGAGAGACACAAAGGTTGTGAAAATAAAGACAATGGCTTGTGTTGTCTAAACGTCATCATCTCTAAGTCTACAATGTGCACAGATTATCACTGAGTGAATACAACAAAGTGCATATGATGATATGACATTGCCAAATACAGTTGGCCAAATGAGAATAAGAAGGGAGTGAAAAAAAAAATCTGAAATTGATGTTAAATTGTTTCTGATTCCTGACTCTGGTTATAAAGAGTTGTGTGATCTCCAGCGGTTCAGTGTGTCTTTTTCAATCTCAGCTCATTATGTAAATGAGCTAGGTTCAAAATTTTCTTCCAACTTTAACATTTTATGACTCTACCGTTGGTTATATTTAATAATCTTGGGGTATCTTCTTATTTTTTTGTGCCTGAGTTTTTTTCTGTAAAATAAGACTAATAGTTTATGCCTTATAGGATATATTTTTGAAGGGCTACTTTTTATTGTATGCAACCTAGAGAAATAAATGGCAACCCACTCCAGTATTCTTGCTAGCAGAATTCCATGGACAGAGGAGCCTGACAGGCTACAGTTCATGGGATTGCAAGAGTTGGACACAATTTAGAACTATTTTTCTTTCTTTTTACCTTTCTTTCTTTCTTTCTTGTTACCTGACAATAGTCAACAAGTATTAAATCTTATAAAATTCCCCTTGAATAATAAAAAAAATTTTTAATTATTTTTTATTTTTTTAGTTTGTTTTGCTTTACAATACTGTATTCGTTTTGCTACACATTGACATGAATCAGCCACGAGTGTACGTGAACTCCCAATCCTGACCCCCACCTCCCCCCTCCTGCCCCACACCCTCTCTCTGGATTATCCCCGTGCATCAGTCCGAAGCATCCTGCATCCTGCATCAAACCTGGACTGGTGATTCATTTCACTTATGATATCACACATGTTACACTGCCACTCTGCCAACCCATCCCACCCTCTCCCTCTCCCACAGAGTCCAAAAGGCCATTCTATACAACTGTGTCTCTTTTGCTGTCTTGCGTACAGGTTTATCATTACCATCATTCTAAATTCCATATATATGTGTAAGTATACTGTATTGATGTTTTTCTTTCTGGCTTACTTCACTCTGTATAATCGGCTCCAGCGTCATCCACCTCATTAAAACTGATTCAAATGTATTCTTTTTAATAGCTGAGTAATACTCCATTGTGTATATGTACCACAGCTTTCTTATCCATTCATCTGCTGATGGACATCTAGGTTGCTTCCATGTCCTGGCTATTATAAATAGTGCCGCAATGAACATTGGGGTACACGTGTCTCTTTCAATTCTGGTTTCCTTGGTGTGGATGCCCAGCAGTGGGATCGCTGGATCATAAGGCATTTCTATTTGCAATTTTTTAAGAAATCTCCACACTGTTCTCCATATAATTGTGTAATGATTGTCACTACACACATATGCATTTATATGAGCATTAATTACAGCAATTACAATAAATCATAATTGTCTCATTGCCTCTTCTCTAGAATTACTAGCGTTTGAAGGCTAAAATTTGTTTGGAGATCTTTGTATCTCCAAAAGTAAGTAGCCTGAAGTCTGGTACATTGCTGTATTCAGTAAATATTTCCTGAACCAATGAGGAAATGGATGAATAAACTGAAAGAAAAATTATAAAAATGTTTCTCTGAATTAAATGAAAAAGCAAACAACTTAAAAAATTAGATGAAAATCAAAACTTATTAATTTTGAAAGGCTCAACCATCTGGAGTAATTTTCTGGAATCTGTACAACTGATATGCCTGTTTGTTAAGGTAAGAATGTTACTGCAGTAAGGTTAATGGTGTTCATTTTTTTATATACTCCCTTGATTTAAATCCACTTGAATTTCAGTGATGGTTCAGCTTGGTTAGTCGTGCAAATGAATGTATTACTGAGGCTGGACTCTCCAAGAAGAGAGGAGAATAATGGTCAGTATCCAGGGCAACTAGTGTATTCACCCAGAAAATAACTGGTGTCCCTTCAGCATATGATATCGATAGTGATGGATGGATTGAGTATTTCTTGGAAGTTTTCAATCTGTTAGGCATTAGAAAGAATTGTGGAAAGCAGCCACCTCTCCCACCTTTACAAAGATGAAACGAACAGACAGCTGAGGAAAGCCACCCCGCACACACACATATGCCTGTGCTTCTCCATCCATATCTATATTCTACATATCTATATGTGTGTGGTGGCATGGTGCCCTGTGACCCCATGGACTGTAGCCCGCCAGACTGCTCTGTCCATGGAATTTTCCAGGCAAAGACACTGGAATGAGTTGCCATTTCCTGTGACTCATGTGTCTCCAGCATCTTAGGAGGATTCTTCACCTGCTAAGCCATTGGGGAAGCAATCTATACATATAAATGAGCATAATTCTTCCATATTATCCTTGTTAACTGAACAGAAGGACAAGCATATAATAAAGTTCCAAACATATTTTATTTGGTGAAATAAATTAGTAGATATGGGGAAAAGTAAGAGATTTAAAATTTATATTTAAGTTCAGGAAATTCTGAATTAACTCACATATATTTTACTCTTTTCTGAATTCCTGATTAAATTTTTGAGCACTCTCTCAGTTTAGTCAGTTCAGCCACTCAATCATGTCCGACTCTCTGCAACTATAGGACACCAGGCCTCCCTGTCCAACACCAACTCCAGGAGTTTGCTCAAACTCACGTCCATTGAGTCAGTGATGTCACCCAACCATCTTGTCCTATGCTGTACCCTTCTGCTCAGGCCTTCAATCTTTCCCAGCATCAGGGTTTTTCCAAACGAGTCAGTTCTTCACATCAGGTGGCCAAAGGATTGGAGTTTCAGCTTCAGCATCAGTTCTTCCAATGAATTTCAGGAGTGATTTCCTTTAGGATGGACCAGTTGGATCTCCTTGAGTCTAGGGACTCTCAAGAGTCTTTTTCCCACACCACAGTTCAAAAGCATCAATTCCTTGGTGGTCAGCATTTTTATAGTCCAACTCACACAACCATACATGGTTACTAGAAAAAACATAGCTTTGACTAGATGGAAGTTTGTTGACAAAGTAATGTCTCTGCTTTTTAATATGTTGTCTCAGTTCAGTTCAGTCACTCAGTCATGTCTGACTCTTTGCAACCCCATGAATCGCAGCATGCCAGGCCTCCCTGTCCATAACTAACTTCCGGAGTTCACTCAAACTCATGTCTTGACTAGACAGACCTGTGTTCGCAAAGTAATATCTCTGCTTTTGAATATGCTATCTAGGTTGGTCATGACTTTCCTTCCAAGGAGTAAGCGTCTTTTAATTTCATGGCTGCAGTCACTATCTGCAGTGATTTTGGAGCCCCCAAAAATAAATTCTGACATTATTTCCACTGTTTCCCCATCTTTTTGCCATGAAGTGATGAGACCAGATGCCATGATCTTCATTTTCTGAATGTTGAGCTTTAAGCCAACTCTCCTCTTTCACTTTCATCAAGAGGCTTTTTAGTTCCTCTTCAATAATGGTGGTGTCATGTGCATATCTGAGGTTATTGATATTTCTCCCGGCAACCTTGATTCCAGCTTGTGTTTCTTCCAGCCTAGTATTTCTCATGATATACTCTGCATAGAAGTTAAATAAGCAGGGTGACAATATACAGCCTTGACGTACTTCTTTTCCTGTTTGGAACCAGTCTGTTGTTTCATGTCCAGTTCTAACTGTTGCTTCCTGACCTGCATATAGGTATCTCAAGAGGTAAGTCAGGTGGTCTGGTATTCCCATCTCTTTCAGAATTTTCCACAGTTTATTGTGATTCACACAGTCAAAGGCTGATGTACTCTGCATATAAGTTAAATAAGCAGGGTAACAATATACAGCCTTGATATACTCTTTTCCCTATTTGGAACCAGTTGTTGTTCCATATCCAGTACTAATTGTTGCTTCTTGACTTGCATACAGATGTCTCAGGAGGCAGGCCAGGTGGTCTGGTATTCCCATCTCTTTCAGAATTTTCCACAGTTTATTGTGATCCACACAGTCAAAGGCTTTGGCATAGTCAATAAAGCAGAAATAGATTTTTTTTTTTTTTTTGTAACTCTCTTGCTTTTTCCATGATCCAGTGGATGTTGGCAATTTGATCTCTGGTTCCTCTGCCTTTTCTAAAACCAGATTGAACATCTGGAAGTTCACAGTTCATGTATTGCTGAAGCCTGGCTTGGAGAATTTTGAGCATAACTTTACTAGTGTGTGAGATGAGTGCATTTGTGCTGTAGTTTGAGCATTCTTTGGCATTGCCTTTCTTTGGAATTGGAATTAAAACTGACCTTTTCCAGTCCTGTGGCCACTGCTGAGTTTCCCAAATTTGGTAGCATGTTGAGTACAACACTTTCACAGCATCATCTTTTAGGATTTGAAATAGTTCAACTGGAATTCCATCACCTCCACTAGCTTTGCTCATAGTGATGCTTCCTAAGGCCCTGTTGACTTTGCATTCCAGGATTTCTGGCTCTAGGTGTGTGATCACAGTATTATGATTATCTGGGTCATGCATTTCTTTTTTGTATGGTTCTGTGTTTTCTTTGCCACCTCTTCTGAATGTCTTCTGCTTCTGTTAGGTCCATGCCATTTCTGACCTTTATGTGCTCGGTTTTGCATGAAAAGTTGCCTTGGTATATCTAATTTTCTTGAAGAGATAGCTAGTCTTTCGCAGTCTATTGTTTCCCTCTATTTCTTTGCATTGGTCACTGAGGAAGGCTTTCTTATCTCTCCTTGCTATTTTTTTGGAACTCTGCATTCAAATGGGTATATCTTGCTTTTTTTCCTTTGCCTTTCACTTCTCTTCTTTCTCAGCTATTTGTAAGGCCTCCTCAGACTACCATTTTGCCTTTTTGCATTTCTTCTTCTTGGGATGGTCTTGATCCTTGCCTCCTGTAAGTGTCAGTGACCTCCATCCATAGTTCTTCTGGCACTTAATCAGATCTAATCCCTTGAATCTATTTGTCACTTCCACTGCATAATCATAAGGGATTTGATTTAGGTCATACTTGAATTGTCTAATGGTTTTCCCTCCTTTCTTCAATTTAAGTCTGAATTTGGCAATAAGGAGTTCCTGATCTGAGTCATGGTCAGCTCTTGATCTTGTTTTTTGCTGAGCTTCTGCCTCTTTGGCTGCAAAGAATATAATCAATCTGATTTCAGTATTGACCATATGGTGATGTCCATATGTAGAATCTTCTCTTGTGTTGTTGGAAGAGGGTGTTAGAAGAGTTGTTCTCTAGCTGATTTTAATGTGTTTCTTATTAAAGTTTCACATGCTCAAAAACCAACATGAATTTATCTAAGCTTGAGACAATATCTTGAATTTTCTTTCCATGTTTGTCTCTCGAATGCATTTAGAATGCTAACATACTAATTGAAACTAACTAATTATTTAACTATTTTTAAAATGATTTAAACTAGTTTACAATAAAAGCTCGTGTATCAAACTGTAAATAAATAGCAAAAGCATAAATTTATTCCTGAGCTTCCCAGCAGCCAAAATGTTAAAGACAACCTATTCAGTTATGCAGTACTTTGATTTAGTAGAATTAAACAAAATTGTTTAGCAAAGAAAATAGATGTTTCCCTGTGGCTCTAAGTTTTAAATGTTTATTGTAATGAAATTTTTCATTTATATGAGGAGCTTTGAAAATATATACAAGCTAATGAAAATTAAAATGCTAAATAATTTCTACTGGCATATATGAAAAAATCATCAAAATAAATATGGTTTGCCATCAACATATAAAATGCATTTAATAATCTTCAATTAGGTTGTTCAGTTGCAAAAAGGTCAAGCTAATATCTAAAATTAAGTGAAGTTAGTAAGATGAATGAGCTGAGTTATTGTGTAATTATTAAAGATCAAGAAATAATAAAGAAAAATAGAGGGGATATGTAAACAATGTTGACTAAATTGCTATACATTGACATGAATCAGCCACGAGTGTACATGAACTCCCAATCCCGACTCCTACCTCCCCCCTCCCACCCCACACCTTCTCTCTGGATTATCCCCGTGCATCCGTCCCAAGCATCCTGCATCCTGCATCGAACCTAGACTGGCGATTCATTTCACTTATGATATCATACATGTTACACTGCCACTCTGCCAACTCATCCCACCTCTCCCTCTCCCACAGAGTCCAAAAGTCCGTTCTATACATCTGTGTCTCTTTTGCTGTCTCGTATACAGGTTTATCATTACCATCTTTCTAAATTCCATATATGTGTGTAAGTATACTATATTGGTGTTTTTCTTTCTGGCTTACTTCACTCTGTATAATCGGCTCCAGCATCATCCACCTCATTAGAACTGATTCAAATGTATTCTTTTTAATAGCTGAGTAATACTCCATTGTGTATATGCACCACAGCTTTCTTATCCATTCATCTGCTGATGGACATCTAGGTTGCTTCCATGTCCTGGCTATTATCTCAGAGAGAAGTAAAACTAAACAGGTATTCATATGAAAGGAGAAACTGTTAAAAACAAGCAGGACTGTAGATTCTTAGGCTTGTTTTTCCACCAGGATTCAAAACAGAATGCTATGGCCACTGATGTAGCTGCTGCAAATGTATATAGTCAGTAGTTTGTCCTGCCAAAATAATAATTTCTAGACAATTAGGGGGAAAGTGTCCAAGCATTTTTCTCCCGAATCAGGCACTGGAGCTGAGCATAAGTGAGGAAAGAAGGGTAGATCACTTCATGTGGTTCTGACTACCTTGAAAAGCTGAAACTATTCAGCTGACTAGAACTATTACTTCTGGGGCTGCTGAATGAAAGGAGCATTAAAGGGCTTATTAACTGAATAAAAAATAAACACCGCAGAATATCATGACCTTGGGCGAGAGAAAAGAGCATACAAGTCTTAATTTGTCAGGTGTGCTCAAAGGAGTAGAACAATTTCTTAATGGGAGAATATATAGCAGAATCTCCTGGGGAGCTTTTGTGTAATACAATACATGAGCCTGCCCCTCCACTCCAGTACAATTAAATTAGAATTCCTAGAAGAAGCATGGATCTTAATGTTAGTTTCCTGTTGACTTTATGCATAGTCAAAATTGAGACATCATAATCAGTCAGTTCAGTTGTTCAGTCATGCCCGACTCTTTGCAACCACATGGACTGCAGCACGCCAGGATTCCTGTCCATCACCAACTCCCAGAGCTTGCTCAAACTCATTTCCATTGAGTCGGTGATTCTATCCAATCATCTCACCCTCTGTTGTCCCCTTTTCCTCTTGCCTTCAATCTTTCCCAGCATCAGGGTCTTTTCAAATGGATTAGTTCTTCACAGGAGAAGGCGATGGCACCCCACTCCAGTACTCTTTCCTGGAAAATCCCATGGATGGAGGAGCCTGGTGGGCTGCAGTCCATGGGGTTGTGAAGAGTCAGACATGACTGAGCAACTTCACTTTCACTTTTCACTTTCATGCACTGGAGAAGGAAATGGCAACCCACTCCAGTGTTCTTGCCTGGAGAATCCCAGGGACGAGGGAGCCTGGTGAGCTGCCGTCTATGGGGTCACACAGAGTTGGACACGACTGAAGCAACTTAGCAGCAGCAGCAGTTCTTCACATCAGGTGGCCAAAGTATTGGAACTTCAGCATCAGTCCTTCCAATAAATATTCAGGACTGATTTCCGTTAGGATTGACTGATTTGATCTCCTTGGAGTCCAAGGGACTCTCAAGAGTCTTCTCTGACACCACAGTTTAAAAGCATCAATTCTTCCATGCTCAAGGGTCTCCTCTCCTGATTCTGAATTTCTGGAAGAGTTACCATAAGAAGTATCCCAATTTTTGTCTTCATAGTACCTAGCATATGCATGCATGCTAAGTCACTGCAGTCATGTCTGACTTTTTGCAACCCTATGGATTGTAGTGCGCCAGGCTCCTCTCTCTGTGGGATTCTCTAGGAAAGAAAACTGGAGTGGGTTGCCATGCCCTACTCCAGGGGATCTTCCTGACTCTGGGATAAAAGACATATATCTTGTGTCCCCTGCATTGGTAAGTGTGTGCTTAGTGCCTAGTACATTTTCCTCCAGATACTGGACTCTTATCATTGTTATCAAGTGGTACACAGAAAAAGCATTGATTTAATCACAGAGTGTAGAAAACCATTTCTTTCTTAATTTTTTTTTCAATCCTCCAACTTTGGAAGAAAGATAAGTGTATTGTTATACATATTTAATGTGCCTATGATACCGTTACTGAGGAAGATGAGGAGACAGAAACAGAGAGAAAGGGAAAAGAACACAAACTAAAATTTGATGGATAATACGGAAGCCTGGTGGACTGCCGTCTGTGGGGTCGCACAGAGTTGAACATGACTGATGTGACTTAGCAGCAGCAGAGTATTGAGTAGAGTTCATTGTGCTATACTAAAGGTCCTTATTCAGAGAAGGCAATGGCAGCCCACTCCAGTACTCTTACCTGGAAGATCCCATGGACAGAGGAGCCTGGTAGGCTGCAGTCCATGGGGTCGCCAAGAGTCAAATATGACTGAGCGACTTCACTTTGACTTTCACTTTCATGCATTGGAGAAGGAAATGGCAGCCCACTCCAGTATTCTTGCCTGGAGAATCCCAGGGATGAGGGAGCCTGGTGGGCTGCAGTCTATGGGGTCGCACAGAGTCGGACACGACTGAACTGACTTAGCAGCAGCAGCAGTACTTATTTGTGATTTGATAGCATTACTTATATTTCTTTGTAAATACTTTTAGATTTGCAGTCTATTACTTCTAACTGATATTTTATTTCCCTTTATGCTAATGAGTCAATTTAGAGAAAAATTCAAAATAAATGATAGTAGAATTTGTATACAGGTAAGGAAAAAAAATGTCAAAATATTTTCCTCAGTTCAGATTTGTAAAAAACAGACCTTGAGGCAAGAGTTTATATTCTGATTCCTTATTGGATGTGCAATCCCAATTGCCTAGGAGGAGTAATGAGGCAAGAGGAGAATTGACTAATATTTCTGAAAAGATATGCAACAAAAGTTATGACCAACCTAGATAGCATATTAAAAGCTGAGACATTACTTTGCCAGTGAAGGTCCATCTAGTCAAGACTATGGTTTTCCCAGTGGTCAGGTATGGATATGAGAGTTGGACTGTGAAGAAAGCTGAGCGCCAAAGAATTGATACTTTTGAACTGTGGTGTTGGAGAAGACTCTTGAGAGTCCCTTGGCTGCAAGGAAATCCAACCAGTCCATCCTAAAGGAGATCAGTCCTGGGTGTTTATTGGAAGGAATGATGCTGAAGCTGAAACTCGAATACTTTGGCCACGTTATGCAAAGAGTTGACTCACTGGAAAAGACTCTGATCCTGGGATAGATTGGGGACAGGAGGAGAAGGGGACAACAGAGAATGAGATGGCTGGATGGCATCACTGACTTGATGCAAGTGAGTTTGGGTAAACTCCAGGAGTTGGTGATGGACAGGGAGACCTGGTGTGTTGCGCTTCATGGGGTCGAAAAAAGTCGGACATGACTGAGTGAGTGAACTGTACTGAACTGTGCAACAAAGCAGACTGCTTCTTAGCATCAGGTACAATGGATTTCTTCTTCTCCTGAGACCATCTTCAGAAAGATCACGTAGTCTGTTGCAATTTGCGATAGACCATTGGCAAGTAGTGTCAAGGAAACAAGAAAATATATCTTCTGACCTTTTTTTCTTGGTCAAAGATTTGACCCATGGGTCATTAATTTCCTACTGTCTCATGATGTACTCTGCATAGAAGTTAAATAAGCAGGGTGACAATATACAGCCTTGACATACTCCTTTTCTTATTTGAAACTAGTCTGTTGTTCCATGTCCAGTTCTAACTGTTGCTTCCTGACCTGCATACAAATTTCTCAAGAGGCAGGTCAGATGGTCTGATATTCCCATCTCTTGAAGAATTTTCCACAGTTTATTGTGATTCACACAGTCAAAGGTTTTGGCATAGTCAATAAAACAGAAATAGATGTTTTTTTTTTCTGGAACTCTCTTGCTTTTTCGATAATCCAGCAGATGTTCGCAGTTTGATCTCTGCTTCCCCTTGCCTTTTCTCAAACCAGCTGAACATCTGGAAGTTCACGGTTCACGTATTGCTGAAACCTGGCTTGGAGAATTTTGAGCATTGTTTTACCAGAGTGTGAGATGAGTGCAATTGTGCGGTAGTTTGAGCATTCTTTGGCATTTCCTTTCTTTGGAATTGGAATGAAAACTACCTTTTCCAATCCTGTGGCCACTGCTGAGAAATGCTGGGCTGGAAAAAGCACAAGATGGAATCAAGATTGCCAGGAGAAATATCAATTACCTCAGATATGCAGATGACACCACCCTTATGGAAGAAAGTAAAGAGGAGCTAAAGAGCCTCTAGATGAAAGTGAAAGAGGAGAGGGAAAAAGTTGGCTTAAAGCTCAACATTCAGAAAATGAAGATCATGGCATCCAGTCCCATCATTTCTTGGGAAATAGATGGGGAAACAGTAGAAACAGTGTCAGACTTTATTTTGGGGGGCTCCAAAATCACTGCAGATGGTGATTGCAGCCATGAAATTAAAAGACAGTTACTTCTTGCAAGAAAAGTTATGACCAACCTAGATAGCATATTCAAAAGCAGAGACATTACTTTGCCAACAAAGGTCCATCTAGTGAAGGCTATTGTTTTTCCAGTGGTCATGTATGGATGTGAGAGTTTGACTATAAAGAAAGCTGAGTGCATAAGAATTGATACTTTTGAACTGTGGTGTTGGAGAAGACTCTTGAGAGTCCCTTGGACTGCAAGGAGATGCAACCAGTCCATTCTAAAGATCAGTCCTGAGTATTCTTTGGAAGGACTGATGCTAAAGCTGAAACTCCAATACTTTGGCCACCTCTTGTGAAGAGTTGACTCATTGGAAAAGACTCTGATGCTGGGATCGATTGAGGACAGGAGGAGAAGGGGACGACAGAGGATGAGATGGCTGGATGGCATCACTAACTCGATGGACATGAATTTGAGTAAACTCCAGGCATTGATGATGGACAGGGAGGCCTGGTGTTATGCAATTCATGTGGTCACAAAGAGTCAGACACGACTGAGTGACTGAACTGAATTGACTGATCCGAGGGAGTGGTCATGAAGTGAGGGTGCTCTGCCAGTATGAAGTTGTTTATCGTAACAATGTTGCTGTTCAGTCACTAACTTATGTCTGATTCTTTGTGACCTCATGAACTGCAGCACACCAGTCTTCTCTGTCCTTCACTTTTCTTGGAGTTTGCTCAAACTCATGTCCATCTGTCAATGATTTATCACACTAACTATAGCCAAAAAAGAAAAAAAAAGGGGGGGGAGGGGGCTCCCTTCATAGCTGTCAGTAGAAAACCTGCCTGCAATACAGGAGACCTAGATTCTATCCTGGGTCAGTAAGATCCCCTGGAGAAGGAAATGACAACCCACTCCAGCATTCTTGCCTGGAGAATCCTATGGACAGAGGAATTTAGCAGTCTACAGTCCATGGGGTTGCAAGAGCTGGACACAACTTAGTGACTAAACCACCTAGCCAAAAATAAAGACAGACAGAAAAGAAAAGAAAAATAAAAACAAAAATCATGAATTCTAGAGCCAGATGAGAATATCTGAGATGTTAAGTAAGACTTGTTGAATACAACAGCATTCACATGCCTAAAGACTGGGAAACTTTGCCATGACAAGGAGTGATCATTCAGGACCAGGGACAGTGTCACAGGGCTTTATTCTGACCCTTGAAAAACTGAAATTTTATATAAAGAGTACTCTTGTGTGTTTGAATTGTTTCATAAAAGGTTTTTTAATAATAGCTGCAATTTAGTGGCTGCCTAATTGTTTTGGTCTTCATTTGACATAATTATCACCAAAACAGTTATTATTATTTGTTTTGCCAGTAAAGTAGTTGAGGCACTGAAAAGTTAACTATCTGAGGTCAGAAATTAAATCACATTCATAAGACACCAAAGTCCAAGTTCTTTCTTCTGCAATGTATCATCTTACAATCCATGATCTTTCAAAAAATGGATGAACTTGTATATTTGCTAACTTTTTTAAGAGCCGTCTTGCCATCAGGAAAGAATTACCATTTTTTAAGTGGTTTTAAATGTATTGATCTTATTCTTAAGACTGGAAGATACACAGAACTAAAATTGGGGGAATATGTTACTTAATAAACAAGTGCTTCTTGAATTTTAATATGAATGCAAATCAACTAGTAATCTTGTTAAAGTGCAGATTCTGATTTATTTAGGTCTTTTTGAACCAGAGATCATATATTGCTTAGATGTTTCCAAGTTTTCAGTAGCAAAGGTGTAAATGTTATTATTGACAAAATGTTTTATTGAATTAGAGACTATCTGTACTAGTAATACAAGTAGTGAGGCAATCCGCAAATATTATGTGACAGTTACTCTAAATATAGTTTAAAATTTTAATCCTAAAACTCCTACAAAGGGAAGGAAATAGCACTATCAGTATGGGACCAGAAGTTAAGGGGTTGCCATGGAGAAATGGTGTACTGAGCAAAGCTCTTCTGCTTTAAGCACAGTGAGTCCAAACAAACCAAAACATCAGAGCTTTGAAGCAGAGAAAGGTTTATTGCAGAGCCAAGCAAGGAGAACAAGTGGCTCATGCTCAAGATCCCAAAATTGTTTGATGGTTTTGGCGGGGAAGGTTTTATAGGCAAAAGTTGGGGTGAGGGCTGCAGAGGATGTGACTTTCCTCTGATCTGTTGATTGTAAACCAGGGTGTGCTCTCGGAATCTTGTGCTCAGCCAGAAGTTGCCATTCTCCACTTGGGTGGGGTCTTAGTTATGCAGAAAAGCTCAAAGATACTGTATATTCCTTGAGGAGGCACCAGGACCCTGCCAAGGCTGCACCATTGTTTCTTGTTCTTTGTTTCTGCATTCTCTCCCTTCCCTGATATCAATTCAGGAGTTCCGTTTGGAACTCAGGGAAGGTGGTGGAGGCTGAATGAAGACCATTTCCTATGGAAGGAACAGAGGAAAACAGAGGAAACAGGAAGACTTTGTACTCAGGAGCCCCACAAGGTCCTGAATGGTTTCAAAGGAGAGCAGAGTTTGGCTACAAATACCCCTGTGTTGTCAAACATCCCAACTTTATGATGAGAGATTTAGTGACTTGCTGGGGTCCAGCCCCTGCAGGATCCAGGGGAACCCGAAGGAGTAACGGCATTGGCGTCAGCGATTGATTTAGAGAGAGATAAGGAAAAAATTTTGAAGATAAGAATATAGAGGAGAGAAAGAGGCTGGTATTCCTTGGTTACATAGAGAACCAATAAAACTCTGAGACAAGAAGTTTGCCCTGTTCACGGAGGCCACAGGTGCCCTCCCGGTCTCCCAAGGGAGTGAAGATGCAGAATGTCTTCCCATCAGGTCTTAGAAACCCAGGCAGATAAGTGAATGCAGGGAGCCTCTGTGCTCCAAGGGATAAGCCTGAAAAAGAAAAGGAGAGGGAGAGAAAGAGAATGATTGACACGAGGTGACCAAGCTTCTTCAGTGAGCAAGGCCCAAAAGCTTTGTTTTTAAAAGGTACTTTTATACCTTGCCTTATACATAGATGGAAATGAAAGATGCAAGGTCATACAGAGTCAGTCCAAACATTCCAGCAATTTTGCCCTTATTGAAACCAGGATTTTTTCTGCATACCTTTCCCACAAATGATGTTTTGTACAGTATCTTCTGGCCTTGGAGGCCTGTGAACATTTTATGACCCTCTTTTGATAAAGACTGCTCAACCAGAAAACTTATTTTCCCTCAAAGTGTTTTTTCTTTATATTTCTAATCTATGTCAGCCTCAGAAAATGCCAAACAGAGTTACATTTCTCACTGAGTAAAGGTGCAGTGAGTTACAAGAAAGAACCAATTAGCTCAAAAGTCTGATGTGGTTAAATTCAAGGCTACTGTTTGTTTTTCTTACATTCCAACTATGTTAACTAACGCACTCCCAGGTGCACAGCAGATAAGAAATATGGGAACTTAGCAACAAGCATTGGCCCAATAATGAAATCCTACACCAGCACTACTCTAATAACTTTTAACTCTTTGAAAGGCTCTATGTTTTAGGCTTTCCATGCCTGTCACAGTTGAGAAGCTGTAAATAATCATATGCATAGCTGCAAGAGCCTGGATATACTTGCCAAGCAAGCTAGAATGCTAACAGAGGGGATTTGATTTGAAATATTCCTCTCATGTCCAGGAGACTTGTTAGCTATAGCCCTAAATTGATTTTCTCCAGAGAAAGGTGGTCAGGGATAGTCCTCTGTTAATGTCGGAGGAGTTGGTGAATCATGAAATAGTAAAACAGACAGATTCTGGTTTTGGGGTAGATGCTCGAGAAAGCCTAAGGAGCCCCTTGAGTCCTGAAGCCTTGCTTAACAGTTCTCTTCCACATGACCTTTGCCATGGGTGGGATCTCCTGTGCTGGCTCCTGGCAGTGACTGAAATAATTTTTACCTAGATCAATAACTTTACTGAACAAAAGGAAGACATTTAATTATCAATAATTACCATAGAAAAGGGCTTCCCAGGTGCCCAGTGGTAAAGAATTTACCTGCCTATGCAGGAGATATAAGAGACTTGGGTTCAATCCCTGGGTTGGGAAGATCCCCTGGAGTAGGAAGTGGCAACCCACTCCAGTATGCTTGCCTGGAAAATCCCATGGATGGAATAGTCTGGTGGGCTACAGTTCATGGGGTTGCAAAGAGTCAGACACTACTGAACAACTGAGCCACAGCATGCCACCATAAAAAAAGAGAAAAAGTCATAAGAATATAAGAATGTTACCTTGGTTTACATGTCTGAAGCCATTCAGGAAATTAGGCAAATTTTTCAATTCTGCCTTCTGGTCCACCTACTCTGTCTTTGTATATCAAATTTAAATAGGGGAAGTAAATAAAAGCAGCACTGCAAGGCTCATGTCTATAACTCAGCTCCTGGAGGCCTTCCCCTGCTGATATATTGCTGCAATAAATTACACAAGTGGTGTGTTTCTGTTGATTAATTACTGCAATAGATCATGAGAGTGATGACTGACATAGACATGTGTCCCATAGATAGCTAGGCTTCATGATATTTTCTTTCTTTTTTCTCATTTTCAAGTGCTTAGTTTGGAAAGTAAGAAAGAAAACCAGTGACAAATGCAGGGAGATGTTTCTGAAGCAGCTTTCCCTCTAGACTTTTGAAGCAGTAGCTTTTAAATTAAGAAGTCCCAGTGCCCTTCTTGTTTCTAGTCTCCCTCAAAAGGCTGTTTAAAAAGAAAAAAATTTTTTTAAATATGAACTCATGTGAGCCAGGTTTTCTGAAATCAGCTGTAGGATTGTTTTTTTTTTTTTTTTGGTGATAAATACACAGTGACAAACTTCATCTTCATTTCCTTATTCTTTCTCTAAGCCATTATGAGCTATCATGGAAATTGGAATTACAGACATTAAAATCAAAGTAATTACCTAATAGGCTGCTATATTGCTACTTTGAAAAGGAAAGCATTTATTCTCTTGTGAGTGAGTCCAATTATTTTCTTAAACTTAGAATTTTTGCTGAGGTGTAAATTATCTCTTTTTACTTTCATGGTTGAAACTAAGCTTTATCATGGATCCTTGTGGTCATCTGGTTTCTCTGGAATTTGTATCCATATGGAGAGCTATGTGAAATGCATGCTATTATTTGATTAGAAGAATTTCTTTGTCCCTAGTCAACTTTTAAGGATACCAGTCTTTAGTCTGGGAAAGCCTATAGGGAAAGTACTGTGAAGGTTCTGAGATGTTACTCCACTTGCAGAGTTATGTACATTATATGTGTGAATTTTGCAGAAATACAAGACATTGAATCAAGGAAAATAGTTATTTATTGACACTTACAACCAGATCAATAACCAGAGTAAAAATAAAGAATTGGTCCTGTCTGAACTGGCAACAAAACAATGAGAGCTGATAAAATCTTTCAAAGTGGGTGGCAAGTTACAGCCCGTAAATGGGGAATGGAGAACAGTGCATTTTGTTCATTTATAAATGCACAGAGAAAGTTATCACCTTTTCCTCCCAGCAAGAGAGGGGAACAAACAAAAATTTTACTCCTTTGAGACTGGATGGAAAGATTCATGGGATGTCATTCTAACCTTTTAAAGTGTAAATACCTATTTTCAAGGATAAAACCTGAGAGTCTCCAACCTTTCAGACCCAGAAATGTCGCAAAATATTGGAATGCGTCCCTTTTGGCATTTAGAGATAGTGGTCAAGTCTTTCTCATACCTTGCAGCTTAATACAGGGACATGGTCAAGCTGCCATTTGGCCTTCTTGGGGAGATAAATTGCATTATCCTTTCAGATCACTAAATTAGCTAGAAAACAGCAACTAATCTAATTTTTGTGATATGTGAAAAGTGCAGTGTTTTGGGGAAAGTGAAAGCAAATACTCTATGTTGTTTGTATTTCAGCGTCTCAGGAGGCTAAGGCTTTTGGCAGGAACACAGATAAATCCATGGAATTCTATTTTCCCACAAAGTCATAGAATGCAATTTTTTAATCTACTTTTAATATTCTCCTTTGCCTTTTCTTATTCTCCCGTTCCTTGTCTCCTTGACACCATCAAACTCTACCCCTCACTTTAAAAAAAATCTGTTCCCTTGCCAAAGTAAAGCAGTGAACAAAACAGATTAAAATGTTTTCCCTTTTAAGAAATTATATTCCTGTGGAAAGCAGACATTAAGTAACACAATTACATAAATATTTGATATTAGGAGGTGATAAATACTTGGAAAAAATCATCTTGGGAAAAAGAGATTGATTATTTGAGAGAGTGATTGAGGAAGATTTCACTTTGAGAATAACTTAAGTAACTTCTCAAGGAATTTAGAGAGCTAGCTGCTGCTGTTGCTGCTGCTGCTGCTGCTGCTGCTAAGTCACTTCAATTGTGTCCGACTCTGTGCGACCCTAGAAAGAGCAGCCCACCAGGCTCCTTTATCCATGGGATTTTCCAGGCAAGAGGACTGGAGTGGGGTGCCATTGCCTTCTCCAGAGAACTAGCTAGCCAAAGGATATTTGGTGGAAAGTCATTCTAGGCAGAAACAACTACAAGTGCAAAGACCTTGAAGAGGGATTATAGCTGGTAAGAGGAGGCCTGGGTAGCTGGAGTAAGAGTGAAAGAAGAGAGCAATAAAATAATTTATTTCCTATTCAGCATTCATTTTCCTTGTCAGTCTCACATAGCACTTTGCATGATACCATGTTGAATGACCAATATCAACACATTAGTTGCATTAGAATTGATTAAACTCATCTGCCCTCACCTGAAGAATTTGTAGTAGTATAGATGAGAATAGAACTGAAGAAAAACTGTGATGACCTTGGCTGAGTAGAACAGACTTCTTTGGAGAAAAATTTAAGTGACATAATTATGCTCTGTCAACTTGTGTTTTCCTCCATAACAACTTAGTCCCTAAAACTAGTTCTTTTTTTTTTTTTCTTTTTGCTTTACTCACCAAATTATTATGTCCACTGGTAATTTTAAGTGATCAAATAAGAGATTCTTCATGAACATCTGAGCTGGATGACTCTCCACTGTTTTAAAGTTTAAAGTCATTATTTTTCTTATTGATGAATTTTTATGATTAAATATTTAAGTATCATTTACTTTGAGTAAAATTATATAAGATTAAACCTTCTTTATAAAATGATTAAATCATATTTATTTATCTATTAAGATTTTGTGTATTTATGATTTTTTAAACTGATATTATTATGTTCACTGTATCATTGTTTTCTAGTACAAATGACTAAAAATTTGAAGGGTAAGAATTCATTTGGATCAAAATCTTGAAAATAAGGAATAAAATGCATAAAGTAAATGTAGGCTCTTAGCAAATCCTAAAGTTTATATTGGATAAAGTTATACAACACAAATACAAGATGTCATCATAGAATGTTACAAAAATATGACATTATAAGGCTCATTACCTTGAGAGACAGCACTGGAAATGTAAACTAATCCAAAAATTTAAGCAAATGGATCAATGCCAAGAGCATCTGATTTATTAACATCAGTGTACTCAGCTCAGTTTTCAAAATTGCTGTCTCAAGAAATCTCTATCTTTTTTCAGCAGCAAATCTCTGTTAATCAAAGGATGAGTAGATTGATACATGGAACTGAACTTGTCTGGCAAGTCAGTTGTGTGTGACATCATTTGCCCATTCAATACTAATTGCACTGACATATTATTCAAAACAAAGAATTTTTACATTGAAGAAGAGAACTGCAATAAGTTTAATTAAAAAAAAAAAACTTCCTGAGTTAATAAACTGGGGAGAATATGTAGACTAAAAAAAGCAAGTCCTGTAAGAAAGAAAAGAGAGGCTTCAATGTGCTTAGTTCTGGAAGAAAAGAATGAGATGAGTAAATAGTATAATTGAGGTTCAACTGTTGAAGAAAATACCTGGCTAAAACTGAACTGGGTTAAACTACAGCTAGTCCCCTCAAGTATAGACCATGTTTAGGATAATATTTTCCAGGAAAGAGAAATTTTCCTCTACCCTTCTAGATTATTCTGACTCATCTAAGAATGAAATTGATGTGAAACAGAACAGGAGAAAATCAAACAAAAGTTTAAAAACATATATATGAGAGACCCAGGAAAATTAATTCACTAAGCTGGTTTAAACCCTCATCTTAAAATTCATCTTCAGCTAAAGGCAAAAATAAATAAATAAATAAAAGAATGTTACAGATAGTGGTTTGAGAATTTAAAGGGGAGAAAGGCAATTGAGTTAGAAATGGAAAAGCAAATATTTGGTAAACAAATACATGCTGGGCTGGGCAAAGACAATGGGACAGAGAGAGGAATTATTAACAGACAAACTTTCCTGGGTCTCTCCTTGTCTACATACCTAGTTCACACTATTTTATCTATGGTGATAGCTCCCAGCTCCCTTCCTAGAACAGGTCCTCTATCTACATCCTTGAGGAAGTTAGGGAGAAGGTCAAAGACTTTTCCTGAATCTTTTGCATTTTCAGTTCAAAATAATTCACTTGCCATTCACTTGCCAGAGACTTTTTGGGGTGGCAATTTTTGCTTCCCTACATTATAATAAAAAATGTCACAAACATTTGAAATGAACGATATTCATTCCAGTTAGAGATGGAATGAGTATTAGCTAATTTTCCTGAGGAATTTGGGGGTAGAAAGTAGGAAGTGTGTATTTAGCAGGAAATGGATCATCTTAGAAGTTGATCTTAGGATATAAATGGTGATAAAATTGTTTTGGAAAAGTGACCTCAAGATTGATTGGATTACAATCATGTGTCTTTTAATGGCATGGTTACACTTCATGAATTTACACTCATAAAAGTCTGAGTCACCACCATCTTAAAATGGAATACCTCCTTCTTATAACATTTTCTGGTTGGCTTGCATTGCTAGCATTTGTGTTAGTTGCTTTCCTTATTTCCTTTCTCTGATTCATATCTTGACAAAGAAAGTAAAAGAGTAGAAAAGAAAGGCTTTGGAGTTTACATCTCAGCTATAACAATTAGCACAAATGCTCAAGTGGCCACAAACATGGGCCCAGGGGCTTTTAAATCCCAGAGGCATTTCCCTGGGACATCTGCAGCATCAAAAAATCTGGGGACTTAAGAGAAGTTTTCACTTACTATTGGTTTAGCAGAGAGACATCTTTTCAAAGGATCAAGAATACCAAAATCAGGAGCCTTGTTCATCATGCAATCCTTCCCCTGATGTCATCTTGCTTTGCTAAACCTACTCTGAGTCTTTTTAGCCTTTTTCTTGGGTTAAAATCCTTTTCCTTTACCATTTTCCTTGCTTTCTTAATGAAATGCATACAGAATATTGAAAGTAATCAATAATGAAATACTTGGAACTAAAAATAAAATAGCTTAAATATGAGATATCATAGCATGGATAACATACATGAAGTTAATCTCTTGGAAAACAAGCCTTACGTGAATCAATAATACAGCATACACAAAACATTAATTTACTTAAATTAATTATGTCTATATGGACTGCCCATGTCTGAGAAATTAGGAAGACCTCATAAAGCTCTTGGAGAAGGAAATGGCACCCACTCCAGTACTCTTGCCTGGGAAAATCCCATGGATGGAGGAGCCTGGTAAGCTGCAGTCCATGGGGTCCGTAAGAGTTGGACACAACTGAGCAACTTCAAATTCTGAGAGAGATGGGAATACCAGACCACCTGACCTGCCTTTTGAGAAATCTGTATGCAGGTCAGGAAGAAACAGTTAGAATTGGACATGGAACAACAGACTGGTTCAAAATAGGAAAAGGAGTATGTCAAGGCTGTATGTTGTCACCCTGCTTATTTAACTTATATGCAGAGTACATCATGAGAAACACTGGAGTGGAAGAAACACAAGCTGGAATCAAGATTGCTGGGAGAAATATCAATAACCTCAGAGATGCAGATGACACCACCCTTATGGCAGAAAGTGAAGAGAAGCTAAAAAGCCTCTTGTTGAAAGTGAAAGAGGATAGTGAAAAAGTTGGCTTAAAGCTCAACATTCAGAAAACGAAGATCATGGCATCCGGTCCCATCACTTCATGAAAAATAGACGGGGAAACAGTGGAAACAGTGTCAGACTTTATTTTTTTGGGCTCCAAAATCACTGCAGATGGTGACTGCAGCCATGAAATTAAAAGGCGCTTACTCCTTGGAAGAAAAGTTATGACCAACCTAGACAGCATATTCAAAAGCAGAGATATTACTTTGGCGACTAAGGTCCATNCTTCACCTTCTCACAATGTAAATAGCACAAGAGACTCTGTCTATTCTACAGAGAATAATTTCAGCAACTCTAGTACTTCTGAGTGATAGAAATTGTTACAGAGATTTTTTTCAGCAGGTAGTTGGGGAGGAAGGACATTTGGAGGTGAGACTTCAGTGAAATGATTCAATTCAAGACATCCAAGATGAGAACTCTATATGCTAAAAAATTTCACTGTATTGAAGAATATGTGAGATTTCAATAAGAAAATACAAAAGCACTATCAGTATGTACAGAGCTTATTTAACTGGCTCTTTTTAAACATTTATTTTTGGGATAAAGTGCTAAGCAAAATGCATAAATATAGTCACCCAGATTTAAGCCCCTCCTTCTTTCCACACATGTACAGTCACCAAATAATTAACAAAATCCACAAACATACTTTAAACAGAAATATAAAGTTAGGCAACTTATGAACATTTGCAAAGGGAGCTTGAAAACAACACAATAAAAGTGTCCCTCTTAATTCTTTTTTTGTAAAGTAATTCCATAAACAATTGCCCTTTATTTATTT
Organism: Aepyceros melampus; assembly: GCA_006408695.1. Classification (NCBI taxonomy): domain Eukaryota; kingdom Metazoa; phylum Chordata; class Mammalia; order Artiodactyla; family Bovidae; genus Aepyceros; species Aepyceros melampus. The sequence goes on along the minus strand of SJXQ01009477.1, from coordinate 161,120 downwards.
TTATATAAGCAAATTTGTTTATTTTTATGATTAAGATTAAAGGAAACAATTGTTATGACATCAAAATGTTTGTTATTACATGAAATATTGACTTTTTTCCTTTCAGCTAAAAATTCTTCCTGCAATATTTATTCAGAATTTGAGTGTGGAAATGGAGAATGTATTGATTATCAGCTCACCTGTGATGGTATTCCTCATTGTAAGGATAAATCAGATGAAAAATTGCTCTACTGTGGTAAGTTTTCAGTGTGTGATTTTCTCATTTCAGAGATAAGTTTGCAATTAGTTTTATAGTTTTTGGTATGATTGTCTCCATTTGGTTTGTATGTATGATTTTCTTACTGCCTCTCATTAACATGTAGATTAAGCCAATTGATTTGGCTTGTTCTTATTCAAATTGGGCACCTTATTTCCTACCCAATACACATGATATTAATTGAAGAATTTCCTCATATTTTCCACACTTGAAGTATAAATTTAATACAAAGGAGCCTGTTTTTGAGCTCCCTAGTTATTCATCATTAGCAAAAGGTTTTAGCTTACATTTAAAGATGTCAGAAGTGTTAGTTATTGACTGGATATTGCAGGTTTAACCTGCAGCAAAAGTCCACCATCAGTCAATAGTATATTGTTGTATTAGTATCAGGGTCTTATTCATTCTAAATAATTTTGACTCTCGGATTATCCCAGGGCTATTCTCCTTAGGTATAAAGGCTGATTGCTTTAGCCTTGGTGTCCATTAAGTATGGAATTCCACCAGTTGTGCCTCAGTAGGTGACACCAAATAATAGTCAACCTTTCCCTCTTCCATAGAAATATAGACAGGCTTTTGGACTCTATAGTAAGCAACTGTTACTTGCCTTCATTTCAACAATATTTTTCCTGAAAGCATGCATCTATGCAATCATTAATAGTTGATATAGAATTGATCTAGAATATTTCTAAAGTAGTCTGATTTATTCTTATGCTGTATAGTATTGGTATTATATGCTCTTCAAAATTTAGGTATCTATATATGGAAATTGTTGTATTTGGCTTCTGTATTTCTCTTTTGTTTTATTTCTTGTCAAAGAAAGTTAAAAGAAGAGTAAAGTAGATTTTGGGAAATTCACAAGAAGTTTTTTCACTCTTTTACATTGTAGAGTAAACATCCTTGGCTAAAATGATAGTCAAAAGTAATTTGTCTGTAATCAACATGTAACTAAATCTTAGGGAATTTACCTCAAATGATGTATTTACCAAAATCAATAATGTCCTGTACATCATGAAAATATTAAAGCATATAAAAACGTGATAATAATCAGCTTATAAATCCACATTGTTATGAATTGGCTTGAGAATATATTTCACGTTACTTTTATCTTCTTAGAAGGCAGATAATAGTTGTCTGAAAAGGGGTTAGCGAGCTTTTTCTGTAAAGGATATGCTGCTGTTTTGTGGTTTTGTGGGTCATATATGCTTTTGTCATATATTCTAGTGTTTTAAACAACCTTTTACAAATGTAAATATCATTTTTAGTTCCAGAGCCAGATAAAATCAGGTTCACATGCTGCATTTGGCCTGTGGACTATAGTTTGACAATTTCAGGCATAGATTCCAGATTTTAGAATCACATTTGAGTTTAAATGTTTGTTCCCAAATCTACTAGTTTGTGACTAGAATGAGGAAAGGCCATTAGTTCTATATTTTAGTTTCTCACTACAAATCTTCCCTGTTGGCTCAGCTGGTAAAGATTCCGCCTGCAATGCGAGAGACCTGGGTTTGATCCCTGGGTCAGGAAGATCCCCTGGCAGAAGGCTTGGCAACCCACTCCAGTATTCTTACCTGGAGAATCTCCACAGACAGAAGGGCGTGGAGGGCTACAGTCCATGGGGTTGCAAAGAGTCAGACATGACTGAGCAACTAAGCACAACACAGCACACTACAAAGCAAACCTAGCTGGAATGGTGGCTGGGAACATTAAATAAATGTCTGTATTTACATATGCTCAATATACAGCCTCACGCAAAAGAAGCGTTCAGTAAACAGCAGCTATTATTATTGTGAGTGGTACCTTCTGCCCCAAATCAGAAAATGTCAGGAGATTCTGATTAAGGTAAACAGATTTCAGAAGGCAATTATTCTTCTGCTTCGAAAATTCTAGTAAATCCTTTAAGATGATTTTTAAGAGAAATTTATGGATAAATAGGTAACTCTTGAATTCACTGATTCAGGAATAAATGTTGATTTGACACTTCTTTTTCTTGATTTAAAATACTTGTGGGGTGCAAAGGAGATAGGGGATAGGTGTTGAAGTGTCTTTATTACTTTTGAGGTAGAGATTCATTTCTTCAGAAATGAATATATGATATAAGTTTATTTCTGTCCTACCTGACAGAAATGCCAGAAGCAATAAAGTGGGAATAATTTGATAGGATCTCCAAGTGTAAATCATTGAAGTTAAAATAGTCAAAGAGAGTTTTTTCATAGATATTCTAATCCAGAACTTGAATGCCACACAGCACCTGTTCTTTAGATCCACAATCTGGTTATTGTGAATGAGAGCTTACCTGTGATCTTCTTTTTGTAAAAATATTTATATAAGCCCTCCAAGTATGTGTTTTCACTTTTCCATGTAAGAAAACAGAAGTTGTCGAAGAGGTTTCAAGCCCTGCTACAATCGTCGTTGTGTTCCTCACAGCAAGTTATGTGATGGTGAAAATGATTGTGGAGACAACTCTGATGAATTAGACTGTAAAGGTAAACACATGTCACATCAGCCTAGGGATATTATCATGCTAAGTGTTCCTCAAACTCTTCTACAGTGTAGTCCTGAGAGTTCTGGAGTTTCACCTTTTTATATATAACCCTGACTAACATCTATAGACCATGCTTTGGTCAATGCTATTGAAGAGAGTTATTAGAGTCAATTGAAAATTGATGACTATTTTTCTGTTTCTGGTTTCTATTTCTTTTTTTTCTCACTTCAAGATTCTTTCTCACCTTTTCAGTTCAACCTTCCTATTTAGGACATTTCTACCGGAAAGTATAATACTAAATTTACTGCTCCAAAATGTTCCCCTTCATTCCTTAATCCTCTCCTACATGTGATCTCTTCATTTTCCTACTTATTGGACAGGAAACCTTGGTATTCTTCTTTGTTCTTCCTTCCACCATGCTTTATTAGCCACATGCCCAATCATCAACAAACCTTCCAATTCTTTGAAATATATTCCCTTTCAGTATACTTTGAGCCTAGCTTAACAGAGTAAGCTTACCAGCCTTTTAATTGATCTTCTTTTGGAAATCAATTGAAAAGACTGCTACTGTTTCCAATAAATCTGAATGTTTAGTCATGCTAACACAATTTAACATTTTACCATGTTAAATTTAAAATTTTACCACGGACTACAGCAGCAGCCACACTACCTGGAATAGAACCCCAGCCCTAACACTAACTGAGAAACTTTGGATAAGGTACTTAACCAACTGGTGCCTCAGTTTTCCAAATTATAAGAAAAGAGACAATAGTTAAATAAGTGTATCAGTATTAGGACAGAACTTGGCACATAGTAAATGCTATGTAAAGATTTAGTTTTTTTTGTTTTTTTTTTTTAAGTATCCTCAGGTAAAGAATCCCACTATTTGCAGAATAAGTGAGAAGTTTTTAGTCTGACATTTATGGTCTCCTAAAATCTGGACTCAACAGATTTTTCCAAACTAATTTTCCATTAAAAATCTTTCCATATTGAAAATACTTTATTGGGTGAAATTCTTTAAGAATAGAGACATAAAATTTATAAGTTCTGTGTGTGCCCTAATTTAGATCAAATTCTAAGTGAAAGATAGTCATTTAAATAGGCAAAGATGAATATGAGGTGCTATGATTGCACTATTAAGATTTTTATTTTTAACTTAGAGGTAACCTGAAAGGCTTCATAGACTAATGTCAAAGTCTAACAGTGGAATAATTTCAAAACAAAAGAATTCCAAGTGGAGGGACCAATATTGAAAACTGAAAGTAATTTGATGATTGGAGCCAGCTTGCGTATTGGGGAGTGTCAACAAAAATGAAGTAGTTAGAAGGAACTGGGATATGATGGTGTTTTCTGGTGTCATGTTATAGAACATGAACTTTATCTTGTGGTCACCAGAAAGGGGGGAAAAAAAGAGGAAAAAAACCCTGACTTTTAGAATTAAAACTATAATACTGAGACCAGAAGGATAAAATAGAAGGCTGTTACAGCAGTGAAAGCTAGGAATAAAGAGGAGAAAGACAGATATAACAGATTTTTAAATGGTAGCATAACAGGTATTTTGGGGTAAGAAACATGGGAATAGAGGATAAGCATGTGTTGGTGGGGGCAGGAGGGGATGTCCCCAGGTGGTGCTAGTGGTAAAGAACCCACCTGCCAATGCAGGAGACATAAGTGACTCGAGTTCAGTCTCTGGGTTGGGAAGAGCCACTGGAAGAGGGCATGGCAAACTATTCCAGTATTTTTGTCTGAAGAATCCCGTGGACAGAGGAACCTGGCAGGCTATAGTCCATGCCGAGTTGGACATGACTGAAGCATCTTGGCACATGTGTGTTTGTGTGTGTGTGTGTGTGTGTTGCCTGCTTTTAAAATATTACTTTTTTCATTATTTTTTAATTTATTTTTGTGTGCCCTTTGTTGTGTGAAACAGAGATAAGTTAATAAGAATGGTCCACATTCTGAGGTTGGGGTACCTACAGACATTCAAATGGAACTGTTCAAAGGTTATATATATAAGCAGAGATATGGAGCTCAGATAGTAGGTTTAGATCAGAAGAATTGATCTTGGATTTCTTAAAGAGAGAGAACTCAAAGGAGGTATGAAGTAGCAATTGTTTTAGGAGAATACATCAACATGACCTATTGAAATTAAAATTGAAGACACTAATAAAGAAATGAAACATATACACAAAAGTAATAAAATGAGCTTCATAAGAAATTATTTTTTTAAAGAAAGGAGGATAAGTTAGCATTACAGAGAAGGCAAGAGGGCAGGCATAGACTGGAAAGTCCACTATACTTGGCAAATAGATAATAATTTCTTGGTTACCTTAAAGAGTCAGTTCAGTGGAATGGGAAGGAAATACCAGATCGCATTGGATTGAGACAAATATGAATGGTCAAAGAGTAAAGACACTGAATTCAGACTATTTTTTAAAAAGATTGATGGTAGAGAAAAGATGTATGAAGTACAGTTGTAATGAGAAGACTATAAAAATTTAAGGAAGAAGGTAGAATGTATACAAATTATTTTTTTTTACTGTTTTTTTTTTATTTTTATTTTTTTAGTTTGTTTTGCTTTACAATACTGTATTCGTTTTGCTACACATCGACATGGATCAGCCACGAGTGTACATGAACTCCCAATCCCGACCCCCACCTTCTCTCTGGATTATCCCTGTGCATCAGTCCCAAGCATCCTGCATCAAACCTGGACTGGCGATTCGTTTCACTTATGATTTTGTAGCTGATAAAGGATTGAGAAGTTACTCTGTTGTCTTAGAATATGTGATCTTGGCCAAACACTTGAGAAGCTTACCATCTAAGTTTATACTGTAGTTTAGGAAGAGCCAAGTACATTTGAAAGTTAACTGTGGATTTATATTACCTATAAAAGACTAAAATTGATAATTGTAGTAAGACATTGGTAGTTAGTGGAGAGAAACAGATAAGCATTTGGAAGAAAGGACAGGAAAGTAGAAAGAAACCACCAAAATGGATATGTTCTATTAGTTATTATGCAAGATGGAAAGATTATCATGAAAACAGTAAGCTGGGATAAAAATTAAAAGATAAATCTAGAATATGAAGGAACTGAATAATAGACACAGGAAGTAGATTTTAATATAAACTTTCATGGCAAAAGAAGCCATGTAAATTTAATAAGTTACTGTGGATTTTCTTGGAAAATGGTTTCTTTTAAAAAGCAATAAGCAAATTAGTACATTTGGGTTTATGAAATATAATACCCAGTACATAGTGTGTGTTTATTAAACTCTTATGTGGCTGGTTGAAACCATAAGTCTTCTAAAAGTATAGATAGGTTTCATTTTGCTTAATGACATCAGTATCAGTTGAATAACAATATAAATAATTCAAAATTTTATTTCCCCCTTTTTAATCTAAATTCTTAGTTTCTGTGTCATAATCATCTCAGCCATATACTTGGAGACAGAACCACCATGTTTGAGATTCAAGTTTTTGTCAAAAGGTTTATTTTGTGATAATAATAGTGTAGTGATCATGACAATTGGATATCTTGTGAAGCAATAACAACAAAATTGTATGCCTTGAACTTCTTCCTATATCATGTAGTACATTTGAAACTACACATGCTCAAGTGGATGCTGTGTTACAATCAGTTAACAAATTTAAGTAAATGGTCTAGCTTCTGTAGGATAAACAAATGGGTAGCTTTTTAGATGAAAGCTTGCTTATTACATTTTCATCTTTTAAATTTGATTTTCCTCTCATATTAAGATTGTTCACATGGTATTCTTTCATGCCACAGGGCAAATACTAACTTGGGTACTTTTTCCATAAGCCAGTTTCTTATAAAGCGTTAATTCAGATGTATGTCCATCAAAAACAGGGACACTTATCACATGTAAAAGGTCATGAAGGAAAAGGAACATAAATAGGCTCAGTAAGATTAAAAAAGAATTATTTCTCTAGTCACACCCTTTTTCTATAATCATTGCCACTTGGGGACACAGTGCTTCGTTGTATATATATATATGTACACACAAAAAAATCATATATTATTACTTAATGTAAATAAAGTAAAAAATAACAAAATTTAAGTGGTACAATAAAATATCAATAAATACAGAGAGATTTTAATAGGCTTTGGAGAAAAGCTACGGTGGAATCATCTGAAGTACTATTACAGTTTTGTTTGTTTAATTTAGATGTTAATAGCAATTAACATTTTTTTAGTGGCATATAGTCAAAGAATCTATCTGTAGAAATATTGTAAGGAGTTATTTTTGATTTCTTGTCTTCAGAAGCGAAGTGAAAACCCAAATCCTCATCAATCTTTTATTACTGCCTCTTTGTAATACTCCTTTTGTAACTGAGAGCTTTAGACATCAGGCTGTCTGGTGGGGATCTGAGGAGTTGTTCAGAAAGTTTGTTATTCTTCATTCCTCTTCTGTTTGAGAGAATAGATTTGTGGGGATTGCGTCATATCCCTCCTTCGCTCCCTGTTGAGATGAATATACTCCCTCTGAAAAGAACTTCCTTGGGCCACCTGAACACCTTTAGGGGGACTGAGAAATAAGCACTTCTAAGGCAAGCTAGAGGAGAGGAAGCTGGTGTTTTGTTTTGTTTTGTTTTCCCCAAATTCATAGGAAAACTTTGAGATTCCACAATTGCACTCATCTCACATGCTAGTAAAGTAATGCTCAAAATTCTCCAAGCCAGACTTCAGCAATATGTGAACCGTGAACTCCCTGATGTTCAAGCTGGTTTTAGAAAAGGCAGAGGAACCAGAGATCAAATTGCCAACATCCGCTGGATCATGGAAAAAGCAAGAGAGTTCCAGAAAAACATCTATTTCTGCTTTATTGATTATGCCAAAGCCTTTGACTGTGTGGATCACAGTAAACTGTGGAAAATTCTGAAAGAGATGGGAATACCAGACCACCTGACCTGCCTCTTGAGAAATCTGTATGCAGGTCAGGAAGCAACAGTTAGAACTGGACATGGAACAACAGACTGGTTCCAAATAGGAAAAGGAGTACGTCAAGGCTGTATATTGTCACCCTGCTTATTTAACTTATATGCAGAGTACATCATGAGAAATGCTGGACTGGAAGAAACACAAGCTGGAATCAAGATTGCTGGGAGAAATATCAATAATCTCAGATATGCAGATGACACCACCCTTATGGCAGAAAGTGAGGAGGAGCTAAAAAGCCTCTTGTTGAAAGTGAAAGAGGAGAGTGGAAAAGTTGGCTTGAAGCTCAACATTCAGAAAACGAAGATCATGGCATCTGGCCCCATCACTTCATGGGAAATAGATGGGGAAACAGTAGAAACAGTGTCAGACTTTGTTTTTTTGGGCTCCAAAATCACTGCAGATGGTGACTGCAGCCATGAAATTAAAAGGCGCTTACTCCTTGGAAGAAAAGTTATGACCAACCTAGATAGTATATTCAAAAGCAGAGACATTACTTTGCCGACTAAGGTCCGTCTAGTCAAGGCTATGGTTTTTCCTGTGGTCATGTATGGATGTGAGAGTTGGACTGTGAAGAAGGCTGAGCGCCGAAGAATTGATGCTTTTGAACTGTGGTGTTGGAGAAGACTCTTGAGAGTCCCTTGGACTGCAAGGAGATCCAACCAGTCCATTCTGAAGGAGATCAACCCTGGGATTTCTTTGGAAGGAATGATGCTAAAACTGAAGCTCCAGTACTTTGGGCACCTTATGCGAAGAGTTGACTCATTGGAAAAGACCCTGATGCTGGGAGGGATTGGGGGCAGGAGGAGAAGGGGACGACCGAGGATGAGATGGCTGGATGGCATCACAGACTCAATGGATGTGAGTCTGAGTGAACTCCGGGAGTTGGTGATGGACAGGGAGGCCTGGCGTGCTGCAGTTCATGGGGTCGCAAAGAGTCGGACACGACTGCGCGACTGAACTGAACTGAAAGGAAAAGGATCAGCCTACCTGGAGGAGAAATCATTCTTTCTGGGTTCACATACCCTTGGAGCCTAAGCAGTATATGAAATAAAAGATGTGGTTTGAAAGTAAACAGAACAGATGTGACAGTGCATTTAATACATTTTTTTCTTGTCAGCGTCCCCTTTGCTACAGGCTGGGTAAGGGAGTTGGAAAAACAGAGAGTTAACTTAGTTATAAGAATCATCCCAAGAACCAGGGAAAGACTGATCAATTCTATATCTTTGCTATCAAATTAAATATTTTAACTAACATGGAGAGAAGGAAGTGGATTAAATAGGAGAACTAAGAAAGTGTATGAAGGAAAGAAAGTATATTCTTTTACTTTCTCTCTTGCTACTACTTTTGATCCACAATGTTCATCAGATCTTCCTTTGTAATGTCTCATTGCTATTCCTGGTGTTACTCACAATTTGTAGGCTTTATTATTTTTTTTGGCACTATCTGGAGGAAAAAATGATAGTATTTCTCACTCAGTTTACCTTTATTTGGACTAAATTATTTTCTCTTCTCTTTTTCTCCAGGACTTTTAGCCTGAAATAAAGTTGTCAGAAACTTTTCATATTCACTTGACAAATTAAAGATCCCATTATCTTTTTCCCTCAAACTCACCCTAGGGTGAAACAAACTTCAGTACATGACTGACCAAAACAACACAGAAGGGAATATGGCAGAGGGAATAGAAAGGAAGAGGTTTTGGCACAAGAAGATTTTGCTTACTAATTAAGTGATATTTTCTCTATTACCATGGATTTCTCCTGTTTCACGATTCTCCTTTCTTGTCGACAAGCACTGGAGATGTTAATCCCCACAACCACCTTGCTCCTGCTGTTTATGGAATTGTGTAATTACTCAATATTCCCAATTCTAATACTGCTTATCATCCTACATAATCCTTTAGCTGTTCCCAAATCTAAATCAAGTCATGGAATCTATGGAGATAGGATTAGGAGTGAAGACACAACTGGTTCCAATCTGCACATCTCACACACTCTAATATGCTCTCCTAGCCTTCCCCACCAAGATTCACTAGCCTTATTTTTAATTGCAAAAGTGGGAGAAAAAGTATTTAATCCTCTCTCCAGTTCTCCTGACTCCCCCCACCACACCTCATTTTCCCCCTGCCTTTCTCTTAAATACTATTGTCTAACCATTCTTCTCAACTTTAATTACATTTTATTTTTTTATTTTTTAATTAATTTTTATTTTTTAGTTTGTTTTGCTTTACAATACTGCATTTGTTTTGTTATACATTGACATGAATCAGCCACGAGTGTACATGAACTCCCAATCCCTTATGATTTCTTTTCATCTAGTTAGATCAGAATCCCTCTGTTTATTTTTTCCTATTCCCAGAATTCTATCCAAGACCCATGTTCTAATTGCTCCGCATTTCCACTCTTTTCATTAGCCATTCTTTACACTCAATTCCACCTGAGAGTACTCAACACTACTTTTAAAACTCCATTACTGTGAAGTCCCTGAAACTCCAGTCCTCTTAATGGTCTGAAATGCCATCACTCTGTTCATGGAGTCATGATTTGCCCTCTTCTCTCTATCTGCCACCAATATCCACTCAGGTGGACTCCATGAAATGTACACAGAAGATTATCTGTGGAAGTTTGGAGGGAGATGGAGATGATGGAATGGACTATGATTGTCCCAGTACATCAGCATTAGGATTTCTAGCATCCCAAACTCTAACTGCAAGTATAGATAAAATTTAAAGTGCATTGTGCAACAAATCTTTGTACACTTGATTAGGAATATTACCACTATCCAGAATATTGTTTCACAGAGAAATACATTCTGAAATATAGTGTTTATAAGGAACTTTTTGAAACACAACCTCTTCATAGGAGACTGCTGAAAGACAGCAAAGGCAGAAGCAAAATGTATATACTTATCATGATTATTTTCTTCTTTTTTTATTATTTTTAAATTATGTATTCCATTTACTATTTCCATGGAAAATATTGTACTGAAAAGCAATAGAAAAGAATATGGTTTATTTAGCATAAAAGAAAAATATCTATTTTTTCCTCTTTGAAACAGTGTGTTTATCTCAACTTATAATGGCATTATCTTTTCACATAATAAGATGTTATTTTTAATGAAGAAAACAGTGAAGCAATTATAATTGCAAATTGTAAATAAAACATTTATTCTAATCATCATTTTAAACATAAATAAGGATACAATTGCAAGATACAATTAAATATAAGAGCAGTGCATTTTGAAATACAAATGACATACATACCCTTGAGTAAAATTTGCATATTTTAAGATAGCATTTTAACCATTTACAATTGATATAATTTATATTTATAATTAAATAGGCTCTTTAGAGTATCAACACTAGAAAAAAATGGCATAATCAAAGAGCCTTTCAGGTTGTTCATTAACATAATCAACCTGTGGAAATTTGAATTTGGAATAAAATTCTCACCTAAGTTAATCTAGCACACAAAGCAAGCCATGCACCTGTTCACAACATATTGCAGGAAAACATTATATGGTAATGAATGTGTAAGCAAAGTAGAAAGGAATATATGACTAAGAATAAGCAATTCTGTATAAAGAATATATAATGATGGTAGCATATCAAAACTGATTTTCATCTAAGCATAGCAGGGAATTGGAAAGCCTTACTTTCCAATAACAGAAACAAGTCATACCACATTTATATGTTTCTTGGCATGAGGCATCCATTTTTCCTATACCAAATGTTAATGATGTGGCATATAAAGGAAGATAACATAGTATGATGACTTTCTAGCAGTGCTAAACTATTTCATCTTTGAATAATAAAGAAAACACTCACTGATTTCCTCCTCAGTCTCTCTCTGTCCATCTCTTTTTATCATAGTAGGGAACATTCCACTTCTTAGCAAACAAGTTAGGGTTTCTCTGTACACACTCAGGCATTTGCTTAGAGTCAAAACCTTGTACTTTTGAGCTGAAAAGAAAGAGCATTTCAGCAGCATTTATTTATTGTTTGTTTGTTTAGCTTAGTTTTGAAATGGAATGATCAGGTAAAATAAGGCATAGACCTCTGCTTTCATGGAGCTTACAATTTAACGGGGGGAGAGATATCCAAGCAGACAATTGCAATGCAGTATCATAAATATCACAACGTAGGGAAGAACTGTGTGACAGGGGAGAGTATCTGAGGCCTCTAACCCAAGCTTGGGATTGGGAGTCATGGGTCAAGCTCAACTGCCCAGAGTTTAAAAAGCAAAACCAAGCAAAATATAAAAATTAAAGCATTCAAAATGTTAAAAGCAAAAAATCATTATCTAATTTACCTATCCATTTATTTATTTACCTATTTTTCTAGTTTCCACCTGTGCTGCTGTTGAGTTCCGCTGTACAGATGGGACGTGCATTCCGAGATCAGCACGATGCAACCAGAACATAGACTGTGCAGATGCTTCAGATGAAAAGAACTGCAGTAAGATATTCTATTACCTTTTGTTTGTGCATGCCTGTGCACCTTTGACATTTCACTGAACAGTGTCCAACTCCTCACTGAACCTTGTCCAGAACTGATATGCAATTAACCCCTGTGGTGTAGGATAATTGCATATTTACTTCTTCAAATGAGGTTAGCGTTTCTTGTTTCTGTGACCTACATAAAAGGCTCATAATCTTTGCAGATGAGGTTTTTCTCATTTTTCTGTTTACCTCCTTATAGATAATACAGACTGTACATATTTCTATAAACTTGGAGTGAAAACCACAGGGTTCATAAGATGCAATTCTACCTCACTGTGTGTTCTGCCAACCTGGATATGCGATGGGTCTAATGACTGTGGAGACTACTCAGATGAATTAAAATGCCCAGGTAATTCTAGAAAGAACAACAATCTTTGCCTTGAAGATTTATGCTGTATAGCAAAAACCTATTAATTTTCATTCTTGATATTCAGTGGCTAAGATTAAAACAAATGTTGTAGACTTAATTAAAAGTGATCGTCAGTTCTAAACATACCACTTTATATTTCTTTATGACTTATGGCATGATACTCAAGAAATCTGTTCTATATTGGGATCAGTTTCCTTTTTCAAGTTCATTTCTTTGTTAATCCTTTTAACATTGGTGATAACATTTTAAAATGTGTAATTTATAAAGCTTTCATAGAAGCATATACTGAGAGAAAACTATCAGTAGACTAAAAGAGGGAGACTATGTTTCTCACTACCTGCTTTACTTGTATTATGCTTGTATTGTCATACTAGGCTATTTGGTGCAGTTTATATAATCTTTCAGCATAGTAATATGGGTAACAGTTATCACTGCTGCATAAAAGTCAGACTGGTATATTTGTATCTATTAGCCATCTTTACCTATACAAGCAGTGTCATATGCATTCTTAGGAAATTGCCTTCCATGAGAAGGTCATGAACTTGTTTCTTTCTAACAAAAAAGGAAACAAATTTAAAAATGTATAATAATATCAGAAAGACAGATGGTAAATTACTAACTGAAAGTAGATACGCTTGTAGGATTCTACTACGTGTCTTCTCATATTGCTATTTCCTTCACCTAACCCTGCTGCTAACACTCACTTTTTCCACATTTTGTTGATGTGTAATATTTTTTGAAATATTTTAAGATATGATATTCATAGGTATTCCCCACACATATTTGTTTGTATTCCACAAGTGCACACACACAGCCTACTATAAAGAATTGATATTCTTAGTAGTACATAATCTATCAATTAATTGGGCAATGACGGATCCCTTTCTCTTCCCATGGCCACCAGTGTGTAACACTCTATGATCCTTCTGGGTTTGAAGACTAGTTATGTCCTAAGAGGAACTGGAGAACTTCACGGGAGGCACTGAACTGCAGCTCGCTGCAAATCCTCTAGAAATTATTTTAAATAAAATTTTATTCTTCATTGTATATGTGTGTGTGTGTTAGTTGCTCAGTCTTGTATGACTGTTTGCAACCCCATAGACTGTAGCCCACCAGGCTTCTCTGCTCATGGGTTCTCCAGGCAAGAATACTGCAGTGGGTAGCCTTCCATTCTCCAGGGGATCTTGCCAACCCAGGGATTGAATTTAGGTCTCCCACATTGCAGACAGATTCTTTATCTAATCTGAGCCATCAGGGGACTCCCTCAAAAGTGATTTTTCATCTTTAATTAGATCTACAAAGTTGGTGTTAAAAAAAATGGTAATTTTTGTATCTTAAAACAGTCATGCATTACTGTAGTGTGATTAAAAAGTATACTCTAATATTTACTGCCTGATTGGCTGTGAGTTAGTCACTCTAAAACTATGTAAACCTGAAGGTGCAAGGAGACCAATGATATCCAGTAAAGAGAAAAATCTAGTATTTTGTATGTGCTCTTGGAGGTTATAATAATATGATACCCCAGTCTGAAAAATATATAATATACAAAATAATTTTACATCAAATACTTTTTATTCTCATGATAATTTTTAAGGTAGAACAATTTCAGAGATTCTATTGCAACTTATTTTTCTTCCTTAAAATAGAAAGTGAAAGTGTCAGTCTCTCAGTCGTGTCTAACTCTTTGCAATCCCATGGACTATAGCCCACCAGACTCCTCTGTCCATGGAATTCTCCAGGCAAGAATACTAGAGTGGGTTGCCATTCCCTTTTCCAGGGTAACTTTTCAACCCAGGGATTGAACCCAGGTCTCCTGCATTGCAAGTAGATCCTTTACTATTTGAACCATCAGGGAAGCCCCAAAAGCTGATATGGTCGGTCCTGGGAGGTTGGTAGGTGGCAGGGGCACAGGAAGAGGAAAGACTTCCCTGACCAGGATCAAACCAGGGCCCTGATGGTGAGAGCACCAAATCCTAACCACTAGACCACCAGGGAGAAGCTAAAATAGAGTACGCTTATATAAATCTTGTCAAAGCATATGTACTCTTCATGTGTGGAACATAAAGTTTACACTTGCTCAGAAAAAACCTACTAATGATTTTGGAATTTATTTTTTCTGAGGATGGAATTAAGACTATTTTCCATATAAAATGATACTTTGGCCTTAGGTTTACTTATTTTATAGTCATTTCGGTTGTTTTATTTTACTTTTGTTAACTCTACATTATTTGTATTTAAACATTTGCTCCAATAATATCCTTCTTCTGATCCAGGATCCAGTACTAGATGGGATTTGGTTATCATGTCTCCCTGATTTCCTCTGTTACATATTTTAATTTCTCATTGGAGTTCATGACCTGGACATTCTTTAAAAGAACATCTCAGCTCTCTTTTATTTAAGTTTTCTTGTTATTTATCTCTTCCAGTTCAAGGAATATTACTGTCTTGATATCTATCTGCATTGTAGAAGTCTAAGATTTATTTACTTGGCATCTAATTTATTTATTTGACAGTAGTTTATTTGACACTGGATTCTATATTTTATCACAGTTCAAAACAAACACAAATGTGAAGAAAATTATTTTGGTTGTCCTAGTGGAAGATGCATTTTGAATACCTGGGTATGTGATGGTCAGAAAGATTGTGAGGATGGACTTGATGAATTCCACTGTGGTGAGACATTATATCTTCCTTTTCTTTTATAAACTATATTATCATTTATATACTAATGTTACCTTGCATAGGAATTTTACACAAAATATTGCTAACCAATTTTAGCATCAATTTTTATTTTTATGAAATAACACAAATGGTAAAAATTAGAACAGAAAAACTTATAATGGAGAATAGTAATCTCCCATCAAACCTTTTCTTTTAACCTTTTCTGTTTTTGATAGTGGATACCTCCATCAACTAAATGATATATTTATACCTTCATTTCCTGACTTATTTACTTTAGATGCTAATATATTTACCTTCTGCTGTGAAAAATAAGGATTTATTTTACACAGTTCTTCCTACCTGTTATTGACTATTATTATCCTAAATGCTTCTGTTCATTACATGTATTGGTTTAAATAGTATACTAAAATTTGCATTTCTCCAAAAAATCTCTCCCCATCCACCTCCTAATTTCTGTTTGTGTACATTTCATTTCACTTGGCAAGGTAAGAAAATATTTATTTTTGAATGCATATGAATGCATAGTTTCATAATAAAATACCAGCCACGATGCCAATAAATATGGATGTTATTAGTCAGACTTAAGTGTTCCCAAGGAAATTTGCATTTCTCCAAAAAACTCTCCCCATCCACCTCCTAATTTCTGTTTGTGTACATTTCATTTCACTTGGCAAGGTAAGAAAATATTTATTTTTGAATGCATATGAATGCATAGTTTCATAATAAAATACCAGCCACGATGCCAATAAATATGGATGTTATTAGTCAGACTTAAGTGTTCCCAAGGGTGAGAAACAAAAACATCAAAGAGTTAAGTATGTATAGTATGTTACATATGTATAGATAGAAAACTGACAGCTTATCATAGAGTTAAAACCCCCTGAGTCACATCACCTTTAAAAACAAATGTGTATGGTGGTGAGTTCACCATATTTGTGACATTGCCTACGATGTAATTTTTTTTTTCTCCAACTCTTCAAAAACAGAATAACAGTTAGAAGAATACCACACCTGGACTTTTTTTTTTTTTTTTTTTGGTACCCTACATGTTAGAAAAAGACAGGAATACATTTAAGAAGAGTGACTGGCATATTGACTTACTTGGAGTCATATCCTATTAGATTATGTTGAAGAAACAATGTTGTATGACCTGGATAACTCAGAGGGAATATGCAAGCCATTGTCAAAATTTTATAGTACTGTCATGATTTATAGTACTGTCATGAAGAAGGCCATGCCAACCCACTCCAGTATTCTTGCCTGGAAAATCCCATGGACGGAGGAGCCTGGTAGGGTGCAGTCCATGGGGTCGTGAAGAGTTAGACATGACTGAGCGACTTCACTTCACTTTCCACTTTCATGCACTGGAGAAGGAAATGGCAACCCACTCCAGTGTTCTTGCCTGGAGAATCCCAGGGACGAGGGAGCCTGGTGGGCTGCCGTCTATGGGGTCACACAGAGTCGACACGACTGAAGCGACTTAGCAGCAGCAGCAGCAGCATAGAAAAGAGGAAAGTGGCTTCTTTTATTTGGGATGACTGGTTTTAGTGAAGTCTAAAGAAGACATTCCTCACTATCAGATCTTTCCTAAGATGGTCTCTAATGATTCATTTTTTCTTTTGCACCTGAAACAAACCTTCTGTGTGTTTTTTAGATTCCTCTTGTTCTTGGAACCAATTTGCATGTTCCACAGAAAAATGTATATCTAAACACTGGATTTGTGATGGAGAGGATGATTGTGAAGATGGATTAGATGAAAGTGATAGCATTTGTGGTGAGTTGTTTCCTTTGTGTTCTCCTCCAATTTTTAGGGGTATAATACATATGCTCTGTCATTTTAGAATATACAGAAACCTTTGTTTTCTACTCTGTTAAACTTAATATGAAGCTTATATGTATATATATTTCAATGTTTTCATTATTTTTATAAAAACTTATTAATCTATATTTCATATATATATAGAGAGAGTTACTATTATGGTTTTAGAATTTTTTTCCTGAATATTGACACATGATTGTATTTCTAGTCTTCAGTGACTTCTTCCAAATAAATCACAATGATTGGGATTACTCGGATGAAATGACTGAAAACTTTTTCATTATTTTTGATAAGTATTGCTAAGTTCCCCTCCAAGTTTATTATACCTGCTTATATTGTCATAAGCCACACAGGGTGTGTGTATGTGTATTATAGTAATCGCCACTGCTGAATTGTTTTAAATGGAAAGGAAACAGGTTATTGTATGTGATTTTAAAATGTACTTCAAAATTCAGCTATATATGATTAAATTTATACTGTCAAATGTCTATGCTTACTATCCATCAACTATATTTTCTACAAAGTCAGTGTGATTTCTTTTGATTAATCACAGATATTTAACAAATAATTTAAAACAAATGAATAAATGAATTTCTTAAGAAGTAGAAAAAGGAGGCAACCTAACCTTTATAAATTTATTATAATTGACCAGACCTTCTACTAAATTATTCAATATGTCTGTTTTTCTATATTTCTGATCTGTTTCCACATGTATATTTGTACCTATAGCTTCATATTCTTTGCCTATAATATCCTATTTCATAACCATTATCATTCTCATTTTACAGTGATAAGGACCTGAGTCAGAATAAGGCTTAATTATGAAGTAAAGTGTACTTAACACTTTTTAAAATTTTTGGGATTTGTGGCCTCTATTTAGGTCACCATCATGGAAACATGAATATAAGATTAATAACATTCACACTAAAATCAAGTTCTCTGTATGTAACATAAAATTGAGATATCCTTGGAAAGTAGATAATTTATTTTCCTGTATTAACCCACCTAAAATCTTTTTATTTACAAAACTAAAACAATTTAGTTATACAACAGATAAAGATAAATGTAGAAAGATTACTATCAAATACCTCTAAAAGGAAAAAGAAATCAATAGTTATTCTGATGACTGGCCAATCTATTTTATCCACTTTGTTTCTCTTTGTTATTAAATATTTTTATTAAAAAAGTTATTGGAGTATAGTTGATTTAAAACATTGTGTTAGTTTCATGTTTATAGTAAAGTGAATCAGTTATTAGTTCAGTTCAGTCGCTCAGTCTTGTCCGACTCTTTGCGACCCCATGAATTGCAGCATGCCAGTTCACTCAGAGTCACATCCATTGAGTCAGTGATGCCATCCAGCCATCTCATCCTCGGTCGTCCCCTTCTCCTCCTGCCCCCATTCCCTCCCAGCATCAGGGTCTTTTCCAATGAGTCAGCTCTTCGAATCAGTTATACATGTGCTTATATCCACTTTTTTTTTTTTTTAGATTCTTTCCCATATAAGACATTGCAGAGTATTGATTGAGTCGAGTTCTTTGTTTACTTTTAACTACCAAGTTGCAACAGGTTGAGCATATTTTCAGTCTCTAAAATTATCTTGCTTTTGACCCTTTGTATAATTCTACATTAAATGGATCTGTTGATATTGCTATGCTTTCTAAGTGGACACAGCATAGTAGAACTGGTAAAGATTCTAAAGTGACACAGAGTTGGATTCTCCTGCATCTGCATTTTCCAGCAGTGTAATCATGGGCTGGTCTATTTTATTCCTTATTCCTCCAATTTCTTTCTTGTTAAATGGTTACAAGACATTTACTTTATGCAATTATCATGATCATTTGACATGGCCAATGGTTAATATCTAATGAATTTACTCCCATTTCTTTTGTTCTGAATTTATTCCCATTCTCTTTCATTTCTGCTCCCTCTCTTATTTTTTAGAATAGTGTTGTTGTGTCAGTGTTTATCAATGTCCTAAGTTTTTTTTTTTAAGGATTTACTGGTAATGGACATGTTTACCTGTCATCAAAACACCCAGGCTATTAAATATATGCACAGGCTGCAGTTTATATACTACCAAGCTGTTGTTGCATAAAAATTACTGCTTTAAACCAAGCATCAGTCAATGAATAAACTTAATATTTTAGAATTAGAAAGGAACTTTATAAATAACTTATCTGAGTGGTTTTCAACCTTTAGTGTACAAAAACACCTATTCAGAGGTTTGTTAAATAGATTCTTAATCCTCACTTCAAAATATTCTAATGTAGACATTTATTTCTTCATAAGCATATAGTGATTCTGACTTGAGATTTGAGCATTCAGTTTGAAAATCATAATCTAGTTCACCTCTGTCATATAATACATGAAGAAAGAAAAACTCATCGAGGTTAATAAATTTGCCAAGGTCATTCAGTGAATCAGTGATTGCAGAACTAGGACCAGAATTCATATTTCTAAAATACGTACAAAATTGGATAGTTTCTAAAATACTTACCAAAACAGATATAAAACCAATCAAACATTATATCTGAGTAGGTACATAGGGGCTTCCCAGGTGGCACTAGTTGTAAAGAATCCACCTGCCAGTACAGGAGACATCAGAGATGCAAGTTTAACCCCTGGGTCAGGAAGATCCCCTGGAGAAGGAAATGGCAACCCACTCCAGTAATCTTGCCTGGAGAATCCCATGATCAGAGGAGCCTGATGGGCTACAGGAACCTGCGGGTCACAAAAAGATCAAACACGACTGCAGCATCTTCGCATCACACAGCGCAGGCACACAAAATGGATCTGGTAGAATTCCTTCTACTGTCTTCCTTCCCCCTTGGGATTCATTTCCCTGTGAATGGCAATGTGTCTCCAGATGAAAATGTAACTATGGAAGAAGCCATGAGTTTTTTCTTTGGCTCATTTTCTTTCTAATTGACCGTGACATTTTGGAATGCTCTTAACACAGAATCTGTTGAACCACTTTCAAGGGAGCCAGGAAATTAGCTGCAAATAGCCTTATGCCATTTTATAGTTTTAGGTATCTTAGTAGTTATCTAGTCATACCCCTCAATTTAGAGTGAAACTCAGACACTAGTCTGCAAGGTCATACAGAATTAAAGTTCTCAACACTTAAATCAACGCTATATTAATTATACGCACCTTGAAAATAAATTGGAGTGATAATAAGAAAGTAGACAAGGAGTTTTAAGTGTATCATAACTCCCTTAGCAGAAAGAATTAATTTTTACATCTCTAGCTAAATAATAAAAATATTATGGAAATTAAAACACTAATTGAGAATCTAATACTGAAAGTGACGCCATATTTATGACTAACTTAAAAAATAGATAACAAGGAAGAATAATGTGAAAATAACTTTGTAAGGAAAGAATTTTATTACAGAAAGCATTAAAGATATAATAAGTATCAGGTAAATTCATTTTTAAGTTAAAGCTACATTTGTTTAATATATTTTCTTTGTAATTTCTTTCAGTAATAGATATCATACTAAATCTCACTCTGTTAGCACTGATCCTCAATCAGATAAGCAAATCTGAATTACCTGGGGGACGTTTCAACATTCACTTGCCATCTTGTCTTCCTAACTTAAGTGTATGTCAGGAATGGGCACGTTTATGTTGAAAAAGATTATCAGGGGGTTTCAATTTGTCACCCTGCTGTCCTCCCATATTGAAAACATTGCATTGAAAGTAGTTTCTTCTCATAACAACTCTGAGAAATAAGATAATCCAAGAGAAGTAGCTTTAAATGTTTAGAAACAATTGTCTTTCGCCAGTCTAGGCAGTCATATTTTCTTCCTGGAGATACTAGTAGTTTTTTTACAACTTATTTTTTTGAACCTTTTCTACTTGGTCACATGAAAGTGAAGTTAAAGAGAAGTTACATTTGGGAGACTGTTACTGATTCACTCAATATATATTTTATATACATAACAAATAAACCATTCAATATGGTCAACTGTACTTGGGGTTAGATAATTATCAAGAGAATGAAACATTTCCTAATTTTATTTGATTATTCTATGCCCATAGAAGGAAAAGCAAAGAGCAACCACTGAGGCCTTTTGAAAGTACAGTAAACAGCATTTGTTTTGTGTGGAAACTGATTTAAAAAAAAAAAATTTGAAAACATCATGCAATTAAAAGGATGTTGAATCAACAGAGTGAAGAAAAGATAGATTCTGTCTATTAAGTATGTAAAATAAAGGGTACATGCAGACATTCATCCTTTTCAACAACACAAAGTGGGGAGTAACAATAATTACCTTAGTGGTTAAGAGAAGGTACTTAGGAACCAAAAAGGTTTTGGACTCCCAGCTCACCACAGGACTCTTTATGCAACTTGAGACTTCCTGCAAGCTTTCAGCTGCTCAGAGCCTCAGTTTCCTTTTATGTGAAGTGAAACTAATAATAGTTCTACCATTGTAGGTGATTGTGAGGACTAAATAAGTTAATGAGCTAAGTGCTTAGCATATATTAAGTGATAAAAATGCTATTATTATTATTATCCTTATAGGCTCAGTCCTTCTGAAATTTTATCTCAATTTATTCACAATTCTATGACATTTTTAGGCTTTTTACATTTTACATGGAGAAAATACTATTATTATTTTCTGCCATATAGCTTTCATTTTATTTTATTTTTCTGCCATGTACCTTTAAGAAATAAAATTCTTGCTATTGGGAAGGAATGGTCTTCTCAGGTAACAAGTGGTAAAGAATCCACCTACTGGTGCAGAAGACCCAGGAGAAGCAGGTTTCATTCCTAGGTCAGGAAGATCCCCTGGAAGAGGAAATGGCATTCCATTCCAATATTCTTGCTGGGAGAATTCCATGGACAGAGGAGCCTGGTGAGCTACAGTCCATGGTATAGCAATGAGTTGGACACAACTTAGCAACTAAACCACCACTGCCATTGGAAGGAATGCATTGTGAGTGGAAAGTATCCATAGGGGAAGGATAATACATGGTGATTCCAAAAACTAGTTTCTTCCTTGTCAGTGACATTCTTCTCCTTCTCTTCTCATCTATTGGAAATATAAATGATATATCTTTTTCAGTGGACCTGCTGTGTGTGATCTCAATGGCTTTTTTTTTTTTTTTTTGCTGGTTTTCAGGTACCATCACCTGTGCAGCTGACATGTTCAGCTGCCAGGGCTCCCGTGCCTGTGTGCCCCGACACTGGCTGTGTGATGGTGAAAGGGACTGCCCAAATGGAAGTGATGAACTCTCCACAGCGGGCTGTGGTATGGACATGCATGGGGCTGTCTATGAAAGAGTGCTGCTGCAGCGTCCTCAGATACTTACTTCTGTAGCACTCACCTTATCACGCTTTCTCTCACTTCCCCAACCCCTGGACTCATAGGGAGTATCAGATTTAATTGGGTGGGATGTTGTCAATCATAGTAGTTCAGCAACCCCTCACACCCCTGTTCAGAGTGTTTCCAACATGCACAGTGGGATTACACATTTTAAAATCATTTTGACGAGTGAAAATTTTTCACTTCGTTTCCGCGATAGTGTAACCACCCTATGTATTTGTGTGGTGGGGTTGTTACTTTCTTTTTAGCATCTTCCCCGACTCTGTACTCCCCTTGAAGGCTTTTAGATTGCCTATTACAGATAGGCAATCTGTAAATGGCTGCTGTGATCCTAAATAACTACTGACCAAAAGGTCAGTAAACACCTATTAGTCCTACAGATAGGATATTAACCCTTAGGTCAGGTAAAAATAGTATGGATATAGCTGAATGAAGCTAGGGGATCAGAGGAACAGCTTTGGAGGCCAGACAATTTACTAAGTTTCTGACTCTAGGTCACTTCAGAAAAATTTCAGGGAATTACTCAGTAGTAAAAATTTAGATAAATTCCTTGCGTGATCTAGAGAATGAAGGGCCTGGAAGTTTGAATGCAGATCCCAAGGTCACATAGGGGATATGTGAGCTGAGCAATGTATTAGGAAGAGTGCTATGAACTCTGTTTCTTAAAATGAAGTCTGCTAGTCATCTCTCAGATGACCTACCTTCAGGTCTTTAAAAGTGTATTTGAAGCTGTAATGTAATAGTATGTATACATGGGTGTGTGCATATGGGGTATAGTTAAAGCTGAAAAAGAAAAGGAAGACTTTGAGGCAGGCTTGTGTGCACAGAACTCATACTGTTGTAGAATATATCACTTTGATCTTCAAATTGATATATGTCTGTAAAGGTCAATGGGGCCACTGAGGGCTACATAATAAAGGCTTATGCATCAATTCAGGGATCCATATAGTCCCTGTATACTGTTGGTATTGTAGCAAGTTAATACTCTGGGAGGCATATTAACACTTTTGGACCACATGGGTGTTATTAACTAAATTATGTTAAAATATAACAAATTGTACTCAAATGACCTGAAAGCATTAATGCCAAATAAGTCTCTGTTGCTTAGCATTTTAAAGAATATTTCATTTATTAGAATTGTCATACTTCACTTGAGTTATATAAGCTGTCACACAGTTCAAAGTTACAATAGTGGTTAGTAAGTGAGTTTTACTTTGATTATAATGAGCAGTTTTTAACTCTGCTTCTATGTAGCTTCTGTACCATTTTTGAAAATACATTTATTGACAATGTTATACATGATTAAATTCAAATAAATCATTTTGTTTCACCTGCTAATATCTCTTTTCAGTCATTACTGAGTTTTGAAAGCAGAGCAGTTTCCTTTTTTCATGTAGTCTGGGGCAGATTTGGGATTAGGAGTTGATAAGCATATAAAAGAATAATTATAATACCTTAAGTGTCAGAATGATAGATACAAAAAGATACTAGATCATCACAAATAAATATTGTGTAAAAAAGCCTAGAAGTCTTGTAGAAGGATTTCAAAGAAAAGCAATAACATTATCTGAATTGTGAAGGACATAGAGAAGAAAGAGGAGTTGTTGAAGGTAGAGGAAAGTGCCTGTTAAGACATGAAGGGACAGATTGGAAGGCCTCTACATTTTTTCAAGTGCCCATTATACTTCATTTATTTTGGTAGGTGTTTTTATTTACATTATTGAATTTCCATAGTATTTTAGTGAATAATTGTGTAGATGAGAATTGTAATAGCACCTATGGAATATCAAAAATGAGCTGATCTGCTTCATATACCTTATCTAGTTCTTACAAGAAATTTATCAGATAAATTTTATTATCCTCATTAAGCAGATAAAGAAGCATATGTACCAAGAAGGTAAATATTAATAGCTTTACTTAGGATAAAAATTTAAGGTGCTAAACACCTTTTTGCAAAGTCTTTTTCTTTCCAGTGTACCATAATTGCACATAGATTGTTTTTTCACTTAAAAAATAAAATATAATTGGCCTACATATTGTGTTAATTTTAGGTGTGCAACATATTGATTTAATGTATTTATATCTTATTGCAAAATGGTTACTACAATGAACTTAGTTAACATCCATCATATATCAGAGTCTTAATATTTGAAATACTGCAAACCTTGAGTCAGATCATAGCATTTACCCTTTACATGTAAGAAAGGTAATTAAAAATAGTTAAATGATCAAACCTCTATGATGCTATGCATATACAGTTAAAGCTCATTTCCTCTGTACAAGCCAGTATCTTTTGGACTTCTACTCAAGTTTTATTGCACATTTTAAGTAACCATTTTCCTCACTGGTTAGGGCCCTTGATAGAGAATATTTTTTTGGATCAGTATTCCAAAAGGATCAATGTTCCATTTCATGGATCAATATTCCTTATTTGGTGTGGTACTTATGGTTGGGCTCATCTCAATATAGATCTTAACCTATTTCAATATCCTACTCTAAAAGTCACCCCAGAGTTTTATTTTCCTCTTAAAACAGTAATTTCCTTAGCCCCTTTGATTTTCTTTTCATTTCCATCATGAACATTAGCACTTGTTGGTCTTTTCATGTCCATTTTTCACAAAGAAGCAAGGTTTTTATCACCTTGCTAACATTACTGCACCGAGAGGAGAAAAAAAAAAATATCCAACAACATTGTTAGAATTGAGTGATTATTTGATCACATATGAACCTTTTCATCCTTCAGCAAACTCACAAATTGCTAAATGTTCTGAAATTTCAAGGTCACTCTAGAATTGTTGAGCATTTTAACACTGAAATTTTGAATTATATATATTTATGTTCATATATTTGAATACTACTTGTATCAAAATATGCATGTTAATATATTTTATTAATTTATCTGACACATTCAATGTTTAGCTAACGTTTCTTTTTAAAAAGATCAGGAATTACTGAGTGTACTGAGTATGACAACATACATTCCCCAAATTCTTAATGTAAGAAAAGATAAAGTAGGTGCTCATTTAAATTAATTTTTTCTGATGTCTTCCTTAGCTCCCAATAATACATGTGATGAAAATGCTTTCACGTGCCATAATAAAGTATGCATTCCCAAGCAATTTGTTTGTGACCATGATGATGACTGTGGAGATGGTTCTGATGAATCACTGCAGTGTGGTAAGTATATATGAACTTTTCATGGAGAAGATTCTCAGGCTGAGTACCAGTCTTTAACAAAAACGAATAAATGAATTTCTTAATCTCACTAAGGACATGCAAATTTGGTAGTATAGACCTATTGCATATAGCTTCTTTAAACTCTACCATAATTACACATGTATTTGAAAATTTTACCTATGATTTTAATGTTCTTACAAGAACCATTCTGGAAAATTTTTCTAAAAACATCTTTCAATTTCAGAACTATGTGAAGTACTTTGTACTTTAAAAGCAATGTATGGCTGGCTAGTTCAGTCTTATAGCCAAATAAAATATTTTAGTGAGAAAAAACGAATACAATTCACACATAAAAATATACGTATTTAACATTTTTCTTTTACCTGTTTGCATATGTTTATATTTGTTAAAAATTAATATTGTTATTTAAAAATTTATCTTGTCACATATATTTATCTAATTCTCATGTGTTTATAATGTGTATATGAACACATATATAACTTCTGTATAAAATTAATATATTAAAAATTTCCAGTTGAAATTGAAATGTTATGTAAACCTAGTACTTTTGTAGAATATTTAAATGTATGCGTGAATAAATACAAAATGAAAATCCATGGAATAAATCTACATTTACCTATGAAAGGCAATCATTTATTTTCCCTCCTATGTCCTCCCTATCCAATGGATATAACCTTGGCTTTTGATATAAACTTCCTTGAGATCAGTGGATATCAGTTTTTATATCAATTCACCATTAAGTCATGGATTCAATGTTATACTTTAAAAGCTAACTCGTAACTCAAGATGTAAATCTGATGCTAGATTTATATCTGATTGAATATATTTCCTCAGCTAGACACTATATTTGGTTCATATGGAAATGAATGAGACAGAAATCCCACTAGAAAAAAAAATTACAGATGAACAGGAAAATCAAGAGTACAATATAGAATAATAACATTTATAGTCATATGGGAATAATAAGAATCATAATACACAAAATCAGAGATGAGAAAATAATTTTTGAGGCAGTAAAGAAATGAGACAGGGAGTGTTAGTCAGTGGAAATCATATTTGCTACAAAAACATGACATAGTAGTTAAAAATATGGACCCTAGAGCCAAATGGCCGGGGTCCAATCCTGATTCTGCCAGTTACTAACTGTGTGACCTTGGAAAAATGGCTTTTATCTCCCTGCACTTCAATTTCTTTATCTGCAAAAATTATATAGTAACATTATTGAGTTCTTAAGACTGTTAAGAGAATTAAATAATTAATATTTGTAAAGTATTTAAAACAGTTCCAAACACAGTAAATCCTATATATGTTTACAAAAACTATAAATTGACATGGTTGTGGAATAGCAATTAGTCTTTGGTGAGGTCAGTTGGAGTTAGAAGTTTTAGATTCTAAAAAGTTTCAAACATAAAATGTTAAAGAATTTGTATTTAATTATTTTTCCTCACTTGGCAAGCACACATTTTAAAAACAAGGGAATGTCACAGTTAAATTTGAACCTTAGAACTTCCTTTTCAGCAAAGTGGATGAAATAGTGCTATGAGGGTGAGATACCATAAAGAGTTATGATAATTAACGCTGTGATGTTGAACTAAGGCAGAAATGATGGAATGGAAAATGGAGAATTGGGTCAGAATTCATTTACAGTTACAGATGGAGGGTAAAGTACAATTTCTATCTTGACTGAAAGGATGGCATTGATATTAATGAGTTTCGGAATGAAGTTAAGAGGCAGTTTCTCTGATGCAGGAGAAGAAGGATGTAACAAATAAATAATTTTGGACATTTTGAATATGAATTGTTACTCAGATAATCACATGAAGCTATACAGTGAGTACTTGAAATTTTACTTCTAGAGTATGATCAGGACAAATGATATTAACCTAGTGACCATCAACGTAAGGGTGATATTCAAAAATACAACAAAGAATGAGAATACCCATCATTGTAGAAAGGAAAAGGGGAAAACTCTGACTGAAGGTTGAAATAAGGGCTTCTTCTCTAATAATTTAAGGTATAACAGGAGAAAACTTCATACAGAAAGAGGAGGGAAGGAAATAGCAAAAGCAAAGTTAGAAGTCTGGGAGAGTGTATTATGAATATTAAGTCAGAAAACTATTTCAAAGGTAGAACAGACAATACCTTTAAGTGCTGCAGGAAGATGAAGCAGATAGGAGCCAGAAACACATAAATTTACCAATTATCACGTGAAATCTATTAGCTCTAAGAGGAATTTCAGTGGGTAGAAGTTGCAGAAATGATACATGAATAATGAAAGTTGAACTGAAGGTAAGTCAGTGAAAGCAAGATTGAGCAGGGAAGACAGGTCATTGTTTTTGAGAGTTATATGGATAGAGTTTTATTATTGTTGGACTGGAAGAGACTTGAATATATGTATTGCATGAAGAAGAGGAACTAGTGAAGGAGAAGGAGGAAAGAAATACTAGGGAATCAGAGGATAGTTTTAGAACTATCTAGTTTTGCCATGCAGTATAATAAACATCTTAAGTAAATGTTATTGAATCATTTTTTCTGTTGAAATTTTATTTTTTAAGCCATAAAAATCTTATTTTCTCACCTCAAAAGTAAAATGTTTGCCCACATTTACCAGAAAGTTTGCAATATAAATGACTTTTTTTTCATTGCTTACAAATTTAGGAAGAAATCAAATCAGAAGCTTCATAATATTTAAAATCAAATGAGTTTTACTTACAAACAGACATAGATATGAACATTAACAACTGATGGATTGATACTGTGATTTGAGTAAAGCCTTTTGATGCCTCTAAGAATCAATATGTAGGATAATTACAATAGTTTTCTGCTTATTACTCTATGAATTGGCTTTTAATTTTCTCATTTTAACCATTTCTTTATACTTTCAATGCTTCCTCCCAAGCATAAACATGACATTATAGCTTCTGAAAATTATCATTATAATCCAGAGTCAGTTCATCCATATGTTCTAGTATTCTACCTAACCAAGTTTAGTCTTGAAAATAATTTTGAATAGCTTTGATTTTGTTTTCCATTCTAAGGGAAATCTTTAGGGTATAGACAATAAGTAAACAGAGATTATATACTCATTATAAATTTTGTTATGTGTGTGTGTGTATATATATATAGTTATATATATATATATACTCATGTTGCATATATATTTTGTTATGTATGTGTATATATATATATATATATACACACACATTTTGTTAGAAATATATATTTTATTTCCTTACATAGAAACAAAATAAGAGTGCCTTGTTTCCAACTTTTTTTTCTGGTCTTTAATCCTATTTTTCCAACCACAAATATCTCTTGCTATTATTACAACTGCTCTAGAAAGAGAAGAGAAATATCTCCCATAAGACGCCTGGGTAACACACGGTTAATTAGGTTGAGTGCACATTATGAATGAAGTTTTAATAAATGTCAGTTATGTGAGTTAAAATGTTTCTTTGCCTGCAGGGTACCGACAGTGCAATGCAGAAGAGTTTAGCTGTGCTGATGGGCGATGTCTTTTAAATACTCAGTGGCAGTGTGATGGAGATTTTGCTGTACAGACCATTCTGATGAGGCACCTATAAACCCAAAGTGTAAAAGTGCAGGTACAGAAAGTGTGCAATACTATGCTTATTCCAAAACTGATTTTTTAAGGCAATACTGTGACTCATTTTAATGGCAACCCACTCCAGTGTTCTTGCCTGGAGAATCCCAGATACAGAGGAGCCTAGTGGGCTGCCATCTCTGGGGTCACACAGAGTCGGACACGACTGAAGTGACTTAGCAGCAGCAGCAGCAGTGGTATTCACTGAGAGAAAATGCAATTAATTATGTGATACTTCTACTGACACCATGCAATAGAAGCATCCTGGTAATAAACCTTGTTTTGGAGTTAGTTTTAGAAATGTGAGTCTGTGCCAGAGATATGAAGATGTGTGGCAATGAACCAGATGAATCCATCATCCCATTGCTTTAAAAAAGTCATTTTTCTTAATACATTATTTAATGTATTTCCATGCATGGACATATTTGGTTACTTTCCATGTATAGACCTTTTAAATAGAACATTTAATCAACAAAGTTGAGATTTACTGAGATAAAGTCAATATTATTCAAACAGGCAAAATAAAATAAAATTGCATATCATTTGAACAGAAAATAGATATGTAGCCAAACTTGGCCTATTTTTCACTTTACCATTCCAAAGATTAAATACCTAGTTATAAATTTCAGAATAAACCCAATTACTTTTTTTCCTCACAGTTCACATGTTAATCGGCATTCTTGTATCATGTATTATAATGAATAATGTTTAAATCATCAGGTTTTGAATAGCTGCAAAACCTGAACTCCTTTCCATAGCTATATTTGAAACAACTATTATTCACCACAAGTGTCTTTTTATGCCCACATTTAAAAATGTCAATGTTATATTTCCAGGAAAAAAAAAGGAATTTAGGAATATCTACCTATTCCAGATTCTTAATTTTCAGTGACATGCAGTTTTTCAGAGACCTATGACTTGAGGAAAATGTCAAGCTATCATTACACTTTTCAACTCATTCTTCACAATAAAATTCAGACAGAAATACTCCATTAATTTTGTTATTGTTGCTTATTTTGATTGCTAATTTTCAATGTAAATCTATATTTGCAGTGTTTTGAACATGAAAGTACTGTTTGCCTTTGATTTTCTTTGTGCATACAATTTTACACTGAATATAAAGCATTTTATATATACCATACCTATATTTACTATAATTGTCTGATAAGTTATCATATTTGTGAATGTTTTCAGCGATTGCAAAATAAAACAATGGCATGCCCTTTATGTCCCATTTGTTTTATTTTCTTTTTCCAGAACAGTCATGCAACAGTTCATTTTTTATGTGCAAAAATGGCAGGTGCATTCCCAGTGGAGTTCTTTGTGACAATAAGGATGACTGTGGTGATGGCTCAGATGAGAGGAACTGCCATATAAATGAGTGTTTGAGTAAGAAGGTCACTGGGTGTTCTCAAGATTGTCAGGACCTTCCTGTCAGTTATAAGGTAGGTACTCATCAAAAATAGAAAATCATGTGATAGGTTAGAATTTGAGATAATAAAAATTAATTAATTCAATATAGCTGTAAGAATGAAAGCCATTAGAATATTGTTAGTTAAAATTATTTAAATGGAGATTTTTTATACAATTGAAACATAATAATAGTGTGGTATATAAATAGAATATAATCATGAAGACAAAAAATTCGAGTGTTCAGCTTTCTGATAAATGGTGATCATAAGAAAAAATGTAAGTAAAGAAAGGTCAGTGTTTGAGAAAGATACTGCTGTTAATAGCTAGGTAAATATGCATGCAGCTCTCTGAAATTCCTATTTCTTTCCTCATTTTCCCTCTCATATATCTTTGAGGTAGAATGGGCATATCATTTATATTTTATCAGAACACAGAAGAATGCAATATTTTTTTCAAATAAACAGGAAAAAAAACAGAGTACATGAGTTATTAGGACTGAGTGCAGGTACACTAAAAGATAAATCATGTCTAATATCCTAATTGCTTTTTGTTGGTACCACTTTCCTGAAGAAGGTGATTACTGACAAAATTGACTGATAGAAATAGCTTTAGTAAACATCTCTATCTCAGTATGTTGAAATGGAGGATGCATACAAACTAAATCTTAAAGTGATATTTTAGGTTAAAATCAATTATGTAAATATGATAAAACCTCAGTAAAAGCAGTTCAGTTGGAAATTAGTGATTTTAACTGGACAATAGCTCTGTATGAATCAGCAAAAGAACATGGCTTCAGTGAAACACAGAGGCCATCTAATCTAGTTAGGAGTAGTACAGATGTCAGTAGAATTTTGTTCTACTGAATTCTGTGATGATCAAGACATACCTGGGGTACTGTGCACATTTAGGGACATGACACTTTAAGAGGAACTTTGACAAATTGTACTGTATCCACATTTGTGCATCCAGTGGCATCAGGGGTCTGGAAAACACACCTTTGGAAGAGCAAAATGGCTAGTCAGCTGTATTTAAATATATGAAATTCTACCCTGGTATATTCAAAACGGATATCCAACAAGAACCTATTATATAGCACCTAGAACTCTGCTCAATGTCACCTGCCAGCCTGGATTGAAGGGGAGGTTTGAGAGAGAAGGGATACATATACATAGTATACGTATGGCTGAGTCCCTTTGCCATTCACCTGAAAGTACCACAACATTGTTAATTGGCTATACTCTTATACAAATAAAAATTTTTAAATATGAAAAATAATTTTGAAAGAGTCAAAGAAATAAAAATGGCATTAATAAATACATAAATATATGAAGTACTGGAATAGGGAGCATATCTTGTCTGAGTTGTTTCAAAGGTTGGAATTAGGAGTTGGGAAACAGAGTCTGTTCAATATAAGGAAGATGTTTTGAACATCAGAACTCTTAATATTGGAAGGAGTAGTCACCTTTCTTATGTCTAAGTGATTCATCTCGGCCTTAGTGACTTTCTTTAAAAGATGCAAGAAAAAAAAGTGCATATTACAAAGATGCTTGGGTATTTTAACTACCAGCCTTGACATTCTATGACAGTTAGTTCTCCATTTCGTTCAGTCGCTCAGTCGTGTNGGTGACAATATACAGCCTTGACGTACTCCTTTTCCTATTTGGAACCAGTCTGTTGTTCCATGTCCAGTTCTAACTGTTGCTTCCTGACCTGCATACAGATTTCTCAAGAGGCAGATCAGATGGTCTGGTATTCCCATCTCTTTCAGAATTTTCCACAGTCAGTTCTATCTAATGGTAAATCCAGCCAAACAACCATTCTGCCATTTATCTGTTATTACGACTAACTTAACTACTTTGGTCACTTTATATGGATATAACCTAAGAAGTGTAATAATCATTCCCCCTATGTTAAAATATAGATGAAAAGTAAAATACTAAGAAAGTTATGTTTATTTTAAAAGTTTTTAGACCGAGTACTGTATTAAGAATTATTTCAACTTGTAAGACATACACAACTGAAGCAACTAACCGCACATGCATGTAAGACTTAAAACACAAATGCACAGACTCATCACACTATATTGTAGGTAGAAGGAAGCAAGACAGATGATCCAGGACAGCTGCTAATGAGATGAGGAGGTATCAGATAATTAATTTTGGAAGTACATATTTTGAAACCTGATGAAGCAGAAAAAATATTATTGGTGCTTTATGTACAATCAATGCAGAAATGTTTCCCCCCAAATCAGGAAATGTGTTATAAAATTAGAGGTAATGGCTATAATTTTGTCGTTATAAATAATAATCCATTTCTATCATCTATTATGTATATTTACTCATCTATTTAAATGCCTAAATTTAAATTTCAAAGTAGATTTATTTGTTTTTATCCTATGCATGTTTTTCAGTTCAGTTCAGTTCAGTTCAGTCGCGCAGTCGTGTCCGACTCTTTGCGACCCCATGAACTGCAGCACGCCAGGCCTCCCTGTCCATCACCAACTCCCGGAGTTCACTCAGACTCACGTCCATTGAGTCTGTGATGCCATCCAGCCATCTCATCCTCGGTCGTCCCTTTCTCCTCCTGCCCCCAATCCCTCCCAGCATCAGGGTCTTTTCCAATGAGTCAACTCTTCGCATAAGGTGCCCAAAGTACTGGAGCTTCAGCTTTAGCATC
Source organism: Aepyceros melampus (assembly GCA_006408695.1). Lineage (NCBI taxonomy): Eukaryota > Metazoa > Chordata > Mammalia > Artiodactyla > Bovidae > Aepyceros > Aepyceros melampus. Next base: position 127,827 of record SJXQ01009477.1, on the reverse strand, counting down.
ATTCCTTCCAAAGAAATCCCAGGGTTGATCTCCTTCAGAATGGACTGGTTGGATCTCCTTGCAGTCCAAGGGACTCTCAAGAGTCTTCTCCAACACCACAGTTCAAAAGCATCAATTCTTCGGCGCTCAGCCTTCTTCACAGTCCAACTCTCACATCCATACATGACC
>SJXQ01009477.1:0-126407 GCA_006408695.1 Aepyceros melampus | reverse complement strand
CTCTTTCAGAATTTTCCACAGTTTACTGTGATCCACACAGTCAAAGGCTTTGGCATAGTCAATAAAGCAGAAATAGATGTTTTTCTGGAACTCTCTTGCTTTTTCCATGATCCAGCGGATGTTGGCAATTTGATCTCTGGTTCCTCTGCCTTTTCTAAAACCAGCTTGAACATCAGGGAGTTCACGGTTCACATATTGCTGAAGTAAAATTTAAAAAATATAGAATATGAAATGGTCACCCTTTACATAACATCAAAAGTAAAGATTAATATTTTTTAATGGCTACATGTAAAGAGTGCTGACTTCTTTAAGGTTCCATATGTGAAAAACTACTTTTGGTAGAAATAGTTCTCACCCAGAAAGTCATGTTAAATTACACTATTTTAATTACTTTATAAGATTCCTCACACTGAAATAATTATTTATTGATACCTTTAAAATATCAGTGTTTTCTGTTTGACTTCTCTGGAGTCATAGAATGAAGTGAGAATTTGAGTTAAAATAGACATACTGTTTTAAAAGTTAATGTATATGATACCTGATAAAATTGCTGTGTATATGCTCTCTAATATAAACACATGCCAAAACTAATGTAATGGATAAAATAAAACATCTCCTGAGGGAAGCAAAACCAGTTAAAAAATCAGAGGTAGGAGGGAGGTTCAAGAGGGAGGGTACATATATATAGCCATGATTCATTCATGTTGATGTATGGGAGAAACCAACACAATATTGTAATTATCTTTCAATTAAAAATAAATAGATTAACAAAAAATGAAAATAACTGAGAATAATAAATAAGAAACTTAAATATTCAAAGCAAATATTTTATATATTGTGTTTATATATGTGTATATACATATATATATATATATATATATATACACACATATATATATATCGGAGAAGGCAATGGCACCCCACTCCAGTACTCTTGCCTGGAAAATCCCATGGATGGAGGAGCCTGGTAGGCTGCAGTCCATGGGGTTGCTAAGAGTCCAACATGACTGAGCGACTTCACTTTCACTTTTCACTTTCATGCATTGGAGAAGGAAATGGCAACCCACTCTAGTGTTCTTGCCTGGAGACTCCCAGGGATGGGGGAGCCTGGTGGGCTGCCGTCTATGGGGTCGCACAGAGTCAGACACGCTGAAGCAACTTAACAGCAGCATAAATATATATATAAAACATTTATGGTATATCCTGGAAAAGGGAATGGCTACCCACTCCAGTATTCTTGCCTAAAGAACCCCATAAGCAAAAGGGTATTGTGGGCTACAGTCCATGGGTCACAAAGAGTCTGACACAACTGAGCAACTAAGCATAATCACACTTTTATGTTATACATGAAATTTTAATATGTGTCTGTAATATGTTATATTTCTGAATATTAATTTATAGGAGATTGAACAAAAATTAATTAAAAAATAATTCTCTATTTTGGGGAAAAAAAATGTTAGCTGATGGATTTCTCTTTTTTCAGAAAATGGGGAAAACTATACAGTAAACTATTTCTCATTACAGTATCAGTAAAAAACAAGACAAGTCCTACTGCAAATTATGCAATAAAATGAAAATTGCTTATAAAAGCAAAATTTGTACCTTCTGGACTGTGAATAATTTGCACATTTGCTGTAAAACAAATAACAATCGATTCAACTATTCAAAAGGGAATAATAACACTTAACTAAAAAAGCAAGAATCTTATTTTGATGGAAGGGTAACTTACCATGAAAAAATAAATGTACTGTAGGGAGATAAATGAATTTTAATGTATACAAGATAATCAATATTTTCAAATATCACTTAAAAAGCTGCAAATAAATTTTTCTGAATGTTATAGAAAAGCTTTGGACAGCTATATTTGTTTCTAGTAATATGTTTCTCTAAAAAATTAATATAAATAAAACAATCTGAAATAGTTCTTAATTATGAGGAATATTAACTTGACATTGAATATATGTCTCACTTTCATAAAGATTATATTTTAAAATGAAAGTGAAACATTTTTAAACCATTCTTTTTTAATTAAATATAGATGAATCTTTCACCTTTTATCTTTGTGGACAAAAATAATTATTATTAATTTTTCATTCAATTTATGAAAGTTATGTTAGTAAAATTTCTCTTAAATGCCTTTAAGTTATTTGAGGGTTAAAATGATTTTGATAAACAAGGTTAATAGACTTTTAGAGAAAAGCAGTGAAACATGTATATCATCATAGGTGAAATAGATTGCCAGTCCAGTTTCAATGCATGAGACAGGGTTCTCAGGGCTGGTGCACTGGGATGACCCTGAAGGGTGGGATGCGGAGGGACCTGGGAGGGGGTTCAGGATGAGGAACACATGTACACCCATGGCTGATTCATGTCAGTGTATGGCAAAAACTGCTACAATGTTGTAAAGTAATTAGCCTCCAATTAAAATAAATAATTAAAAAAAATCTCTTTCAATATAATTTTTAAAAATCTCTTTCAATAAACACTTAAAACAACTTGCTGTTAAATATAATTTCATTTGTTTATAGAAATGTCCATTATACTTCGTAACTTTTACAAATTTTACCTCAAGAAATTAATTTTCCATAAATATGTTTTTATCCAAACCAGCTAGTTAGTGTGGTAGTTCTATTACCTGACATTAGCCTTCAAAGTAATTTCCCAAAACCCTATTAGAATCGGGACACTATTTGTTTCTTTATATAATACTCTTTTGAGAGGATTGTAATGCATTCTATAACATGTTCTTTCACTTTTCCTTAAGTGCCCCTTGAATTCAGCTCTATCCAGTGTCTGCCTATGTGTCTTCTGGCATCCACATGATTACATGATCTAATTTCCAATTGTTTCAGTGATATCTTTTTGCAGCTTGTCATTTTCCCTTTGAAAATTTTGTTGTTGTTTTTTAATTGTGTAAAATATACAACTTCGAATTTACCATTTTAACTATTTGTAATTATACTTCAGTGACATTTAGCATCTCTCTCTCACACACACACACACTTTTTTATTTTGGACATAGCATAAGCACCAATTCCCTTGACTTCTTTATCTGGTGGTCGGATGAGTCTTCTCAAGGAAAGTAATACTGTCAAAAGCTACGATCTGCTGAGAAGAATTTGGGAAATTATGTTGTGGCTTTTGCTTTGATTTGCTCGCTTGCTAATGGATTCTGGAGATTACAAAAGAAATCTATGTAATGGTTTAGAATTGTTAGATAAATATTGGTATAAATATTGAAGATAAAAGTGCCAAGGGATTAAAGAGATTGATTTTTATGTAAAAGGACTTAGAAACATTATTCATTTATCTTTTGAGCACTTTCAGGTGAAGTTGATGTTCGTTCTCCACACAATGAACAACATTTTTTGTACTTTGAAATTCTACCCTTCAATTATTTGTTTGCTGATTATTTAATAATAAGCACACATCTCTCTCTCTAATATGTTGCAAATAGATACATAGGTTCAAATGTTTGTAATGAATACTAGCTTTTCTTAACAATTTAGAGTTCCTACTTCATGTTCCTATTCAGTACTCACAGGTTCCTTTATTCAAAGGCTATATAGGATAGTCTTAAGGTTAATATGGTCCTAGTCATATGACCAATTATAGGTTCACTGTATGTAATTATAATTCCCATATGCTACCTGGCAGGTGCTGAATATACAACTGAAAGACCAATCATAACCCCTCATTATTTTCAGGAATGCAAAGACATACATTGCATGACATTGTACTGAGAACTGATGCCAGTTAGTATCACATAAGAGGGCTGTATAGAACATGATAGAGATACCAAGAAAAAATATCTGATGATGCACATTGATTTAATTATAGTGGAGAAACTATGTTAATTTTATTATTTCTCCAGACGACAACATGTTTGGTAAAGGAACCAGACCCTGCCAATATTTAGTAATTAAGCCTTAATATTTGTTAAAAATTATAGCAAGAGCAAGCTCTCCAACTGGCTTTATCTACACAATTTCATCCTTGTGTATCGAGGCTTCTCATGGGTTAACTAGTAATAGTATCTACATCATAGATTTCTGTAAGACTCTAATGAAATTAAACATATGTGACAGTATTAGTAACATTTAGAGCTCCATATAATGGTTAATCCTTATGGTTGTTAAAACAGCCTTCTAAAAGTTCAATATAATGCAAAAACAGAAAAACAAACAGAAGAACTTGATGATTTAGTTTTTCCTTCCATTCTCTAGCCGCCATGGCTTGCTGAATGACGCCAGTTAACTTTTGTAATTGTGTCAACCTCAGAAGGTCAAATGAAGATATTAGGGAGAATGCTTTTTAAACATAAGCTGTACACCATTTATGTAATTCTGATTAATGTTTAATTGCTGCAGGATAGAAAAACTTGGCATTATCTATCCTTCAATGCTTTTCTTGCTTGAATCCTGCTAAATGGACATCCAATAAGAAGAGACAATGACAATGGTATAAATTGATTATGCTCATTTTTCATTTTCCAGTGCAAATGCTGGCCTGGATTTCAACTGAAAGATGATGGTAAAACATGTGTAGACATTGACGAATGCTCTTTGGGCTTTCCGTGTAGCCAGCAATGCATCAATACATATGGAACATACAAGTGCCTCTGTACTGATGGATATGAAATACATCCTGATAACCCAAATGGCTGCAAGTCACTCTCAGGTATTGAATTGAACTTGTCCACTGATCCAGCCTCAATTATACATATGAATCCTTGATTTCATAGCTATTCTTATAGAATTCATTCCTCCTTGATGTTGCTAATAAGTCAAAATTCTCCTCTACTTACCTTGATTGGGAATCCATCGCTCTTATTTTGTGTGTTGTCCACACATTGCTCAGTTTGTAATACCATTACAGTTTGGTCTTGTGAATTATTAAGTGTTCTGAAGATTTTGAGAGCAAGTTAAAAACTAGCACTACTTTCTGCTGTATAACAAGCTCTTGGGAGCAGGTTTGGCCAAAACTATTAAAGAACTTGTTGTGACAGTGTCCTAATAATTTTTTTTCTTCTGCCTATACCATGCACTCTCATATGTGTGTACAAAGGAGAAAACACATCAATAAGAATAATAATAACAGTGATAATGATGACAACAATAGAAATGTCATCCATGTAAGACAATGTGAATTCTTCCAGTGATTAGACAAGTATTATTAAACTTATGTTTATTTTCAGTAGTGTGTTAAATTTTGTAAATTACAAAATTCAATAAAACTGGCCTATAATTTAAACTATGATTCATCAGGGGATAAAACCATGCTTATTAAAATGATGCAAAATAATGTATAATAATAACCTAAAATGGGCAAAAAATGGTGTTGTCTCTGTTCCTCTTACTTTGATAATGAGTATACTGAATCAAATAACATTGCCAGTTTCTCATATACATTTATGTTGATGACAACATACAAAGCAATAGATGTGTTCTCATCTACTTTTATCAAATAAATAACAGGATAGAAATTAAAATGTTAAGTTTTTAACTGATTACAATTTTGCACATATGGAGAAAACAATAACTCCTTTAAATTTCATTCCACTCTTACTTAACTTGGAGTATTCACCTCTGAAGCAATTTGCATATTATTTGAAGCCCATTGTTTCATTTGCCAGGATACTGTTTTTTTTGTTTGTTTGTTTGTTTTTTGCCAGCTCACTGCTTACTATATTATCATTTACTGACACTGGGCAAGAAAAAGAGATTAAATCCAAAAACTAATCAATATTTCCATTACTTTAAACTTTTCACAAAGGATTATGTAGAAATAATGAATGTTAATCATTTTTAATTTGGGTCTTGCTACATCATGTATCCATATGATAGTTGTTTCCATTAGCAATAATAAATAGAAACTAGTAATAATTTTGATAGAAAAATAAGTGTCTTTGAATCATAAATCTTTTGCTAAATAAAGGATAGATATTTTTCCCAGAATTAATTGAGGCATAATTGACATATTATATAACATTCAAGATATACAATGTGTTGATTTGATCCACGTATATATTGCAATATTATTACTACAGTAGTATTATTAATAGTTAACATGTCCATCACTTCACATAATTACCATTTCTTTTTTGTGGTTAGAACATTTGGGATCTTAGCAAATTTCAAGTCTTCAGTTCAGTTCCGTTGCTCAGTCGTGTCCAACTCTTTGCGACCCCATGAATTGCAGCATGCCAGGCCTCCCTGTCCATCACTAACTCCCAGAGTTTACGTAAACTCATGTCCATGAATCGGTGATGCCATCCAGCCATCTCATCCTCTGTTGACCCCTTCTCCTCCTGTCCCCAATCCCTCCCAGCAACAGAGTCTTTTCCAATGAGTCAACTCTTCGCATGAGGCGGCCAAAGTACTGGAGTTTCAGCTTCAGCATCAATCCTTCCAATGAACACCTAGGACTGATCTCTTTTAGGATGGACTAGTTGGATCTCCTTGCAGTCCAAGGGACTCTCAAGAGTCTTCTCCAACACCACAGTTCAAAAGCATCAATTCTTCAGCACTCAGCTTTCTTCACAGTCCAACTCTCACATCCATACATGACCACTGGAAAAACCATATCCTTGACTAAATGGACCTTTGTTGGCAAAATAATATCTCTGCTTTTGAATATGCTATGTAGGTTGGTCATAACTTTCCTTCCAAGGAGTAACAGTCACCATCTGCAGTGATTTTGGAGCCCCCCAAAATAAAGTCTGACACTTTGCACTATTTCCCCATCTGCCATGAAGCGATGGGATGCCATGATCTTAGTTTTCTGAATGTAGAGCTTTAAGCCAACTTCTTCACTCTCCTCTTTCACTTTCATCAAGAGGCTTTTTAGTTCCTCTTCATTTTCTGCCATAAAGTCCTCATAAAATTAAAGTGATTACCTTTTTCATTGTTTTTTCTAATATACGGTGATGTTAAATTTGCTCTTCATGAAACTAAGTATATAATGCATTTTAGAGACAAAGATGTTTAAAACATGAGTTTTATCTTTATATATATGAATCATGGTTAGATAATTCTTATTATATTTCCTAAAATTCTACAAGAAATAAGATATTAAAGCATGTTGAACAAGTAAGAAGGATATAGACTCCTACTTAAAAGAAGCCCCCAGGCACATGGAAAAAGTTCAAGTAGGCAGTGAAACTCTTGGAAGTTATTCTGAGAGCATAAGCCGGTTATATGATTATCAGGAAAGAATTTTCAGATTTATTCTGGCCTAGAGAATTCCATTTGGACTGTGTAGTCCATGGGGTTGCAAAAATCGGATGCGACTGAGTGACTTTCACTTTTCAGTGGTAGGAATGTTTAGCTGTCCTATAGATTTCTAAGGTGAAGATTATACTTCTCAGAATTTCATTTAAAAATAAGATTTTGTCCCCCTCCATCATCCTTTTCCCCTAGTAACCATGAGTTTGTTTTCTACATTTGTGCCTCTATTTCTGTTTTGACACTAAGTTCATTTGCATCATATGAGAAATTAGGTTTGACATACACTACTATACACTACTATATGAAAAAACAGATAACTAATAGGGACCTACTGTATAGCACAGGAAGCTCCACTCAATATTCTGTATTGACCTATATAGGAAAAGAATCTTTTAAAAAATGGATATATGTATATATATATATAACTGATTCACTTTGGTGTACACCTGAAACTAAGACAACATTGTAAATCAACTGTATCCCAATTTGAAAAGAATGACAAAAAACAAGACTTTAGCAGTAGATATTTTCCACTAATTTCAAATAAATTAGGTAATGTAATATTCAAGAAACTTGAGGAAAAGAGAGGGATTTGGAATTGTCTAGATTTTCTGTACTGCACAGGTATCTGCTTTCTTTTCATATTATTATCAGCAGAGGTGCTCAGTATGAATTTTTTAACCATTAATTTACCAGAGGGCACTGCATTTGAAGTTGCACTGCTAGAGTAACTAAACTGAAACTAATCCAAGTTGAAAACCAAAACTACTAAAAGTCTAATATGTTTTTTGTCTTGGTATTTAGATGAAGAGCCTTTTCTAATTCTTGCTGATCATCACGAGATAAGGAAAATTAGCACCGATGGCTCCAACTACACACTTTTAAAACAGGTATGGCATTTCCATGATAATTTGCTAATATTTAATATGGTCACTGCAGATATAATTAGGCCTGTAGCAATACTTCATAATTAGAATGTTTGAATCATGTATGCCTATAAGATTACCATAAACTTTATTTTGTTTGAATTGTCCAGGTCCTCCAACTTGTAATATCACACCATATCAAGGAAGGATAAGATGCAAAATATAATTAATACAAGGAAAAATATCTAAAATACTGTCTTAAGAATAGCTAGTGAAGGTATAAAATTATTTTTAAGGTATTTTGTGCATTAACCAAGTTGCCCCCCACCCCATCCATGAGATTTAAAAATAAACATCTTTCCCAGAACTTTAAGTTTCTGTTCATAGAACTAAGGAATAACATGGGGTTGATGAAATAACATGGGATTAGTTATCTGTTTTTTCATATAGTAGCCTTTAAAATTTGGAATTAGCAAAGGAGCAAAAGTATGACTGTAATCCAGTCATGGTTTAAAGGTTGTGAGATACATATATTTAACCTTACCATGGTCATCCCTCAACCCATCTACTTTGAGTATCACAACTGCTCATCTATTGTGATGCTTAAGTTCTATTGTCAGTGTTTATATATACTGTTTGACATGAAAGGGAATGGTTTTTACTTATGACAGAATAGAAATGTGAATTGCTTACCTCAACCTTTTTGTTTTTCCCTCTCAATCTACAGCGAAAATAGCAGAAAATCAAATCATTAAACTAGACTAACTATTACATGGGCTAGAGAAATCATAGTTCATTTTAGCCTATTTTTAATTGTCAGGAAAAGTAGCTTCTTTGGAATGATCAATCTACAGCGAAAATAGCAGAAAATCAAATTATTAAACTAGACTGACTATTACATGGGCTAGAGAAATCATAGTTAATTTTAGCCTGTCTTTAATTGTCAGGAAAAGTAGCTTCTTTGGAATGATTAGGTTTGTATATATCCTGCTGCAAGCTTGTCTTTGCCCCAAAATGTGCAATAGTGACATGATTATGTGATAGCACTATCTAGAACAAGTGTGCCAAAAATAAGGATGTTTCATGTTCTCATAATATGTTTATGCCTGCATGAGGCATTAGATGATAAAGATCATCCACATATGGATTTTTCAGCAACATAAAGAATGCTTAATTAAATATGTTTTTTTCACTCTCTCATGGGTACCTCCATTCCTATTGTTAGAGTTTATCCATACTGCTTAGGAGTTTATTTAGTCGTACTTTAAGTGCAAATATTTGTTAGCAAGTGTGATGTTGGCTGGAGAAGGCAATGGCACCCCACTCCAGTACTCTTGCCTGGAAAATCCCATGGACAGAGGAGCCTGGTAGGCTGCAGTCCATGGGGTCACTAAGAGTCGGACACGACTGAGCAACTTCACTTTCACTTTTCACTTTCATGCATGGAGAAGGAAATGACAACCCACTCCAGTGTTCTTGCCTGGAGAATCCCAGGGACAGGGGAGCCTGTTGGGCTGCCGTCTATGGGGTCGCAGAGTTGGACACAACTGAAGCGACTGCAGTAGCAGCAGCAGTGATGTTGGCTACTCCCAAAAGAGTTGGATTTGCCAGCTTCTCTCTAAGTCACAGATTGAAAATGAAATTTTCACATGAAAATCCAGATTTCTGGCTACTCATGAAAAAATAGGACAGTGTAGCATTGCTGGGCTCACATCCCTGAACGGGCACAATCCCAGGTGGGTAGCAGCTGCCACTTTGATATAAAACCCACACTCTCAATTCACCAGTATCCTCAAACTTTCTGTGTGCTTACATGTATACTTGTCTTATTCAAGAATGTCTGTGAGGTTTAGACTCTTGCTCTTGAGTTTGGAGGATGCCACCAATATCCTCTGTATCACACTGCCTCTTGTCTCTAATTCTGCACCTTAAAAGATTGGGTAAAATATAAAACATTTTTGTGTTCTTTATAAAACCTAAAATCTATTTAAAATATAAGAATTATATAATCATTTCTTTAAGAGATGAGTAATACCCATAGGTTGGAGAAGGAAATGGCAACCCACTCCAGTGTTCTTGCCTGGAGAATCCCAGGGACGAGGGAGCCTGTTGGGCTGCCGTCTATGGGGTTGCACAGAGTCGGACACGACTGAAGCGACTTAGCAGCAGCAGCAGCAATACCCACAGGTATTAAGTTTACACTGCTTTAAACTGGAAATGTTTTTATTTCTCCAACGTTTTCTACATTATTTACTTATTTCTTCTGCACACTCAGTCGCTTCAGTTATGACCCACTCTTTGTGACTCTATGAACTGGAGCCTGCCAGGCTCTTCTGTCCATGGGATTCTCCAGGCAAGAATACTGGAGCGGGTGGCTGTGCCCTCCTCCAGGCAATCTTCCCAACCCAGGGATCAAACCCTCATCTTCTGTATTGCAGTTGGATTTTTTACCGCTGAGCCACCTTAATTAACATTTTAAGCTTATATCAAACTTACAAAATATTGAAAATTGGGAGTTCATGTACACTCATGGCTAATTCATGTCAATGTGTAACAAAACGAATACAGTATTGTAAAGCAAAACAAACTAAAAAATAAAAATTAATTAAAAAAAAATATTGAAAATTATCTTTTTATCTTAAGAGTATATCTCCATACCCTCTGTAAGCATGTCTATACCTTCAAAGTTAAGTTTGCAAACTATTGAATTACTTGTATTGTCTCTGGAATTGACATGTCTCTTGTATTGACATGTTTATATTTTCTGTTTACAGTATTTTTGCTTGTTTTCAGCATTTCCTCTTTTTAGACTCTCTCTCTCAAAAGGAGAAAAGTTCTCTTTTTAGAATACTCTATTTATAAGCTTAGATGATAACCACAAATTTAACTAATACAGTAAAAGTATTTATTGTCATCATGAAAGAACTGTAAAAGAGCTTCAGTGGCAACTCCTTGCTTTATTTTCCAACCCTGTTACTTGAGACATTTCTGCTGCTATCTTTTTTTTTTTTTTATCTTTTTCATATCTTGGTTAATATGTTATCAGAGATTATTCTTAATGGAGCAAAATGATTTTTTCTCTCTGCATCTCTGCATTATCTACATCCATCTTGTACAACCAAACCATTTTAATGCACACATTCTTTTAGTGTTTTACTTACTAGTGATAAAATATTAGACTGTTGTCAACCAGGGATCAAATTGCCAACATCAACTGGATCATCGAAAAAGCAAGAGAGTTCCAGAAAAATATCTATTTCTGCTTTATTGACTAACCAAAGCCTTTGACTGTGTGGATCACAAGAAACTGTGGTAAATTCTGACAGAGATGGGAATACCAGACCACGTAACCTGCCTCTTGAGAAACCTGTATGCAGGTCAGGAAGCAACAGTTAGAACTGGACATGGAACAACAGACTGGTTCCAAATAGGACAAGGAGTACGTCAAGGCTGTATATTGTCACCCCGCTTATTTAACTTCTATGCAGAGTACATCATGAGAAAGATGGACTGGAGGAAGCACAAGCTGGAATCAGGATTGCCGGGAGAAATATCAATAACCTCAGATATGCAGATGACACCACCCTGAGGGCAGAAAATGAAGAAGAACTAGAGCCTCTTGATGAAAGTGAAAGAAGAGAATGAAAAAGTTGGCTTAAAACTCCACATTCAGAAAACTAAGACTATGGAATCTGGTCCCATCACTTTATGGAAAAAAGACGCTTACTCCTTGGAAGAAAAATTATGACCAACCTAGATAGTATATTCAAAAGCAGAGACATTACTTTGCCGACTAAGGTCCGTCTAGTCAAGGCTATGGTTTTTCCTGTGGTCATGTATGGATGTGAGAGTTGGACTGTGAAGAAGGCTGAGTGCAGAAGAATTGATGCTTTTGAACTGTGGTGTTGGAGAAGACTCTTGAGAGTCCCTTGGACTGCAAGGAGATCCAACCAGTCCATTCTGAAGGAGATTAACCCTGGGATTTCTTTGGAAGGAATGATGCTAAAACTGAAGCTCCAGTACTTTGGCCACCTCATGAGAAGAGTTGACTCATTGGAAAAGACCCTGATGCTGGGAGGGATTGGGGGCAGGAGGAGAAGGGGACGACCGAGGATGAGGTGGCTGGATGGCATCACGGACTCAATGGACGTGAGTCTGAGTGAACTCCAGGAGTTGGTAATGGACAGGGAGGCCTGGCGTGCTGCGATTCATGGGGTCGCAAAGAGTCGGACATGACTGAGCGACTGAACTGAACTGAACTGATGGGGAAACAGTGGAAACAATGGCTGATTTTAGTTTGGGGGCTCCAAAATCACTGCAGATGGTGATTGCAGCTATGAAATTAAAAGAAACTTACTTCTTGGAAGGAAAGTTATGACCAACGTAGACAGCATGTTAAAAAGCAGAGACATTACTTTGCCAACAAAGGTCCGTCTATTCAAGGCTATGGTTTTTCCAGTAGTCATGTATGGATGGTAGAGTTGGACTATAAAGAAAGCTGAGTACCAAAGAATTGATTATTTTGAACTATGGCTTTGGAGAAGATCTTGAGAGTCCCTTGAACTGCAAAGAGATCCAACCAGTCCACCCTAAAGGAGATCAGTCCTGAGTAGTCACTGGAAGGACTGATGTTGAAGCTGAAGCTTCAATACTTTGGCCACCTTATGCAAAGAGCTGACTCACATGAAAAGACCCTGATGCTGCAAAAGATTGAGGGCAGGAGAAGAAGGGGACGACAGAGGATGAGATGGTTGGATGGCATCACCAACTCAATGGGCATGAGTTTGGGTAGGCTCAGCAGTTGGTGATGGAAAGGGAGGCCTGGAGTGTTGCAGTTCATGGAATCACAAAGAGTTGGAATCATCTGAGCAACTGAGTTGAACTGAACTGAATCACTAGGACTTAAGACGGTATGAATTTCAGACAACTGGTGTAGTTTGTGGAACTGAAGAGGGTATGAGGAAAATAAAGAAATCCATGTGGACCCTGGACAACTGTGTCTTTGGAGAGTATTTGTTAGTGGTGACCACTGAGTAAGGATGTAATGACCCAATAAATTAAAGACAAGTTTTAAAGTTTTGACTGTGGTTTGCTTGAAATATACCATTTTTGTTAGGAAATTTGTTTTTAACCACAATTTCATCATAGCATCATAGAAAGTTTCAAGGAGTTCTAGGGAATAAAAACCATTTTTCTCCTCAAAGATTTTTCTACATATGTAGACAGAAGTAGAAAATATCAGTAATTGTCTCTCCAAATTTTGTCCCAGTCTAAATAAATGAAAAGACAACATCCTTGCCTTAATTATTTGGAAATTTGTGCATAGTTAATTAGGAAGAATAATTTACTCTAATACCTTAAATTTTATTCTAATACCTTAATTTTATTGAATACAATAAAGAAAACTTGTTTTGCTACTTGTAGTAGCAATCTCATGAAGCTTTATAGCATAAAATTATAACAACTGGTAGAACATTTTTACCCTATATATTCTAAAATATAGTTGTAGTTAAGATAGCTACAACTTAAATTCATACAACACATTTAGAAAATGTACATGGATTTCAGAAATGAAAATTAATCAAGTAGCTTTCCAATATGTTATCCAATTCAATTCTAGCAGTGTCTTTCATTCCAGTAAAATTGATAAAGAAACAAAACACAATTTTCTAAATTAATCATCTTGAATCAAAGGGTACAAATCTTCAACCACAGAAATAAAAGAAGCAAGTAGGATTTTGATGAAACCAATTTTCAGCTCTGAAACCACTGGGATGACTCTAGCTTTTTGACATTATTTTGACCATGCCCTTGACTTTTTTAATGTTCCTTGCATATGATTCTGAAACAACAGTTGCACTGTTTTCTGCAGCGATTAAGAGTAAAGCTGTAGGAAAATAACTGGTTTGTCTTGATAGATATGTCAGAATTCTAAGCTTCAATTCCTCTGTATCCATGGATTTAATTAATTATAGTTGACTTGCTAAATTTGGAACTGGATTTTCATTATCTAAATTGATTATTGTAAAGAATGGGATAGGGTAATTCTGCCAAGACTGGAAATTGTGGGTAAATCTTTGCTAAAGTGAGAAACAAGTTTCTGTCCATATCTTTCTTAAGAGCTCTAATTTACCTATCCGCATTGCCAGTCCATCACAGAACCCTAACCCATACTTTATTTTTTCAATGAAAAGTGCTTTTGAGCAGAAACTACTATTTTGAGCAGACTACTATTGAATTAATTAAGTGCTCTACAGAACTTGGAATATATTCAATTTATGTTTTAGAATCTTGATTGATTTTGCATAGATAACTTCTTAGATTGAGTGCTTATGTGTATTAGTTAGGGAGTCCTCCAAATTTTAGTGTGCAAATGAATATTTAATGAATGTTTTGAATCTGAGACTGAATGTTAGTTGCATTTTTTTAGCATTTATAATCATTATTCTTGGTTAGTGATGCCATCTGAAAGAAGTACATTATTTGTATTTATTCATCTCGGCATAGCAGGGTTAGGCTATTTAGGGTTAACTTTATAATCTGGAACTGAAGGAAACGATTGCTTCTTTTAAGACAAATGAAAGCATAAGATTTGAGCCTATGATTTTCAACACCATCATCCTGAGAATTTAGCCTGGCTATGAGAAAAAAAAAAAAAATCAGTTTTTGCCAGAACCTGCTCTGAGTTCCATACATAGGCAATTTTTAGTCTTGGAGGTCACTGGAAAGAAGTAAAATCTGAATAGCAAAAATTTAGCCTTGGCCAGAGCTTTATTAAAAAGTAGGCATCTCTGATACAGTGTTATTATAAAATTCTGAATTTTGAGAATAGATGTGGAAGCTGAACTCAGATTTAGGAATTCACCACCCTTCCCCAAGGACTTCTCAAGTGGCTCATGTGAGAATCCATCTGCCAGTTCAAGAGTCACAGGAGATGCAGGTTCAGTCGCTGGTCAGGCAGATCTCCTGGAGGAGGAAATGGCAACTGACTCCAGTACTCTTGCCAGAATAATCTTGTGAACAGAGGAGCCTGATGGGCTCCCATCCATGGGGTTGAAAAGAGTTGGACACACTGAGCAACTGAGCACACATCCTTTACCAAAGCAAAGCAAACCACAGGAAAACAAAACAAAACAACAACAACACAAAACAATTGCCTTGGAGACACTATTCCTTACTTATAGGATTATCAGTACTCATAAATGAAGTGAAGTCACTCAGTGGTGTCCAACTCTTTGCAACCGCATGGACTGTAGCCTACCAGGCTCCTCCCTCCATGGGATTCTCCAGGCAAGAGTACTGGAGTGGGTTGCCATTTCCTTCTCCAGGGGATCTTCCCGACCCAGGGATTGAACCTGGTTCCCTGAATTCCAGACAGACGCTTGAATCTCTGAGCCACCAGGGAAAGGTGACTATACTTTGAGGGATCAAGTACTCATAAGCGACCCCTAAACCAATTTGTGACTTTAATGACAACTTCAAAGTAAATATTGATGTAAAAATCTTATATCAGATGTAAAGAAATGGCAAATATCTCTGGGGCTTTGCCAAATGTCTGTGATGTCAATTATTTTTAATATATGATTTTATATATTAATAAATTAATATTCAGCCCTCAAAGTGAGTTAACACAATTGCAACCTTGATTCAAGTTTTGTTAGCCCATTGGGATGGTAAATCTGTGAGCCTTAACAATAGGTCAGAATTAAACCAACCCCTGGGCAATCGTTTAAACAACTCAACAGCTAACAAGATTCTCAGATCCTAGTGAACAATCCTCAAATCAAATCAGTGAAACAATGAAACAGCCAAAGGAGCTGTGTTGTCCAAAAATCCGTCAGCTGAATTCACGTTCAATTTTGTTACCTTCCCTGGTGGCTCAGAGGTTAAAGCGTCTGCCTGCAGTGCGGGAGACCCAGGTTCGATCCCTGGGTTGGGAAGATCCTCTGGAGAAGGAAATGGCAACCCACTCCAGTACTCTTGCCTGGAAAATTCCATGGACTGAGGAGCCTGGTGGGCTACAGTCTGGGGTCCCAAAGAGTTGGACACAACTGAGCGACTTCACATTCACCTTTGTTACCTGCTAAAAAATGCACTAACTATGAGTCTGAAAGGAAGGATTTCCTCACATTTCTACCATGTGGAATAAAAAGATGTTAACCAAGTTCCTCTTTGGTTAAATATTCACTAAAATCTTAACTTTTAAATTCGAATATGGCACTGTATTGCCTAACAGGCTTTTGAAGCATGAGAAAAACAGAGAATGTTAGTATGTTGTTGAACCAAAGACTGTTAGGGAAAGTAAATCTTTCTTTGTAAATCTTTTCTGACTTTCATCAGATATCTATCAAAAGCTCATCTTAAATTATTGGGGATTGTCTACTTTTCAATTTAGATGTATACTCATAATAGCATCAAATTAATATTAACCTAAAATGAAAATCTTTTCCTTTATCTCTCTAAAAGGTAATTTTCGCATATTATTGACTATTTACTTAAACTACTTTCTTTAAACACTGCAATATTTTTCCTATTTGGAAATTTGCTCAAATAAACTATGCAACATCTGACGTGTATGATATAGAGAAAATGTAAACATATGATGCTTTTACGAAGAATTGGTCACAGTTGTTTTTTATTATAAAACTGTAACTATTTAGATTCAAAGGGAAATATTGATTCTTATGAATCCCTAAAATATTGTAAGAAGATTTCTGTTAACTATTATTCAAATATATTCTTTTTTATTTTTAGGGATTAAACAATGTTATTGGTATAGACTTTGATTACAGAGAAGAATTTATCTATTGGATTGATTCCAGTCGACCCAATGGCAGTCGCATAAATAGAATGTGTTTAAATGGAAGTGATATTAAGGTATCTAGATAGTACAATGATGAGATAATTCAATATTGTATTGGTATGGTTAAATTGAATAGAAAATGTTATTTGATGGTAATGACATGATTCATAGAATGTATTATGTTGGTTTGAACTTCACATTTGTACAGTGTGTTAATATATACTTTAAATATGAAATTGGAGATTCTTATCCATGTTTCATTATAACATGATTGCTCTAAGATAAAAATCAAATTGAGTAAATAAAATCTGAAAATTTATATCACAATCCTATAAAATGTGATGAATACTTTCAGCTTGAATGATTAGTGCCTGAGTTTTAATTATGTTGATTTATATGAAAAAGTTGAGTTAGAGAATTTGTAATTGAAAAAAATAATTATTAGATTGTAGATTGAAATTACAGCACTATTATTTTGCTATAGAAGGAAATTGTTGAATACATTAGTGTAAAATCATGAATGCTTTGAGTAGAGAGCATCAAAATTAAACACATATCACATTCTAGATGTGAACTACTCTACTTGACACCATTTCTGTGTTATTTGGGTTTTAAAATAAAATCATTTGCACTGTATATATGTAATAAAATATATTAAAAGAAGTTCAAATTCAAGTAGATTGAACCCATCAGTTACTTAAAAATTTTTGAAGCCATTTATAATATTGCATAGAGAGCTTTGGTGGAAGCAATTAATTTTTAAAATATTAATGAAATCTTGAAATTATATATATACTTATATATACACACACACACACACATATATATATATATACCAAAATATCAGTAGGTTGCATAACTCAGAATAAACGTTATTGGTTTTTTTATACAGCATATTTGTGCCTACATAGCCTATATCCTTATTATATTTGACATAGGTTGCAATTGAACACAACACAACTGTTGGATGAATACATTTCTACTTCCCTTTGATTAGGTTAAATATTTAATATATATTTTTGCTTATATTCTTTCTTTCTTTGTAATGGTAGTTAAAGTAGGACAAAGACAGTTGGGGGAGTGTTGAATTAATTGCTATCTCCTCCAGAACTTGTTATTAATAGATAGTACCAATTATTTTTTGTGCTAGTGTGTGTGTGCCTCTACCTGTAATAGAATTTTTGCCCCAAATTTTGAGAGAATAAATAAACTGTAATGAAAATGTAATAAACAACTGTGTAACCATCCAACAGCTTTCTATTTTGGTGTTTCTTTCATTAAATCTTTATGGAATTTCTAGGGGCCTGATTACATATTGATTAATCTCACAAACAAGTAATTTTATTATGTGAATTGTTGTATATATTGTGCTTATCTAAACTTCATTTCAATGTTTAAATACAATTATGTATCTCTAAACAAATCAAGAAGTAATTGCTTTGTCCTTATTCTAGGCATTTAAAATGTTAACTTTTTAAATTCTTTTTTTGTTAGGTAGTGCATAACACAGCTGTCCCCAATGCACTTGCTGTCGATTGGATTGGAAAAAACCTCTATTGGTCTGACACAGAAAAAAGGATCATTGAAGTATCCAAACTTAATGGCTTATACCCTACTATACTTGTAGCAAAAGGCTGAAGTTTCCCAGGGACCTGTCTTTAGATCCTCGTGCTGGGTTTGTAACAAACATTGAAAATTTTAAAGCCTAAGACTGTGGATTATGTTCAGTATGATAAATCCTGGTCTGTAGATTTTAACATGGGAACCAATGAAAAGTGTAAATGTGTAGAAGTTTTAATTGAGAAATCAAAAATACAAATGTGACTATTACAGAGAAAATTAAAATGGAATTTTAGAGCAAGTATTTTTTAAGGTTTTAAACACAGCTCTTCTAACGAACCAATAAGTGTATGAAATGAATAAAACACAGTTTTATCCAATTATAATGACTTTAAATGTTGGAGGAAAGAGAAGCAAAGATAAACTCTTGGATACTGTTTTACAGCGTTTGTAGTAGTCAAGAATGGAGGTGTTGTAATTCCTGAACAAATTTGCAGCAGGAGACATAAGTAGTATCTATGAATAATAAATAATGGTACATTATCCATGCATTCATAGGGAAAAGCATAGTGGGAATATCAGGGAAAATTGACATTAGTGTTGGGTTTTATTTGCATCTCTCTGTAAGAATGAAGAACAAGTCATCATAAGGATCAAGGACAGCTGGCTGGAGAATTTAGATGAGGGATGAACACACATTTAAGTGTCAAAGCTGCTTGCTAAAGTTCTATAGTTTATGACCATTATCCTTTACTTTCAATTATGTTATTTTGGTAGGTAGAGAAGACATATCATTCTCTTTTTTTAACACTATAATTTGAGTGATTGCATACTCCAAATGATCTCCGTGGAAGTTCAACCTATTGAACATGTTTTTAAAATAACAAATTTAGAGAAAATTTGCTTTTTAAAAATAGCACACATTTGTAGTAAATAAGTATTATACTAACTCTAGTGCTCTGAATTTTCTGCTGTCTTAATTAATTTCCCATTAGTTTACCGAATCACTGCTTTTACCATATGCAATAATTAAATTTTGCTTCTTGCTAATATAATGTATCTCTATTTTACTATCTCATATTTATAATGACAAAGTGATCATATTATAGTGTGCATGGAGCTTAATTTTTAATATTAATTTGGGTAAAAGCAATACTTAATGGGGAAGACTTGTAAATACTATAGACTGTTTCCAAGGTAGTGGTGCAAATTTTAACTTTTTACTATATAATTATGTGAACTATTTTGTTACCTTTTAAAATAATTTCTTTACCATAGTAACAACAGAGTATCAATTATATTTTAAATGAAACAGAATCACAGTGGAGTCTGTTTCTATAAATATTACAAGAAATAACAGTCAGATACTGTTTGGCTATCATCATCTTTCATTCAAAAGAATATGCATATTTGAGTCATTTGGTGTTTTATCAGAAGATATTTTAGTTTGTCCATTGTCCTTTTCTTCAAATCAGTATGTCTGTCTTAGCTCTCATCTCATAATTTTCAAGATGCTTTATTTTCCAAATAAAAAAAGCAGTATTTGTTAATAACAGTATTTTGAAATTTCCTGTTTATAAAGCAAACTGTATCCTACTCTAGTGAACACAGCTGAATCTAGCATTAAGGTTTATTTGTCCCAGGTGAGAGTTATTAACACATAAACTGATGCAGTCTGAACTTATCAATATAAACCTGCCAAAAGTGTCAAATAAGATGGTAAAATATTAAATTATTGCAGATATTATGAAAGACTCCTTTGATTCCATTTTAAATAATATTTGAAGTATGATATGGAATCCCAGATTATAACCCAAGAAACAGAAAAATCAGGTGTTTTTATGAAACAATTAAAGCCATATAACAACAAATAAACAGATTCTAACAGATAAAATTTAATGACACCTTTTTATTTATACTGTTTTCCTGGTTCCCCAAAGTAAGACAATAGGGCAACTTGGATTTTAGTTTATATGAGATGAGCTTCAGGATGGAAATGCCATAGCTGTCTAAATTATTATACAATCTTGCTCCAAAAATGACAGCTTAAATTCTGAGTATTCAATAAAGGTAGAATTATTGATATCATGATTTGCATATGTTTTGAATTACCAATACTACTACTGACCCCTGTTTTCTTGAGAAGTGTAATCTCTGTTCTAATATTTAGTGAAGAATAGAGCAAGGATTATTTAGGGAAGATAAAGTTCGTTGGAATGTCTAATCTAATAAAGCATCTATAAACATTTAAAAAAGGTAGCTTAGGGATACTTTCTTATAATGGTAGTATGTCAATGGTCTCATTTTGGATATGTTGGTTAGTAAGAATGGAAAAGAAAATATAAGTAGATAGATCATCTTTCTGGTTATTATGTTAAAATTCAGCTGATATCCAATTATCCCAATTATTCTATTATTGATTGGGAATCAGTGTACTAATTTAATCATAAATTTTGGGTGATTAATATCATATATATTTAGTATTTATAAACAGTAATTTATACAGAAGGGATATAGATGTGTTTTAAAGTAGAAATAGAAAATATAAAACTGTGCTGAGCATAGTTATTGTTCAGTCACTCAGTCATGTCCAACTCTTTGCAACTCCATGGACTGCAGCACGTCAGGCTTCCCTCTCCTTCACCATCTCCCAGAGCTTATTAAAACTCATGTCCATTGAATCAGTGATGCCATCCAACCATCTCATCCTCTGTTGTCCTCTTCTCCTGCCTTCAATCTTTCCCAGCATCAGGGTCTTTTCTAATGAGTCAGTTCTTCTAATTAAGTGGCTAAAGTATTAGAGTTTCAGCTTCAGCATCAGTCCTTCCAATGAATATTCAGGACTGAACTCCTTTAGGATGGATTGGTTTGATTTCCTTGCAGTCCAAGGGACTCTCAGCCTCTTCTTCAACACCACAGTTCAAAAGCCTTCAGTGCTCAGCCTTCTTATGGTCCAACTCTCACATCTATGAATGACTACTGGAATAACCATAGCTTTGACTAGACAGAACTTTTTTGGCAAAGTGATGTCTCTGCTTTTTAATATGCTGTTAGATTTGTCAGTTTTCCTTCCAAGGAGCAAGTGTCTTAAAAATTTCGTGGCTGCAGTAAACATCTGCAGTGATTTTGGACCCAAGAAAATAAAGTCTGTCACTGTTTCCATTGTTTCCCCATCTATTTGCCATGAAATAATGCGACCAAATGCCATGATCTTTTTTTTTTTTGATTGCTGAGTTTTAAGCCAGCTTTTTCACTCTCCTCTTTCACTTCATAAAGAGGCTCTTTAGTCCCTCTTCACTTTTTGTCATAATGATGGTGTCGTTTTCTTATCTGAAGTTATTGATATTTCTTCCCACAATCCTGATTCCAGTTGTGCTTCATCCAGACCACTATTTCTCATGATGTGTACTATATATAAGTTAAATAAGCAGGGTGACAATATACAGCCTTGACATACTCCTTTCTCAGTTTGCAACTAGTCCGTTATTCCATGCCTGATTTTAACTGTTGCTTCTTGACCTGCGTACAGGTTTCTTAGGAAGCAGGTAAGGTGGTCTGGTATTCCCATCTCTTTAAGAATTTTCCACAGTTTGTTGAGATCCACACAGTCAAAGATTTTGGCATAGTCAATAAAGAGAAGTGGATTTTTTCTGTAATTTTCTTGCTTTTTCTATGATTCAATGAATTTTGGCAATTTGATCTCTGGTTCTTCTACTTCCTTTGCCTTTTCTAAATCTGGGCTTGAACATCTGGAAGTTTCAGTTCTCTTACTGTTGAAATCTGGCTTGGAGAATTTTGAGCATTACCTTTCTAGCATGTGAAATGAGTGCAATTGTGTGATAGTTTTAACATTCTTTGGCATTGCCTTTCTTTGGGATTAGAATAAGCATACTTTTATCTTTAAAATGTCACTTCAACATAGCAAAAATTCATTGTCATAGACATTAAATTAAATGTATGTTATGACTGGTTAACAGAAAATAAATTCATCTGCTCATTCATTTATTCAACTCATATTTCACTAGTGTATATCTGGCACTCTTCTAGGTATAGTATAAAAATAAAAAATACAACCTCTGTTTCAAAGTACTGGTTCAGTTAGGCAGATGAGCAAATAATTATCATACAATGCAGTACCTCTAAAGGGGAGAAACAAAACGTGTGTCTGCCTCAACTGGAATCGGTGAGATTTTCCTTGACAAGACTGGTGAAGTATGAGTTAGCCAGTGGTCCACTTCAGAGCAGAACACAATTCAGGCAAAAAAGAAGTTTTATGGAAAAGTAAAGACATATAGGAGAGCATGGCATATCCAAAGAGTTGAAAAAGTCTCATACAAAGGGAGCAAATTAACTATATATAATCGTGGAACTTTGATACCAGTTTACAGAGTAAAAAGGAGCTAGCAATAAATCAAAATGTAATGCAACACAACAACAACAATGAAACAAACCTTACAAGACTTGTGGCTTGGGCAAGGCAGGTAAACAGAAAAATGACTTCCTCAGAATAGGAGGAGCATAGGAAAAGGGGCAGATATAAGAAAGTGGGATGACCTATTGGGAGTTGGAGTTCCAAATAATAATAATAATGATGATAATAATGATTACTACCACTTCTATAGTATTTTACAAATTAGAAAAATCTGTCTGTGTTATATCACTTTAGATGCTTATATTGCTTTCTCAGAATCTCTGAAAAGACATGATTGTTTTTATTATTAAATTTTTAGTACAAATAAGAACAGGTTTCCCTGGTGGCTCAGAGAGTAAAGTATCTATCTACAATGTGACAGACCTGAGTTTGATTCCTGAGTTGGTAATCTCCCCAAGAGAAGGAAGTGGTTACCCGCTCCAGTATTCTTGCCTGGAGAATTCCATGGACAGAGGAACCTTGTGGGCTACAGTCCATGGAATCACAAAGAGTCAGACATAACTGAGCAACGAACACACACACTCGCAAAGAATATTCAGCCAAAATGACTAAGTGATTTTCTTAGGATCATCTAGGTAATGTGATATCAAACTAGGAATTTAATTCAGTTACCAAGATTTGGTCAGCTCTTTTCTCTATTGTATCATATTAGAGTTTACAGTAACAAAATTACCTTGAGCCATGAGCAGCTTTTCTAAGAGTCATCCGAACAAGGCATAGAAAACAAAAATTTTTCCTATTTTACAATTTGCCTTTAACAGAATTTAGATTACTGTAGATAGTATGAGTATTTGGGAAATTAAAGAAACTGCATAATAATTACAAGCATGCCTAATTTTTAAATTGGAGTTCCCAGGTGGTTCAGTGGTAAAGAATCTGCCTGCCAATACAGAAGATGTCAGAGACCCGGGTTCAACCCCAGGGTAGGGAAGATCCCCTGGAGGAGAAAATCACAATGCACTCCAGTTTTCTTGCCTGGAGAATCCCATGGACAGAGGAGCCTGGCAGGCAATAGTCCATGCAGCGGCAAAGAGTCAGACACAATGAGCACAAATGAGCTTTCACAAGCACAGGATTTACTGCGCGTCTCTCTTTATGGGTGGTCAACTTCTGATGGCTTAATTTTATTACCTTTTCCATACTTAAACCTCATTGCTATACATTTAAGCTTCTCAGTAAGTCTATATTAGACATTCTTGTCATTTTACATCTAAAATGCAACCTGTTAAATATTATCCAAGTATAAAATTTATTGTAAGTAATTAGATTTGAAAAACAAAAAATGCTTCAAAATGCTTTTCTCTGTGAGAAGAAATTATTATTATTATTCCTTTTGAACATATAAGTAAATCCAGGCTTGGGGTAGTTAACTAAAGTGCCCAATTCATATGGGTAGACCTGATATTTGAACTCAATAATCTGTTTCCAGGATTTTTATTTTTTGGTTTTAAGACTCTGCATAATGTTGATTAGAAAAAAAATGACAAAACAACATTATTCATGGAATATGAATTTTATCTTAAATATAAAAATGCTTTTTTAAAAAAGTTAGTCTGTAAATCTTGAGACCTGAGCCCTAGTTCCAGCTATCACTATTATAACAGACTAGCACAAAGCTCATAATATTTTACAGTTTCAGTTTATAATGAAGTGAAGGCCTGAAGCTATGTGATCTTCAAGACCTGTTGCAGGATTAAAATCTTTAAATTATATTTTATTCTAAATTCTGAAAGAGGAGAAAGATCATTGCTATCAAGAAATTTGTAGGTCGTTTTGAAGATAAGATTTATGCTCAAAGAGCTACCAGTGAGAATAAGATTTTTCATGTCATTTTCCATTTAGGTAAAATTGTTCCGTCATTTGTGCCTACATGGTGAAAAAAAAAAACAACTTTTATCATAATAGTCTTTAAATTTTTGATTTAACATTCACCTCTATTGTATTCATTGAGAGACCTTTGATGGCAAAAATTATATGTTTACCTCTGTGTTCTCAGTGCTAAGTAATGTTTGATATATTATGCTCAGTGAATCACTGTTTCAAGAAATGTTTTTCAGTCTGCTTAAGAATGGCTTAAGGATTTATCAGAGATGCCCCACCAACTGATTTATTGAGTTAGATTCTCTGATCTGAACCATAAGAACCTGTGTCATTACTGTGTTGTGGGTTCCTGTGTGCATGATATATGTGTTGTTCAATTATACAGATGATAAAGAAATTCTGTAGACCAGAAAGAGCTAAAGCAGAGTTTTGTAAAGTTTGTTTCCTGCAACCTGCTCTAGGAAAATAAATGGTATTACTCAAAACTATGTGATGAAAAAGGATATCATCTATCTTAGACAATTATTATATGTGTACCATATTAACAGTTTTGAGAAGTCCTATAATTAAAAAATGATGTTTACTTTGCTTAACAAAACCATTTTTCAAATATATAATTTTATAACATACCTTGAATAATGTGAATTGACACAAATCAGAGAAAAATTTGTGGAGAACAGAGTAGACAATATAAGTTATGGCTGAATGAGAATATCTATATAACTGAAGAGCCAGGAGCAAGGCAGATGATATGATGAAAGCACAGAAGTGAAAATTGTAGGACTATAAATACTCCAAGTAGAGCTCAGTTCACACATTTCAAAGTGGAAAGTCATTTGTAGAAGTCTGTTTGTGTCTCATAATGAAAAATTTGAATATCAAGGAGAGAATTTCAAGCCTCAAACTCTTCCTGAACTTATTGAGGATAATGTAAGAGCTGTTGGACTCCATAAAATATGTTCTTCCCTTCTTTCTGGTATCTTGGTTCAAGATGGTGATAATATTAGCCAAATAAAAAGTTCAGAATAAAAATTTAGATTTGCTATTACACAGAAGACAGATTATTTAAAATTCATAATTTGCTATGTTGTTGCTGTTATTTGGTTGCTAAATCATGTCCAACTCTTTTTGACTCCCTGGACTATAGCCCACAGTGCTTCTCAGTCCATGGAATTTCCCAAGCAAGAATGCTGGAGTGATTTACCATTTCCTTCACCAGGGGACTTTCCCAACCAAGGGATCAAACCTGTGTCTCCTGACAGGTGGATTCTTTACCACTGAGTCACCAGGGAAACCTCATAATTTAATGACTTCAAAAACTTTATATTCATCTCCAAAAATTTGTAATACTTTGTTGACAGCATTTAATGGAGGAAATTATTTTTCACTTTTGTAATTTCCTTAATTTTATATGATTTTAATTAATTTAAAGAATCACAATTAGCTAGTGGCTACCACATTGAACAATGAACATCTAAGAAAATACAATCTACTCCTCCATAATTCATTTTGAATTTTTCATAGGTAAAACAAAAGAAAAAAATACATCTAGGTTGTTTTATTCCTCTAACATTATAGATGCATTTTGAAAGTTTACATCTTTCATTTTGGGCATCTGTAATTTGTTAACAGTTCCTGAAATGTTATATACATGAGTTGTTTGCTAAAGGAAACATGCTTAAAATTATATGGATATTTCAAAGTATGCTACATATTTTTAAAAAAATCATAGCAAAAGTTTGCACTAGCGTATGCTTTTGCAAACTGCAATTTAGAGAGATACAAGAATTAATTTGAGAATAGCTGAGTAAATAAGATAAATACTGTATAGTGTTTTATTCCCTGAGTGATTATAAATAATATGCATGATGATTTTCTTTTCTAGGTATTTGTATTGGATTGACTGCTGTGAGTACCCTCACATTGGCCGTGTTGGAATGGATGGAACCAATCAGAGTGTTGTCGTAGAAACCAAGATTTCTAGACCTTGGCACTAACAATAGATTACGTCAACCATAGACTCTACTGGGCTGATGAAAATCATATCGAGTTTAGCAACATGGATGGATCTCACAGACACAAAGGTTAGTCCAGTAGCACAAATGACTCAGTATTTCACCAGTTCATAAAATACTCATTTAGAAAATACACATATATATATAGTTTTTATATACTTTCATCAAATACATTTCTTAATTTAATATTACATTATTATATTCCTTTGTGACAATGTTGATAAATAAGAACTAGATCTGTTTATTCAGAACTTATATAATCATGCATAAAAATCATTAACATTGTCAATGTTTTCTCTAATTGCATTTTTCTAAATAGTTTTTATAGCAAGTAGATGATACTTTTATAAGTTAATATATACATATATCCCAATGGAATTGAAGCAGAAAAACGGTTGTTTGTAAAAATAAGGTTATTATTACAATCTGGTAGGGTTTTTTTTTTTTAATACTAAGTTAAAATAAAACTCTTTAAAGACAATGAAACAGTATCATTTACTTTGTGAAACAGATTACATACATGATTAAATTTATTGTTATTTAATCAACAACATCAACCAAAAGTAGTATTAAAAATAGCTTTCAAGTTAGAGTAACATTTAGGAAATTATTGGAATATGAAAAAATATAAAATAATACATATACTTTATTTTTGCACTTTTCATAACTCTGAGTAGATTATAAGACTCTAAACATAAAACAAATGAAGGAAGCAATTTGATATGAGGGAGAATCAGGGATGGGCAAAAGGCCTTAGAGGAAAAAATATCTGAGGATAAATGAATTAAGAGCAGAAGAGAAGGACATAATACAAAAGAACAGTATCAGATGAGGATGACACAAATTCAACAGAAACCACAAACAATTCAAATGAACAACTCAAAATACTTTAGAAGCAGATGGCTCTTTATAGATTAAATTGTCCCCACAATGAAGATTAATTTCTTTAATATCTAGTGACCTAATGTCACCTTTGTTATTAGATGTTTTCATCTCAGATATCTTGTAAAGTACAAGTTGTAACCCCATGGACTGCAGCCCATCAGACTCCTCTGTCCATGGGGATTCTCTGAGCAAGATCACTGGAGTGGATAGCTATGCCCTCCTCCAGGGGATCTTCCCAACCCAGGGATTGATCCCAGGTCTCCTGCATTGCAGGTGGATTCTTTACCAGCTGAACCACCAGGGAAGCTAATTTTCAGTGGGAGGTTCCAAGCAAAGCCTATACATTTGTATGGCTTCTCTTAAGAGACTGCTTTCTTCTCTGACAGTAAGCTTAAATCAAAACATCTGGAAGAAGAAAAGAGATGTTAAGAAAGAGAGGATTTTTTATAATTTAATACTGTCAGATGAGGCTCTGCAAATTTATGCCAGTGTGGAGAAGGATGAAGCACCAAGTTTTAAAAAAGAAAAAAAAAGTAGAAAGAAGCAAGTGGAATTAGGGGATTAAGAAGTACAAACCTATGTATAAAATAAAGTATCTACAAAGATATAGTTTATAGCACAGGAATATAGCCAATATTTTATAACAACTTTAAAAGCATAATCTATAAAATATTGAATCACTCTGTTGTATACCTGAACCAAATATAATATTGTGACTCAATTATACCATATAAAAACAAATTTAAAAAATAAATAGAAAGGAGATTTATATCACTGAAATCACATCACTTCATAATTCTGCCCAAGTTATTTCTCAGTTGTTGTTTAAGCAAATATGTCCTCCTAACTAAACATACTAACAGAAAGTGCTTAGAGGTGCTTTTTTAAGTGTAGAACACTGAAGTATGACAAGTGTATTTGGATGAGTCATTTATTGAGGTGTTGGCATTCCAATTACAGAGATAAAGAAACTCATCAGGATGCAATTGGAATGAAGAGTTATTTAAAGATCACTTTAGGGTTTTAATTACAGCAAAAGTAATGTTGACAAATCAAAATTACACTTAGCATTCAGCAGTTATATCTCCTCTGAAGAATCAATAATGAAATGTTCTGCAACATTTGTAGATGAATAATTGAAAGTTTTATTGTAGCAATAAGTGATTTCCCCACGTAACCATTTTTAGCATGTATATAAAGCACTAAGTTGTTATGAATGTAGTTCTTTGTGCTAAAATTTCAATGTACAATAAAATTTAAACACTTTTTGGTTAGATAGGTGAATATTTAAAATATATTCTAGCATCAAATATTTGACTATTTTTATTTGAGACTTTTGTTTGAGTAACAAAAACTGTAAATTATATATTAGAAACTGTTGATTCTATCCCTGCCCCATTATTTTAAAATTATATCAGATATGTGGATAATTAATGCTTTGAAAACTCGAAATAAATGTGTGTAAGTGAAGTATCTTTCAATCATAGTCTTCTGATGGCTTTGGTAGATGGACATACATAGTAAGAAAAAGTGAAACTAAATTTACTAAAGAGTAAAATATTTGACTGAAAGATATTCAGATATGATTATATTAATGTTTAAAAATTCGACTTTTGAAAATCCCTTGAGGCTCAAGGTGGGGAGAAAAGGAAAGTAAAAGTAGTTGCTGTCTTCAGAAATATTTCCTCCTGAAGGCTTTCTCAGAAAGACTAATGAAAAATTCATTAGGTGTCTTATTAGGCATCTGCCAATATCTGAATGCAAGCCAATAATTACGTGGTAGTTACTAACAAGTTACTAATTGTAGACAGCCTGAATTATGCCATCTCCACAGCCAATGAAACGTCAATCACTTACAGTGTTTGTAAAGAGGAATAGGATTTTTGACTCCTTGAATTTGTCCCCTAAAGACATTAGAAACACTGTGGTTTTCTGTTTGTATATTTAGAGTTGGAAAATGAGAATTTTATAACAAGAATAACTTTTGTGTTAGGTTGGTCACTGACCTCTCTTCTCTCTTAACCAGACTAGTATTATCACTCCCATTTAGTCTTTTTATTAAAACTACAGCCAGAGCTCATCAAAGAATGGGATACATCAGTTATGTCAAAGTAATCTTAGCATAAAAAGGGTATATAAAAATTTCATAATTACATTTTTTATAAGTCAAATTTTAATAATAGAGAAAAACTAAACCATGGTCACTTTACAGTTTAGACGTTTTTTTCTCCAAAACATGTCCTGGTTTAAACCATACGGCATTTCCATAAATAAAGCATCATTTTATTCTTTATCCAGCCTAAGAATTTCTGAAAGTTCTGCATTCCGTGCCCTAAGTGATAGATCAGATTACCTCCAGGAGACGTGTGACCTGCAGTTTGCTTAAGAATCTGCATCCATTTTTCTCTGCCACCTCTTCTAACCCATCCCACCTCCTTAACAAGTCCACATACTAAGTCATTTTTTTTTTTAAAGAGAGAATTTGCTATCCTGGGAACATTTAAGTGCAGTCTTTTCCCATGAATCTTTCCCTAATTCCTGTGTGGATTATTCTATTGGTTTTTACTTCAATAATTACATAATAAAATGACATAATATTACTGTAGAATAGTATGCATACTACTGGATAATTGAGACAGTTTATTTTAAATCAAATTTTCATCATTCATTTTTTAAATTTATCTGATTTTTTGTTGTTGTTGTTGTTGTTGTTAGATCTGCCCATTCATTCATTCAACAAACATTTACAATTGTCTCTTTCCATGTCATGTATTATGTCAAACTCTGGAGTTACAAAGATAAATAAGTCCCTGTCTTCAAAGAACCTGTTTAGTTGTTGGGGGAGACTGATATGCAGATAATAACATATATCAGATTGGGATTAGAGGTATATGTACAATATTGCCAAAATTCAGGTTGGAGTAGGGAAGTGTTTGGTGAAGTGATGGGATCTTTGAAAAATCTCAAAGATGGAGGACAAGCTCTCCATATGGAGAAATGTAGGGAGGATTAATCACACAGAGGGAACAGCATGTGCAAAGATAAAATAGAGTCTTGAAGCAGCAAGGGATTTACATAATTTGCAAACCAGAAGTCATATAAGAAGAAAATAATGACACTAGATGAATAAGGGCAAATTGCTGCCAGATTGTGACAGGTCTTGTATGCTAGGTAATTGGAATTTATCCTTTAGGTCATAGTGAGCCATTGATGGCATTTGGTAGATAGAATGCCATTATTAGATTTGACAACCACATGGAAAATGAAAGACCCTGGAAGGGCAACCAATTTAGAGGCTGTTAAAATATTTTAGGAGAAAACATTTGAAGTGATTATAGCTGTGGGAATGGGGATAAAGTGTTGCATTCAGTCGTTATTTAGCAGAATAAGGAGGACAGATCTGTAAAGTTAAAATAGCAAAAATATTGATGGTTGAGTTGCAAACATAAAGCGACTGATTTGTATTTTTATATACTTAACCAGGGGGAAATAACTTACAATTTGAAAACTTATTAATTTCACATATATTTCTACATTTTTTAAAGAAATAAAAGGTACCAAACTAAGCATACTTAGAGATTCTTCTTATAAAGCTCTGACTTAATGAAAGGTACATTTATTTAACAGAAGGGTCAATGTCAAAGAAATTCTGTCAATTTACCTAGAAGAAACATTTCAAAAGAGTGAATCTCTCTCCTCCTACTCAATTTCAGGGTTTTCCAGATTGAAATGCTGTTTTTAAGATTAAATCTGTCTTTATACAAAAACAGATTTTAAATATATTCTAATCACAGTGATTCTAAATATCATTCTTATAGATCTATATTTTGGGGACTGATTTCCCACCACTCTCAAACCATAATCCTCCCCTGAGAATTTTAGGCTTTGACATTTGATAAGAAGTTCTAACACTTTATTGGAGCACAAATCTTTGGGTTTGAGTCTCAAACTGGAGAAGAAAACCCCTTAGTATCCTTTAGATGTTGGAGAACCTAAGGATGTGGGTGGGTTGGGGTGGGATCCACTGCTAGAAACTTTTTCACCCTAAAATGTGTGTGTTGCTTCACTGGGTCTCAGTTGCCTCATCCATAGAAATAAGGGTATTGGAGGAAATGGCATCAAAGGGGAATTCCAGAACTAAAATTCGAAGCCTCCAGTTAGGTGGATCACTTTAGAATTTTTGCCAAATTCTAAAGTTTAATTTCAGGTTAGTCTTCAACTTAAGCCTGACAGGGTTGAAAATCTGTAATAATCAGATGTATTTCCTTAATTAAAATCTCAAATTGCCTATCCAATACTCAGATTTCTCTGAGTGTTATTGCAAAAGTTATTAACATTGTTTAAAGGTGTTATTTATGACCTTATGAAATTGATAAGAGAAGAGAATACTTATATTCTTGATAATGATGTTGTATTAGATGTTTTGCATGTACCATTTATTACTATCACTGTTGATTTTCCGTGGAAATTTTTCTGACTTAATACTGTTGTTCCAAGAGCTGGAACCAACCCCTTATAAACTCATACTTTATCAGAAGCCTACTATGTTCAAAAAACTGCTAAATGTAATGACACATGCTTTTTCAGTCATTCCTCAAGTGAGCACTATGTGTCATTAAAGTCATTTTGCAGAAAGGAAATGGGTTTACAGAGATTAAGTAATTTGTTCAAAGTCAAAGAGTTTGTCCTTAGAATTTGAACCCAGATCTAACTGGTACCAAAACCTCTCAAAGAGGTCTCCTTTGTCTTTGAAAAGTTGGTTGATGGATCTGTTGTCTGCTTGCTAAAGTTTCTAATAGCAACAGTTACAGCATAAATGCACTGTTACACAAATAAAAGTATATCCATACTTGAATTTTTTCAGATTGATGTACAAAGTAGACATAGATAAGTTACAAAACATTTGAGAAATTAGCAAACAAAAACTTAAGCCATCAGAACTTAATTATTCTAAATGAAAGTGTTCAGTTCAGTCGCTCAGTCGTGTCCGACTCTTTGCGACCCAATGAATCGCAGCACACCTGGCCTCCCTGTCCATTACCAACTCCTGGAGTTCTGGCCTCCGTGTCCCATCACCAACTCCTGGAGTTCACTCAGACTCGCATCCATCGAGTCAGTGATGCCATCCAGCCATCTCATCCTCGGTCGTCCCCTTCTCCTCCTGCCCCCAATCTCTCCCAGCATCAGAGTCTTTTCCAATGAGTCAACTCTTCGCATGAGTGGCCAAAGTACTGGAGCTTCAGCTTTAGCATCATTCCTTCCAAAGAAATCCCAGGGCTGATCTCCTTCAGAATGGACTGGTTGGATCTCCTTGCAGTCCAAGGGACTCTCACGATTCTTCTCCAACATCACAGTTCAAAAGCATCAATTCTTTGGCATTCAGCTTTCTTAACAGTCCAACTCTCACATCCAATCGCATGAGGTGGCCAAAGTACTGGAGCTTCAGCTTTAGCATCATTCCTTCCAAAGAAATCCCAGGGCTGATCTCCTTCAGAATGGACTGGTTGGATCTCCTTGCAGTCCAAGGGACTCTCACGATTCTTCTCCAACATCACAGTTCAAAAGCATCAATTCTTTGGCATTCAGCTTTCTTAACAGTCCAACTCTCACATCCATACATGACCACTGGAAAAACCATAGCCTTGACTAGACAGACCTTTGTTGGCAAAGTAATATCTCTGCTTTTCAATATGCTATCTAGGTTGGTCATGACTTTCCTTCCAAGGAGTGTCTTTTAATTTCATGGCTGCAGTCACCATCTGCAGTGATTTTGGAGCTCTAAAAAGAAAGTCTGACACTGTTTCCACTGTTTCCCCATCTATTTCCCGTGAAGTGGTGGGACCAGATGACATGATCTTCGTTTTCTGAATGTTGAGCTTTAAGCCAACTTTTTCACTCTCCTCTTTCACTTTCATCAAAAGGCTTTTGAGTTCCTCTTCACTTTCTGCCATAAGGGTGGTGTCATCTGCATATCTGAGGTTATTATTTCTCCCAGAAATCTTGATTCCAGCTTATGCTTATCCAGCCTGGCATTTTGCATGATGTACTCTGCATATAAGTTAAATAAGCAGGATGACAATATACAGCCTTGACGTACTCCTTTCCCTATTTTTGAACCAGTCTTTTGTTCCATGTTCAGTTCTAACTGTTGCTTCCTGACCTGCATATAGGTTTCTCAAATGAAAGTGTATATCTTGTTCAATCTAATTTTTGTATATTTATTTAGAGAGGTGAAGAAAGCAGCCATATTGTTAATAAGGTACACCTTGCTTTACATAGGGACATTTTGATTTTACTGTTTGTTCTTTCCAAACTAACTGGGAAAACTTCTAAATCTTATTTGAAAATTTATGTTATACAATTCTGAAATTTGAACACAGCAAAGATCTTTTGTCATTAATTTTATGTGTTGAAAGAATAGCTTTCTCTGAATAAATGTCTATAAAATAGTTTACAAATATCTTCTGAGAAAAATTTCAGCCTTCACTCTGCTCATCTTCATATTAGAGATTCTGTTTCTCATTTAATAAAAAGAAAATTAAATACCAGAAAATTGCATTTAGATAACAATTTCGTTCTGCCTGCTTTTATCAAAGAACATAGATTCAGAGTTAGCTTTCCTCGTTTTGTGTGAGTTGCCATTGAACTTGAGATAGAGAGGTAGTTTCTTAACAAAAAGACTGAAAATACTGTGTAAACAGTTATAACACAAGGGTGAGCTAAAAGAAACATTGTTGACCTTGAGTTTTAAAATTCTTTGTTCTAGTAATTTTTTTCAGAATATTCTTCTCTGGGTCACTGAATGATTTAACCTTGTGTTAAATCAGTTGGCCATGTACATTGTCAATCCAGCATACTGAAAAAACATACACTCATAACTACTAATTTCTCAGAAGAGTAATCATTGGTTATGAGTCTAAACTATAGTTTATCACTGAACTGTCTTTTATTTTGTGGAAAAATTGTTTAAAATTCATGTGATTATGTTGACAATAATTTGTTTCTGTACTCCTAGACCTGAATCCTCATGTTGTGATGTCAGTATTGTAGTCCAACTCTTTTGCTTGGTTATTGTTCTGGGAATCTGGTTTGTGTTTTGAGGGGGCAGTTCTATGTTTGGACTTAAAAATCTGAATCATAATCCATGCAGCGATCATCTAATCAATGTTGGGAAAATAATCCAGATCTCAGCATGCTACTGGTAAAATAGTGAAAGTCTATTTAAAAGGTTTTGTTCTAAGGGGGAAAAACACTGAAAAAGACAAAGGGAGTATTTTGTGCTTATATATCCAGCAACTCTATAGCTGTCGCACTTAGGTTTTCAGAAAATGTAAATATTCATTGAAGCCCACTGAAAAAAGGCAGAGAATCTAATAAACATCATCATCCAATTTTACAATATTCTAGAATGTTTCTTTCTTGGTAAGATATTGCATTTTAGTACTTTTGAAAAAAATCCCTATCATTCACAGTCCATTACAAACAGTCGACTTTACAGGCTATTTTATGCCAACGGTGTTGATGTGCTGCTGTTTACAATACAATAAAAGTTAATGGAAGGGAGCAAAATGCAATTCAGTTACTATAGAAATGTTCCTGAACCAGTAAAATAAATTGAAATTAACTGCCATTTCTAAAAAGTCTTAGAGTTTCAGTGTCAATCATGTCTTTTACTTTTGTTTCTTAAATAGAACATGTTACATTAAATTGGGTATATGTTTAAATACATTATTAGTTTGCAAATGTCACATATGTTCCATATACTGTTTTAAAATATAATTTCAAGTTTTATCATAGTATGACTTTTTCAGCCACTTTCAACAGTGTTAATCTATCCCAATTATGACATGGTACAGCCTTTGGGATTAGTAAATTTAGTTTTGGTTAGGTTACTCTCTAATTTAGTCAAGTTGCTATGCCATACTATAGTTCAAAGTTCTTATCCATAAAACAGATAATCAGTCAGTGATTTTCTAATATTTCTTAAAGGAATTGACTGAGGTTGGAACTGGGACAGAGGAGGTCTCTTCTACCAATTAGTTCACTTATCCCTAGTAAATCACACTTGAAAATACTTGTAATATGTTACATTCTCCTCTGTTTTTATTCTAGAAGCATATTAGTAATTGAAGGAATGTGTGAAGACCAGATACTACATTCATGCAAATGACTTTACCTGATAATCTGTCCCAAAGGCAAAGTGCTTTTCAAAGATTTCAGCTTTTATTAGGACTCTCAAATAAAAACATTCCTAATGTATACATATGTGGAATGTCATAACATATTTGCTACTGATGATCAGCTCTGAAAATACATTTCCAAGTACCTGTAAAGTTTTGTATCACCAGTAGAAAAGTCCAGAGTTTCAAAGTGACTGGAATATATCTTCATGAAGTGCATATAGCAGTGTTTACATCAGAGATTGGAGAGCAGTGTCATCATCAAGAGAAGATATAGGCACAGTCCAGTTTTCAAAATAATTGACTATAATTTACATTGCATGCTGATACATCCTCACATTTATTAACAAAATGCCCTTTTTATATATTAAATATTAAAGTGGCCATCTGAAAGGTGAAAGGAGCTAGTTGCTCTGTCGTGTCCAACTCTTTGCAGCCCCATGGACTGTAGCCCTCCAGGCTTCTCTGCCCATGGAATTTTCCAGGCAGAAATACTGGAAGGGTTGCCATTTCCTCTTCCAAAGCATCTTCCTGACCCAAAGATCAAACCTATGTCTCTTGTGTCTCTTGAATTGGCAGGTAGATTCTTTATCACTAGTGTCACCTGGGAAGCCCATATATGAACTTATATCATGAATAATTTAAAAATATGTAAGTAAGGGACAAATGAGGCCAATACTGTGGCTACCTGATGCAGAGCTGACTCACTGGAAAAGACATCTTGGGAAAGATTGAAGGCAAAAGAAGAAGAGGGTATCAGAGGATGGGATGGTTAGACAGCACCACCCACTCAATGGATATATACTTGAGCAAACTCCAGGAGATAGTGGAGGATAAGGAAGCCTGGCTAGCTATAATCCATGGGGTCACAAAGAGTTGGACACAATTTAGTAACTGAACAACAAGTGAGAAAGGGAAAGGGATTAAATTATATTAAACTAAATATTCCTAATCTATGTAGAAAGTATATATTATTTGAAGTGATGAGTAGACAAAAGGAGGCAAGAAATTCTGGAAAAAGATAGGCAAACAATGCCTTCTGCCTTTTAATAATGGCTTTAATTTAAAGAAGGGCTGTAAATAATTTCTATAATTAACCATCATATGTTACATTTACTTAAAAAGTTTATAGATGTAAGTGTCCCACTGTAAACTACTACATTAAAGAGGAACATGTAACTTTTATTTGGACATTTAATCAGTGTCAATATTCAAAATCAGCCACATATAATACACCCTGATAGAATTTGCTCAGATCTGCTATACACTATGACATAGTCCAAATGGAAGAACTTTATTTTTCCTCCTCTTCAGGTTCTCATGATGGATGAACTTATTGAAAGATACTATTTTTGTTGGAAAAACATAAATTTTGAACATTTTATCATCATATTTGCTAATGTTGACTATTCCTAGTGTTTCTACCATTTGTTAATGCTTTTCTTCATTTTGAACAATGGATTATGGATGCATTTGCCTGAATTTCTTTTTTTTTTTTTTTGTAGTATTGTTTCCATTAGGTATGGTTGTATTAAACAGTAGG
Source organism: Aepyceros melampus (assembly GCA_006408695.1). Classification (NCBI taxonomy): domain Eukaryota; kingdom Metazoa; phylum Chordata; class Mammalia; order Artiodactyla; family Bovidae; genus Aepyceros; species Aepyceros melampus. The sequence continues at coordinate 89,073 of SJXQ01009477.1, read as the reverse complement.
CAAATATTCAAATCTTCATGGAGCAAATGTTAACTGGAACATTTTGTACCCTGTTGATGGTTCTGAGGAAATAATTATTTTTTAAAAATCTTCTGCAGATAATAACACTGAAGTGGATGCATAATTACTAAAAAAGAATGAATGTCCTAGACCCAAAGGGTACATAAAGCTTTCTGTTTCTGATGGGACATTTGTAACTAAAGCTACTGACTCAGCAAAAGTCATTGTCTGGAAATTAGTATACTGTGGCCATTTTGCACTCCACCCACTTCCCTCCATTACTCTTCATAAACTAAAAACTGTTATTCACCCATATACTCACCACAGTCATGAATCTTCCACTTTCTTCGACATGTTTAAACCAGTTTCTTCCATCTTCTAATTTCATTATCTGTTAATCAGCCTACGCTCCTTCTGTAGCCCTTGATTCATCTCACCTCATTTTTGGAATGCTAATTGTTTTTCTTTGTTTAATTTCTTCCTTTTTGGTTTTCATGTTCTACTTTTTAAATTCATCCTCTGACTTCTCTACATCGTATATTGTACATTATCCTTTTAGAAAGAAGCTAGGGGAAATTGTTAGTGTTAAGGTCTCAGAAAAGAGGATTGGTGAGGATCCCGATCTTCTCTTCTGAGTCAGGCTATTTCAGTCAGGCTAAATAGCTTGCACAGTACTGCATGGAAAATGGCTGTCACTGAGGGTTTTCATTCAGGGAAGAGATACGCAAGATGGAAAAAAAAAAAAATATTGGAAGCATTCACTGGAGGGAGTTCTAGTCTCTTTTCCTTTGTATCTTTTCATGCTCCATGTGCTAGAAAGCTGACTTCTGTGAACTGCATCACCCCAGCTTTTTTACCATTCAGCCTCAAATTGGATTTAAACCATGGGAAGAATTGACAGGAGATTAAATAGTGGAAGAAGAAAGAAGCCAGAGTATTCATTTATCCCCTTTCCCTCCATGCCCAATCACAGTGGTTTGGCAGAGGCTGAGCTCCTCCACCGCTTGCCCTCTGCCATTGGTGCACATGTGCCTAGATGCTTCAAGTATGGCTGACTTTTTGCGGGCACATTGCCTGCCAGTCTATGGACTATAGCCCACGAGGCTGCTCTGCCTGTGAGGTTCTCCAGGCAAGATTACTGGAGAGTGTTGCCGTGCCCTTTTCCAGGTCGACTCTAGGTACCTGGCTCTTTTTCCTTCATTACAGTTTTCACCAGCTCTGGCAACAGATTTAGGAAAGGACTTAATGTATCATCAGTTCCTTAGCCACACTTCTGTAAATTATATTGAGAAAATAATATAATTGCTTGCACAAAGACTGACCTCTTTCAATTAAAATCTTTTCAATAATCATTAAAAAATGTGTTCCCTGTTTACTATAGGAAACTTGGGGACACAAAAAGACTGGAAGAGTTTAAAAGTAATGAGAGGAGTTAGACTAATTTTGTTATGTTTCAAGTGTGAAGGAATGTGAAACTTTACTTGGGGCAATAACACCAAAATTAAGAAAAATGGAAAGTCTTAAATATATTAAAAATCAAAACATAATATAATTTAACATAAATATTTTATTTGATATGTTTATTGATTTTAAAGTTTTATGACATTAGTCTTCCAAACTGTAAGTATAGAGTGAAGGTCAAATTGACTTTGTCGGATCACTGAGGTTTTCCAAGCAATACATAAATTCTTATAACCAAAAGGAAAAAAATCAACATTCATTCAAGTTACTCTGTAATTTTAATTCTTTCATAAAAATAACTATATCATTTGGTGGTTACATTCTATGAATTTTTTTCTTCTTTTAAAAATATTTATAATAGTTTTAAGTAAAAAAAGTAAAATTTGCTCTGTACCTGTGGCGGATACATGTTGATGTATGGCAAAACCAATACAATATTATAAAGTAATTAACCTCCAATTAAAATCAATAAATTTATATTTAAAAAATATTTTAAAATATCACTTATATCCTTGAAGTAAATCTTAGAGAAAAAATAGGAAAAAACAAACAATATCAGTAGTAAAATTTCTATTTAAGTACTAACTATAATTTCTATTTAAGATCAAAACTTATTGTTGTTATTCAGTCACTAAGTCATGTCCAACTCTTTGTGACCCCATAGACTGCAGCATGCCTGGCTCCCCTGTCCTTCACTATCTCCGAGAGTCTACTAAAACTCATGTCCATTGAGTTGTTGATGCCATCCAACCATCTCCCCTCTCTTATCCCCTTCTCCTGTCCTCAATTTTTCCCAGCATCAGGGTCTTTTCCAGTGAGCTGGCTTTTCACATCAAGTGGTCAAAGTGTTGCAGCTTCAGCTTCAGGTTAAGTCCTTCCAATGAATATTCAAGGTTGATCTGAGTCTGCCATTATTCCAATGCAATGTTTTACCCCAAATACCAACTATGAGATTTTAAACCAACCAAAGATGAGTTCTGTATTATTGCTTCATTTTGTTCTTAAGTATTTAAACTAGATTAGTCCAAAATATAAAATTAGATTGGTATTATGCAGGAATGTGATTATTTAGCAAAAAATTTATTCAAAAAATGAATAATCAAGAGTATTGTAATAGAGTACCTCTAACTGTGAGGCAACAGATAAGTTGAAAGCATATTCTGTACTTTCAATTTTTCTGCTTATTGTAATTACTAGGAATCTCATCAGGATTGCATCCAACTAGACTACAGGGAAAAGCTCCACAAAAGAATAATTCCTTATTTTTTGCCAAATATCAACTTCTTTCTTCTGATACATGTAGTCTATGAAATAAAAATTAGAAGCCTAGTGCTTGAGTGGAATGCTGGAACAGTACAATAAATAATGCTGTTACACAGAATAAGGCCTAACAACAGAAAGCAGCTTTAAAATAGTTTTTAAATATATAATAAGTACCTGCTAAACTTCAGCCCACGCAACACTTCTGTTTTTTCTGTCTTTTGTATGTCTGCTGAATACCTGTAAAATGAAAGTTTCTTTGCATTTATTTTTTGCATTTTTCTTTTAATTAAACAAAGGCAGTCTTATGTTTGAAAGGGGGGCATATTATTTTTCTCTTAAAAAGGATAACCATTATCATTTTGAGAAAACATTGACTATGTTTCTTCATAAAATCAATGATATCTTAGTAAGAATTTGTTTCTTAAATGTTTCCCTCACAACATCACATTTCATATTTATGTATATATATATACATATATGTATAGTTTATTTTGTCAGCTCTGCTAACTACCAAATTACATTGCAAGACATCTTTTTGTTGCTCTGTATTATGTATATGTCTATAAAATACATATATGTATATACTATGAAAATATATTGTGGGCTTCCTTGGTGGCTCAGATGGTAAAGAGCTTGCCTGCAATGCAGGAGACCTGGGTTCAATCCCTAAGTCAGGAAGATTCCCTGGAGAAGGGAATCACTACCCACTACAGTATTCTTTTGTGCAGAATTCCATGGACAGAGGAGCCTGGTGGGCTGCAGCCCATGGGGATGCAAAGATTGAGACACAACTGAGTGACTAACACACACTTGCATATATATTACAGATATGTTATAGATATGCACACATATATACATACACATGGACATACATAGCTATAAGGTAAAAATAAGTAAATAGAGATACAACCCAAAATAAGCAATTTTACTTTTCTGATTCTAAATCAGGAATGTTTCTCATAACAAAATATATAAGGCTCAGAATACCTTATTTACTCCTAGTGTAGTCTGAACTCTTAATGAATTAATGGAAAAACAAGCATAGCATTCATTCATTTATGCTTATCATTTATCAGTTAATAAATAGGAATTTTTTTTCATAGAAACTTTGTCAAATAACTCTTGTGAAGAAATTTTAGGTTTAAATGAGAAATGAAGGCATACTGCCAAGTTATGAGCCAAACCTTGGAAAATGCAATATGTAAAGGTTTTTGTTTGTTTTGCTCTCTTTTGTATTTCTTAATTTTTATTGGCATTGTTCATGGTATTAGGGAACACATCACTATGTCTTAGTAGCTTGTTGGAGCCACTATATTGTTACAGAGGTGTGACGCTAGATTTCATAGTTGGTGTTTTACTTCATTTCCGTTTTACTTCATTTATTTTTTTGGAAGAGAGACTTTGATGGCTGTGTCTGATGCTTGTGGTTTGGGAAATAAGCATGTATACCCAATGAATAGGCCTGAAGTGAGCTTTTAAAGCCACTAGTGATAGTCCTATTCTTTGTCAATATCACACAAGGAATTGAATCAAACAGATGGTCACTGGGCAAATGGACTACTTTTCTTCACTTTGACCTGACTTTTCTATGTGCTTTGCATTCAGCTCTGTGCCATTCTTCTCTGAAATAAGAGTCCATCTTTCCAATCTCTATTTACTTATATGACTATCTGATAACAGGTTTTCTGGTGGGCAGTCACTGCATACTTAGAGTAGCAAAACTGCCCTTACCTTAAATTGTCCCATGTCTGAAAATGATAGTAATGGAACTGATTTCAAGTAATTAAATAAAATGATTTTCCCATGAAGCTTAAGAAATTAGTCCCATTGTTTTAAATGCTTGTGTTAGTTTTCTAAGGCTGCCATAGACTTGGAAGATTAAACCACAAAAGTGTATTTTCTCTTCGTTCTGGAGACTGGAAGTCCCAGATCAAGATGTTGGGGCAGGCTCGCTTTCCCCTGAGGCCTCTCCCTTTGGCTTGTGTTTAACTGTCTCCTTGCTGTGCCTTCACGTGGCCTTTTATCACTATGTGCACACCCCTGGTGTTGCTCTCTTCTTATAAGAACACTGTTACATTGAATTAAGGTCCCACTCACAGGACCTTCATTTAGCCTCACTTACTTCTTTAAAGGCCCTATCTTAAAATACAGGGATATTGAGGTCAGGGTTTCAACATATGAATTTTGAGAGGACACAATCCAGTTTATAACCACACTTTACCTCACTCGGATGACTTTCTCTGTCAGGGCTAGTAGCTAAAGTGGCAAAGAACTCAGAAGCCAGCAAATCTGAATTAGATTCAAATACCAATATCTTCACTTACTGGTTTTGTTTTGTTTTTTCCCATCCTCTCTGGTCAAATTACTTGTTTTCCAGATTTTATCTTAGCTTTTCTTATCTTAAAGTGAGGTCAACTATTATTACTTGTTTTCCAGATTTTATCTTAGCTTTTCTTATCTTAAAGTGAGGTCAACTATTTCATGATGGAGCTGTTTTGAGTATTAAATGAATAGGTGTACAAAGTTGATATCTTTCCACAGAGTTTCTCAGTCTTAGAACTATTGATGCTTGGGCTGGATAACTCTTCCTTCTGGGACCAGAATTGCCTCCTCTACTCACTGAGAACCAATGGTCTATTTTCTGGCACCCATGGGCTGCATAAATGTCAACTTTAGTTACTTATTGAATACTTCAACAGACTATGCTAATTTTGAGATGCTAAAAGACAAGTTCCTACAATAATTTCACCTTTTGTATAGAAGTTAATCAAATATCTAGTGGACTGAAATTGTTTTAGTTCAGTTCAGTTCAGTCGCTCAGTTGTGTCTGACTCTTTATGACCCCATGAATCACAGCCCGCCAGGCCTCCCTGTCCATCACCATCTCCCGGAGTTCACTCAAACTCACATCCATCAAGTCGGTGATGCCATCCAGCCATCTCATCCTCTGTCATCCCCTTTTCCTCCTGCCCCCAATCCCTCCCAGCATCAGGGTCTTTTCCAATGAGTCAGCTCTTCACATGATGTGGCCAAAGTACTGGAGTTTCAGCTTTAGCATCATTCCTTCCAAAGAACACCCAAGGCTGATCTCCTTTAGAATGGACTGGTTGGATCTCCTTGTAGTCCAAGGGACTCTCAAGAGTCTTCTCCAACACCACAGTTCAAAAGCATCAATTCTTTGGTGCTAGCTTTCTTCACAGTCCAACTCTCACATCCATACATGACCACTAGAAAAACCATAGCCTTGTTTTAAAGTGGAGATTAATATTTCTGAGACTTTCATTTTTTCTGAAAATATTTATTTTATTTTGGAAAGTTTCAAGCAAACACATTTATTGAAAGATTGTGTTGATGATCACATATCACCAAGAGTCATCCAATTATTAACATTTTGCCATATTTGTTTATCTTTCTGAAATGAACTTGTATAGCTGAAGGGGGAGAATGGGCATAGCTTATATAAATGACTCAGACATAATTCATTTTGGTAAAATGTCTTACTGTTCATCTTTCTTTATCCAATTCTACTTATGGGCTCCACAATTGGGAGTTACATGGATAATTCACTTTGAGTTTCTGATCTAAGTGTGCACATCTGTATTTTTCTTAAATTTTTTACATCCTTCATATGCATAGTCTGTTCTGAGATGGATTTCTGACTAGACACTGCGTTATTTATAGTAGTCAGTGAGTCTTGTTTCTTTTGTTTCTACATTTCTTAGTCATAGTGAATTCTCCAATCATATTTGGCCCACCTGAGTAAAAATAGCAAATTATTAGATCAAAATTGCTGCTTCTAGTTAATAATATAAATTTACCCAGCATTTAAAAAGTAAGACTATAAACCTCCCTGGAAAAAGTGACTTATAGTTTAAGTTTCTTAGTTTTTCAGTGACTGTTGAGTATCAAATATTAATTATGTCATTAAAATCTAATCTATAAAAAAATACATATTACCTAGATACTACCTTTTTTCATTAATGAATACTTTGCAGGATTTCTAAAAGTAGATCTGAAAATTTATATTGAGAAATATTTTGGAATGTTTGTGCAAATTAAGCAATTTCCATTTTCTTTATTTATTGCTTTTTAAAAAAAGAATTGAAAAAACCTCTATCACATTTTAAAGTGATTTAACTCCAAACCACCAAACAAATTTATTGCATCTTATTTACCTGATAGGACCCTGGAATCTCTTGAATGAAAAATTACTTTTGTGATGCTCAATCTACTATTGACATTTAAACCCAGTCGTGTCATGAACGTATAACTATAAAACAATTTTAATCTGCAACTAAACAGGTTTATGATAGTTAAATCTGCATGATACATTGTTATTTGTCGCATTCATATTTCTCCATCCTGATCCCAGCTTATTTTGCAAGTAAAAATAGTCATAAAACCTCAGGGACTAAAATGGTTAATAGTAGTCTTATAGTCGCTCTGTCTCCAGGTAGATAGATGTTTCATCCTGGATATATACTTTAGTCCATTTAAAAGTGTGAGAAAGCAGTACTGTGACCTATGGATTTAAGGGGGATTTTAGTTAAAAACAACTGGATGGAGATATACATATATATAGTTTTTAAATGTTGGATATTGTTTGTTTCTGGTGAAGCAGTCTTTACTTTTGAGCAGGACTGAACTCATTTTCTTCCCAGTGGTTGAACCAATCTAAACCTGAGCTAAGCAACTTCCTGCACTAGATCCTGCATTCCCTTCACTGGTAATAAAGAACCTTGCTGGCCTGACAGGTTGTCACAGCTATTATTCACATGAAGTTCTGTCGCAGTTGTATCTGTCAGCCCATGTAGTATTGAATATTTTAACTGGCAGTCTTCCAAGACTGAACATTAATCTTACCATCTCCTATTACAGTCCCTAATCAAGATATTCCAGGGGTGATTGCACTAACATTGTTTGAAGACTACATCTACTGGACTGATGGGAAAACCAAGTCACTCAGCCGTGCCCATAAAACCTCGGGAGCAGACAGACTCTCACTGATTAACTCATGGCATGCCATCACAGATATCCAGGTGTATCATTCTTATAGACAACCTGATGGTAATTATTCTTTCCATGATTTCCATAAATGCATCAACATCTTTTAGTAACATTCCATTTTTGTTTCCTTTAGGGTTAAGAGTAAATTTATTTTTGAGAAAGATTATTAAATTTCATTGCATAGCATAATTGTATAGAATGAATTCAGCTGATATCAAAAACTCTGTTAAGGGATATGGTTTCAAGATCAATAAAACTGCAAGGAATTGTTGATTTGTTGAAATCATATATTTACAAAATGGTTATAGGATTCCAGTTTCTGGAGTGGTAAGTGAAAGAAACTATATTTAAGTAGTTCTGGGGATCCAAAATTGAGAAATGTATCAAGTATACATCTAGTAGGAATTTTATCAGGCCATATGGAATAAAGTTTTGATTATTTTGCTGAAAACATACATTTGGCTTGGAAAAGAAAGCTACTTTACTCTCAGATATAGATCATCATTTCATTATTTTATTTTACATTTATATTTCTAATCTTATGTATATAGACATCCAAAATATTTCTAGTCTCTGTTTATTTTTCTGATGGACACTTTTTTCCTACTAAGATACTCACTATAGTAGAAATGCATTTTTAAATTATTTAATGGTAAAATAAATGTCATAGGATAATGAGTAGAATTTGTACCAAAATAAAATTATATTTATAATATTTATGAGTTCTTGATTATGATATTCTATTCAAATACATGTTATGAAGCTCAAATGTCTTATTTCTAATTGCATATTATGTTATTAATCTTGATTATTATGGTTTTTTGTTTCTTTCTTACTTGTAGTCTCTAAACACCTCTGTACAATAAATAATGGAGGTTGCAGTCATCTGTGCCTTTTAGCCCCTGGAAAGAGTCACACCTGTGCATGTCCTACCAACTTCTATCTTGCAGCTGATAATAGGACTTGCTTATCCAACTGCACAGCCAGTCAGGTGAGTGGACTTCTAGAAATCAGTTCATGGCATGTATGAGCAAATTGTTATAAAGGTTCTGCCTGAGTTTTGTTTACTTAAACCATTTCTGTAACATCAATTTTTTGGTTTGGTATAACATCAGATAAACATTTCATATATTATAGAGAGGGCCACAAAGTAAGGGAAAAACAATTTGGTGCGTATTGTTAAAATGGGACTTTAGGAAGTACAAATAGGGTTCAATTGGAAGACAAAAACAAACATGGAGACCATCTTACACTGACCTACATAGAATAACTATGCAAATCATGAGTGAATATAGGAGAATGTCCACTCACAGCAGAATCATCAGAGGAGATTTGACCTATTCCAAGATCCCAGGGTGATTGAGACATAAGGTTAAGGATAAGATATATGCAGTGTAAACAATAAAGAAAAAAAGATTTCCTAGGTAATCTGTTCTCTATCACCATCTCTACCCCTGTCTCATTCCACAGAGTAAGTGGTATGGAAAAGATATTTTTTATAGTATTTTCCAGATATTTTTATTTAAAAATTATATGATCTAAATAATTTCTTTCTGAAATCTCTTTCTTCAAAACATAATAATTTTCAGTATATTTCAGAAGTTATATTTTCTACTTAATGGCAGTTACATAGACTTAGCTTTTTTACTTTCAAAATTTGAAGAAAAGTCATATGGCATTATAACATCTGATTTTAATATTTGAGTAACTATCTTGTTTAGGATAAAATTGTCAAAAACATCATGTGATTTCCCACTCCAGTGTTCTTGCCTGGAGAATCCCAGGGACGGGGAGCCTGGTGGTCTGCCGTCTATGGGGTCGCACAGAGTCGGACACGACTGAAGCGACTTAGCAGCAGCAGCAAATTTATTCTTAGGATTCTGTCTTTTGAATGTGTTTGTTTTCCAATTCTAGCAGTGGCAGTGGCAATATGGCAAAAGACTGAATTTCTCTTAGGGTGTGCTTATTTTCAAAAAGAGAAGCTAATCCTAGCTCAACTTGCCTCTTAAGTTATGACTATGAGGATCATCCATTAAAGAACTACACAAATGAAAAGATCGAACCTCTCAGCAGTATGTATAGTGGTTAAGGGGACAGACTCTGAAGCCAGGCTCACTGTGATGATAACTCTGACTGCTTTAACTAAGCTAAATTATTTAATACCTTGGCTTTGTTACTTAACTTCTTGAAGACTCAGGTTTTTCATCTTCTAAATGGGAATGATGATATTTCCAGGCATGTGTTATAAAGATTACATGGGAAAAGTAGTGTTGTTCTTACCTTAGCCCTACAGTACAACTAGAATATACTTGAGTATGTGTGCAGTTAGTGTGAGCTGCCATCAGGAGAGTCTGATGTCTAGTTGAAAACATGTGTCAGTCTCTGTTTTATTTGCAAAAAATGTGTCACTTCAATTATAATCTTATATAAATGAAGTTCATTACTTTTATAGAACTAGAAATTTGTCACTATGAGAGAGAAATAAGCAACCTAGAGGTAAAATGTAAGAGGGAAGTCATGTTTTTAAAGAAAAAAAATTAAATATAAGTTCTGCTAATTTTGCTTAATTTAGACACATTTTCAGTTTAACCTCTGGATTCTTCTGAAATAACCTCTATTCTCTTGATTTGGAGCTGATCAGAGTCCCTCTGTTGAGGCCCAACACTGAGGTTGTAGGTGATTTAGGAGGAATGACGCCTGCCTAAGCCACTTACAATATGGTGAGCCTCCTTACCCAGCTGAAAATAAAGCCAAAGGATGCTTGACACACAGATGAAAATCTGCAACAGCAGAACATATGTAGTAAAACCTGAGCTTTGCTGTAGTCAGAAAAGGAGTAGGATGTTTCAAATTCAGTTCAGTTCAGTCACTCAACCGTGTCTGACTCTTTGTAACTCCATGGACTGCAGCACCCCAGGCTTCCCTATCCATCACAGGAGCTTGCTCAAACTCATGTCCATTGAGTTGGTGATGTTAAAATTACTAAGATAGAAAAGCCTAGAATTATATATACTCAATGACAAAAAGTCTGAATAGTCAGTTCAATGAAAACATAAATGAACCTGCTGCTGCTGCTGCTGCTGCTGTCGCTTCAGCCATGTCTGACCGTGTGCGACCCCACAGACGGCAGCCCACGAGGGTCCCCTGTCCCTGGGATTCTCCAGGCAAGAGTACTGGAGTGGGCTGCCATTTTCTTCTCCAATGCATGAAAGTGAAAAGTGAAAGTGAAGTCGCTCAGTCGTGTCCTCTTAGCGACCCCATGGACTGTGGCCCACCAGGCCCCTCCATCATGGGATTTTCCAGGCAAGAGTGCTGGAGTCGGGTGCCATTGCCTTCTCCGATAAATGAACCTAGGAAAGTATTATTCATTTAACTAAATTACTTCTAGTTTGGCATCAGTGACTATATGACTGAGATATTTATAATTTTTCAAATACTCCCAATAGCATTTGCCTGAATTTAAAAAAACCAACGATAGCAAGGAAGAACAGTGATAACAGAACGTCATGGATCAGATATCTTTGTTTTCAGTACTTCCTGAATAAAACAGTTATTACTTTGTCTCATTTTTAAGAAAAAAGTTAATGAAGAGTAACATTTCAGCTGCACTGTCAATAAGTTTTGTGGTTTACCCAGTCATTTTATCATAGATTCTTTTCTGATATAAAGGGAGAAAAAAAAGATATACTGTATACTTCTTGCAGAAAAATCAATTCATAAAAATACCATATTTAGTGAGGTAGATTTTCAAATGAAGCAGATAACTTGTGTACTTCAGAATCATATCTTTAAGCATTTTGATAAAAATATTGCATTTTATATGTATCTTACTAAGGGATTTTGATTTGTCATCATTGAGTGGCTGCAGCCAATTATACATGCCCAAATATCATTGATTAAAAAAAAATAAAATAGGCAAAATCACACCAATAAGAATACTATTAGGATTGAAAAAGAACATATGAAAATCTGGTAAAAAATCAAAATTTGGCCCCATTCTTCTAGTATGAATCACTTTAAATATTATATTTAAATTTTTTAATTAGAACATTTTTAATACATTTTTTAAAAATTTACTTATTTTTAGTGGAGACAGTTCCTATTTTGAGTAAATTTCACTACATGCAGTAATTACATTTTATCAATGTATCCATTTTAGTAGGAACATTTAGATTTTTTATAGCTTCTTCTTGTGCATAATTGGCATTCTGCAATTTATTTTATGAAGATATTAGTCTTGGAGAGCATTGGCCATGAAGAATGTTTTGTATTTATATTTATCATTTATCTTTTTAAAGTAACTATATTTAATATGAAAAAAACACCCAGACACAAAATAGAAAACAATCTTCCTCTGAGACTAATGAATAAAATGATGTAGTTTAGCATAAGAAATAATATTAAATATATTTTAGCCTGGGCTTCCCTTAACTCAAAACCTTTTTGTGTCCTTATTAAAATGAAATGGTGAGCATAATCATCATGTTGTATATCATTCCAACAGTGGATGTTTATTTAAACCAGAAGTATTTAGTAAAATTAAAAAGATGCATTTAAGTATTTTTAAAATCTTGATTAGAGGGGCTTGGAATATACTCAGGAGACTTGAAATCACCTTACTAATATACTGCAATGACTGGAAATGTTTACTGTTCACGGCAATTGGTTTTGGAGTTAGCCTTATATCTCCAAGAGTTACTATGTATAATAGTAACATTCTTCCTCTGAAATTTATGAAAACCACAAGAAACATGACCACAGGCTAAGTAAATATGGGAAACTCAGTTGAACTGGGAGATTTTCACTTGGATTCAGTGCTCTGTTCCATCCTATATTGCCACTGGTGGGGCGGGAGGTGGAAACTTACTCTTTTATTAATATATATTAATAATATATGTATGTGTGTGGTAATCACTCAGTTGTGTCTAACTCTTTGCGATCCCATGGATTATAGCCCATCAGGCTCCTCTGTCCACAGGATTCTCCAGGCAAGAATACAAGAGTGGGTTGCCATTCCTGTTTCCAAGGGATCTTCCCAATCTAGAGATTGAACCTGAGTCTCTTGCATTGCAAGCAGATTCTTTACCTATATATGTATATAGGCTTCATGGGTATGTAGTGAATATCCATGAATCAGCTCCAGAATATGCAGACAGTTTCAGTAAAGGCTTGCATTAAATTCTGCCTTACTTAAAGGCGGTAACATTATTTAAAATGAGCAAACTTTAGCTTGCTAATCCATTTTCATTAGAGAAAATGGAACCTAGGTTATATATTTCTGTGTTACAAGTCTGTCTGGCATGCAACATGCTGAGATAAATGCCACCTTTTAGTACTCACATGGGAATTACAATAGAATTTGTTTTCTTTTTGAGAAGGAATAAATTTTAGAAAATATCTTAATATTTTCCATTTCAGAAGAAGGAAAAATTTGAAGTGCTAGAATAAATCTACTAAGTGTATTGACTTTTTTCATGGCAACTATTTATGATGCATGTACTTTCTATATGGAAAATGTGATTTTCTTTAGTTTCTTCTGTCTTATGAGTATATACTATAACTGAATGTTGCTGACAAAAGGACAAGGTTGTGGTCTGAGATCACTAAGGAATAAATTGGCTGAGTTTTCTTGGTCACTGTGTACAGTTGGCCAGTGAGAAGTTAGTAGGAACAATGTTTCAAATTAATTAAATTTGATAAATTTAAATTAGTTAAATTAATTCAACTTAACAAAATGAATTCAACTCAGTACCTCTTCCTGATATCTCTGATGATTTTTAGCCATATTCAGTATTCAGTAAACTTTTTCTGTAGAGGGTCAGAAAATAGCTATTTTAGGCTTTGTGAATCCCAGGGTCACTGTAGAAGCTACTAAACTGTTGTAGTGGTGAAAAGCATCCATAGACAATATGTAAATTCGTGAACATGTCTGTGCTCAGGAAATCTCAGGTTTTCTTGAACAGTGTGCGTTCCTCACTGGTCTTTTTGCTCTTGCTGTGCATTTATTCGCTATGGTAGAATGCTCTAAGACTACTACAGTGCATGTTTGCAGCAGGAAGGTAGGCTAGGCTGCTGTGTCCTGGTGAGTTTTTAAAATATCCATTATATATGAGTTGAGTTCTATAACCTTTATTTTTTCTTTTTCGCAAAGTTTCGCTGCAAAACTGATAAATGTATTCCATTCTGGTGGAAATGTGACACCGTGGATGACTGTGGTGATGGATCTGATGAACCAGACGACTGCCGTGAGTACACTGGCAGATGTAGGAATTTAGAATTTAGGGCTCCTTAAATTCCCCCACCTGGAAAACAGAAGCAAAATCATAAGTTTTGGCTTCTGATGGTTTTGCAAACTGGAATAGAAAGGTTTTATATGTCCCCAGTTAAAAATGCAGCAAAATTTCTGGCAGTATCTTGTGTATGTCTATGATCACTATTACATTTACAGTGACACCATCAGCAATTTGTGTCAGTTTTCACTTTCTTGACTTTTTTTAACTCGTAGAGTAACTAGAGTCTTCATGTAATGATCAACAAAGGAAAAATCGTCATGATTTTGACTTGATGTATCATTAAGTTAGAAACAAAAATGGGCATGTTTTCAGAATGCCACTCAATGACTGAAATCTTGCCTATAAAGGCCACAGCCCTTCAACTTTCCTGTTAGTATTAAAAACACTGAGAAGTCTGTAAAAGTCAGATTTTTCCAATATAAGTCATTAGTTGGCTCTTAGGCAATATATAGTGCTCTCAATAGTAGCCCTAACGTGGCTACCAATTACATCTTGACATTTGACCATCATTGGGTTGGTTAAGTGAAGTGAAGTTGTTCGGTCGTGCCGACTCTTTGCGACCGCATGGACTGTGGCCCACCAGGCTTCTCTGTCCGTGGGATTTTCCAGGCAAGAGTACTGGAGTGGGTTGCCATTTCCTTCTCCAGTGGATCTTCCTGACCTAGGGATCGAACTCAGGTCTCCCACATTGCAAGCAGATGCTTTACCCTCTGAGCCACCAGGGAAGCTCCTGGCTTGGTTAGGTGCTTTTTATTTATTTATTTATTTATATCTATCTTTGGTAACCATCCAAGTGAAGTGAAGTTGCTCAATCATGTCCGACTCTTTGCGACCCCATGGACTGTAGCCTATGAGGCTCCTCCATCCATGGGATTTTCCAGGCAAGAATGCTGGAGTGGATTGCCATTTCCTTCTCCAGGGGAACTTCCTGACCCAAGAATCAAATCCGGCTCTCCTGCATCGAAGGCAGACGCTTTACCATCTGAACCATCCAAAGGACAACCTATTAAGCTTGTCGCTGCCAGTGGGGGCCAGATCCTTATTAGAAAGCCCAAGCCAGACAGTGACGTGACTCAAACCATCATACAGTCGTGTACCATGCCAAAACTGACTCTGATCAGTGCTTCTGCACATAGTATATCATCTATGAGGACTTGTCTAATCATCTCCCAGAAAAGGTTCAGCAGGGCAGAGGCTGGATGGCTTCTTCCAGCTGGTTTATAGATTGTGTGATGTCCTTGGAGTTGCTCCCTCTTGACAACTGAACTCACACAGTGTGATAATCTAGTGATTGCACTGTTTTCATCAGCCACATTTTTACAAATAGGTAGACTCATTCATTGGAGAAGGTGATGGCACCCTACTCCAGTACTCTTGCCTGGAAAATCCCATGGATGGAAGAGCCTGGTGGGCTGCAGTCCATGGGTCACGAAGAGTTGGACATGACCGAGCAACTTCCCTTTCCCTTGGTAACCTAAGATAAGCAATCAAGAGACTTTTTAATAAAATCTCTTAATATACTTTTTATTAAAAGACTTTTTAATAAAGTCTTTTAAAAACTTTCATTTTATTTTTAAAATAAAACCTTTTAATAGACAATCAGGAGACTTTTCCTTGACAGCCTTTTATTATTATTATTATTACTTATTATTATTATTTATTACTATTATTATTTGGTCACTCCAATACTGTCCTGTCAAGTTGAAGATGCTTGCAGTCAATCATGATAATTCCCTCAACATCTCAGTGGATTGTTCTCATGATTTGGTCTTGACAGTTGAATTCAAGATCGACATCCCTGCACTAAAGAAAGACAATGCATTGTCTTAGTGAAGGCTAGATATTTTCTGATATAGAACTCACCACCAAATAATTACAAAACTGTTTTGAAGCTCAGATCTCTAGATGGTTACTTAAATGAGCTATATTCCATCTCTCTGGTCACTACCAAATGTATCAAACATTTGAAGATTTTGTCACATATTTCATTTATATGTTTGCAAGCAGTAATAATATTTTCAATGAGAAGGAAAAAAGCATTAAATAATATATTCAATAAGAAGGGAAAAGGTCATTGTTTTTCTATTATTTTTTTTCTTTTTCTGAATGTTAATTACCCTTTGAGTTTTTTAAATATTGCTTTTGTTTTCACTATGATGAGAAGTATAAATAAGACATAGGTATACAATTATGTATGAATCACTTTTTAAGTTATTGAATTAAAAAGATTCAAGAATAAAAGAATAAGAAATTATGGTTGAGATTGAGATTTATATATTGAAATATATTAATTTTCTCACAATAAAGTAAACTCTCCTGTGATATAGTAAAATAAATACAACTTATTTTTGTAATATGCAGAAATACACAATTATTAGTTAGTTTAGTTCTCATATTAAGGTGACCTTTCCAGGCCAGTTTTACTGAAGTGTTTTTTAAAGAATTATCCCATAATGACCTGCAGATTAAGTCAATAGCACCCCTTCTGAAATATTTACAACTCCTGAACTCTTATTTTAATCTTGACTGAGATCTCATATTGTAGCCATACTGATATAAAAAATAAACTACATATTTAGTATAACAAACTTTCTGTATTTATCCACTTTCAGAATATTTGGTGAACAAGTATAACTTTAATGTCTTTCAAGAGGAACTGAAGAGATATCTGGTATCTAAGAGTCTCTGTATGATCCTTATCCTGGTTAAATACCAATACTACATGTTCTTATTGGTGATATTATCTCTGTGATCCTTTAGTAAATGATCTATTATTTAGAGTTGACGAGTTAACAGCACAGAACATCTGTAAGCATCACACTTTATTTTGAGAGCCATGGTGGGATGGAAAATGATATATGTGAGTCTGTGGCATGCTTATTAATAGGATTCAATTTTGAGTAGCCACATTATCAAAATTTGCAGGTATTAAGAACCACTGACAAATACTGATAATTTCACCTGAAAAAGCAGAGAAGCTTGATTACAGGTTCACATACTTTCAAACTTCAATAATATTATTTATGTAAATGAAGTTAAAGTGAAGCATCAAGAATTCTCTGGCATTATAAGTTTGTAGTTATACATCTTATAGTACTCCAAAATATCAAGGATCATTCTAGAGACCATTTAAAGGTCACATAGGCTTCTCAGTTATTTAACAGGCAGTGAAACTCCTTTAACAGTTAAACCCGACTTATGGAAAGGTTTTGGACAACCTCATTTATAATGGGCAAGATAATTGTGGGAATGAAGAAGATGGGAGGGACTGTCATAAATTACTTCAAAATGTTCTGTCACTTATGGTTCTGAACTGAAATTGGTCTAAAAATTGCTATCATACACCAAAAAGTTATAAAATTTAAAAAAAAAAAACAGTAATTATGGGCAAAGAAATATTAAAGGAATTCATATATGAAGCAATAGGAAATAGAGGAAATGCACATTTAGAGAAAATTAAGCATCACCCTGTTTCAACATTAGTGTGATTAATTAATAAATGTTGTAAACTGAAGGTAAATGACTTCCCACACTTTAAGAACTTACTTCTATGGAAGCCATGCATATATTAAGAGGTTTTTTTGATGCTAAGAAAAAATAAATTAATATTTTAATTATTTATAATGGCATAATTTATTTTCCAAAGAAAGTTCTAAATATGTTATTAATGTTTGATTGACTGATTTGAACTAATAAACAGCATATTATTAATCTTAAAGTCAGTGATTATTAACATACATAAAGATCATCAGTCAAAGATAAGTGTTTATTGTAAGCAACAGTCTGTGAGAAGACTTCAGAGTCAGATATGGATTTAAACTTCACTTCTGGCATTTGAAACTTATATATTCTTTGGTGAATGATTAGTATCATGAGACTTACTTCCCTCATTTATGAAATGATCATGGTGATGCCAGGACGAGAAAGTGTTAGTCACTCAGCCATGTCCAACTCTTTGCAACCCATGGACTGTAGCCTGCCAGGATTCTCTGTCCATGGGATTTCCCAGGCAAGAATACTGGAACAGGTAGCCATCTGCTTCTCCTGGAGATCTTCCCAAACCAGGGATCAAACCTGGATCTCCAGCACTGCAGGCAGATTCCTTACTGTCTGAGCTACCAAGGTAATGCCAAGGTGACAAGGTTATGATAAATGCAGTTAGTAACTGTGTGTGAGAAAGATCCTAGCCCAGTGCCTCACACAAACTAGATATTCAGTATTTCCTACTTTGTTTTTATTATTGCTGATATAAAACCAAAGAATATAGCAAAAACTGCTTTATCCTTTAAAAGATATTTATTATAAAAACATATGTATTATATATAAAAACTTTACTAGTTATAAGATATTGTCCTTTACTAGTTATAAGATATCTTATAGTTATAAATATATTTATAATAAGTAAATATTAGTAGAATTACAGGAAATAAATATCAACCATTCTTATTTATTTATTTTTAATTTTTATTTTTACTTTATTGTACTTTAACCATTCTTGTTTAAAATATGTAGTTATAGAAAGCATTTGCTTTAAATAATGCTGGGGAATATGTATTGAGGAAAGATGTTCCTCTATTAACATATTATAGGCAGGAAAGTGATCAAAGAGAAGTAATTTTTTAAGGGATATTAAAATAACTTTTAAAAAATTTACAGTAAATTGTGTTCTGCCATTTAACCTCCTAATACCATGTCTTTGAAATGAAGAGATATTTAAATGTTTTTCAATAACATATATATATATTTATATGTTGTTAATATCTTTGTTCTTATTGTTAGTTTATAAAATGCAATCTGGAGGCCACCTGAGTTGATCAAAGCTTAACTGCACTTCTGAATCTGATAGCTATTTGGCTGTGAGACAGTCATATTATGCTCTAGGATATGTATAATATAGTAATATTATATGTATATATATGTATATATAGTATGGATCGATCTGTCTGTCTATCTATCTAGATTTTCTGTTGAATGCCAGAAAAGCTCTGTTATAAGACTCATGAGCTAAGGTTGTCACTCCATGATACCTGTATGTTTCCTCTTGTAGCCGAATTTAAATGTCAGCCTGGCAGATTTCAGTGTGGAACTGGACTCTGTGCTCTGCCTGCTTTCATCTGTGATGGAGAGAATGACTGTGGGGACAATTCTGATGAACTCAACTGTGGTAGGTGATATATTCTTAGCTATCGAACATAAATTGAAATCTTAACTGATTATGTTTGCACCGGTTTAAATTCAGATACAGACTTTAACGCACATTTTTCATTCTTTTTATCTTTTAGACACACATGTCTGCCTCTCAGGTCAGTTCAAGTGTACCAAGAACCAGAAATGCATCCCAGTAAACCTCAGATGTAATGGGCAAGATGACTGTGGGGATGAGGAAGATGAAAGGGACTGTCGTAAGTCACCTCTAATTGCTCTGTCTTATGTCTCTCAACTGAAATTGCTCTAAAAGTTATTATTGTTCATCATGAATATATACTGTGTAGAAAATATAACTGCAATGATGGCGAAATAATTCCACATAGATATCTGTGCTGCTGCTAAGTCACTTCAGTCGTGTCCAACTCTGTGTGACCCCATAGACGGCAGCCCACCAGGCTCTCCCGTCCCTGGGATTCTCCAGGCAAGAACACTGGAGTGGGTTGCCATGTCCTTCTCCAATGCGTGAAAGTGAAAAGTGAAAGTGAGATGGATTATTTAAGAAATGCCATGTAAAACCAAATAGAAAATTTAAACAGGTGGATCTTTACTAAAAAGCTACCTGGAAATTATGACAAACACAAAGAAACATGCATTCATCCACATCATCCTTAAGAGAAGCAGCAAAAACAAATTATCAGTGATTATACTGCTTTTTTAAAAATGATTTTTTACCATATTATGTAGCTACATGTCATTTTCTTCTGTTGATTTAATTAGTTACTTGAAATCAACACCATTTTTTATTAGAGATTGCTTTTTTCCTAGTAATAACATATTGAGTGTATGAAAAACAAAAATCTGGGTAAAATAACTGAATAAAATTACTTATTAAAACCTAAATAATGCTCCTCCTAAAATATCTTCACAAGGTACTTCAAAAAACAACTGTAAAGTATTTTTACTTCTGTTCACCTCTTATTTCAATATCTCATGAAAAATAAATAATCATAAAATGGAAGGCAGAAGAGTTAACATCATAGGCATATTGCCCATAGGCAGGCAGGCACATACCAACACGCAGGATCTGAACCATAGGACACCTGTCAAGTTCAAGCTTTCAGCAGAACTGCTGTCAACATTTCTGTCTTGCTGAAGTTTTATTTTATTCCTCTAAAACTTTTATCAGTAAATAATGTTCAGTCATCCAGCACTTTGATTAAGATGGTGCATTCAGAATAAAGTCAGTGCCAGTTCTTTATGGTTAGCCATTCTAGAAGCTGATCTATTAAGCTGACGAAGATTTGTGAAGCAGTTTATAGTTTCAGTCAGATGTTCACCTCGTCTCTCAAAACCTCAGCACAACTAGAGGTTTTAATAAATTCTATGCTTTTTATTCTCTCATTCACTAATACCTTCTGATTTATGTCTTTTCCTGTTTATAAAAATGTCTCTGTGTAAATTCTTAAATTTATCTGAAAAAACATATTTTGAAAAAAACCTGAATTCTTTTTTTAAGTTAGTTTCAAGATATTTAATCAAAGGTAGGGTGGTTTTGAAAACTTTTATTTTTATCAAATGCATCATTGAAGAAACATGTTTTATTTATTTCTACTGGAATAGATAATAGGAATACATTGCAGCTAATTAAAAGTTAAAACTTATTACCTTCAGGGCCTTATTAATCAAGAGGAGATACATTTTCAATTGATTAACTTAAAATTTATTGAATTTTTAAAAAATTTAAACATCTATTCTTGTCCAGACCTGCATTTTAATACATGCTTTCCTTTTAAGCTGAAAACAGCTGTTCTCCAGACTACTTTCAATGTAAAACTACCAAACATTGCATTTCCAAGCTGTGGGTTTGTGATGAGGATCCGGACTGTGCAGATGCATCAGATGAGGCTAACTGTGGTGAGTGTTTTGTGACCATGGATCTTACTTATTGTATTTATCTCATCATCTGAGATGGCCAGAGTGAGGCGAATTTGAACACAATTCTGATACAACTAGTGTATATACCCGTGGCAGATTCATGTTGATGTATGGCAAAACCAATACAGTATTGAAAGTAAAATAAAATAAAATCTGAAAAACAAGAGTCCCTAAAAGTTTTATCCGTGTTCTCAGAGTCAGTAACTTCAGGTTCAGTTCAGTTCAGTTCAGTTCAGCCGCTCAATCATGTCTGAATCTTTGCGACCCCGTGAATCACAGCACGCCAGGCCTCCCTGTCCATCACCAACTCCTGGAGTTCACTCGGACTCACGTCCATCGAGTCAGTGATGCCATCCAGCCATCTCATCCTCTGTCGTACACTTCCCCTCCTTCCCCTAATCCCTCCCAGCATCAGAGTCTTTTCCAAGGAGTCAACTCTTCGCATGAGGTAGCCAAAGTACTGGAGTTTCAGCATTTTCTAAAAAGCATGGAGGGTTAAGGTAGAAGGGTAAGTATTGTTTTAGCATCAGTCAAAAGTTTCTAAAAGGTGGATCTAAAAATATGCAGCGTACATCATGAGAAATGCTGGATTGGAAGAAACACAAGCTGGAATCAAGCCAGGAGAAATATCAATAACCTCAGATATGCAGATGACACCACTCTATGGCAGAAAGTGAGGAGGAACTACAAAGCCTCTTGATGAAAGTAAAAGAGGAGAGTGGAAAAGTTGGCTTAAAGCTCAACATTCAGAAAAAAAGATCATGGCATCTGGTCCCATCACTTCATGGGAAATAGATGGGGAAACAGTGTCAGACTTTATTTTCTTGGGCTCGAAAATCACTGCAGATGGTGACTGCAGCCATGAAATTAAAAGACGCTTACTCCTTGGAAGAAAAGTTATGACCAACCTAGATAGCGTATTCAAAAGCAGAGACATTACTTTGCCGACTAAGGTCTGTCTAGTCAAGGCTATGGTTTTTCCAGTAGTCAGGTATGGATGTGAGAATTGGATTGTGAAGAAGGCTGAGCACCAAAGAATTGATGCTTTTGAACTGTGGTGTTGGAGAAGACTCTTGAGAGTCCCTTGGACTGCAAGGAGATCCAACCAGTCCATTCTGAAGGAGATCAGCCCTGGGATTTCTTTGGAAGGAATGAGCTAAAGCTGAAACTCCAGTACTTTGGCCACCTCATGCGAAGAATTGACTCATTGGAAAAGAACTGTGGTGTTGGAGAAGACTCTTGAGAGTCCCTTGGACTGCAAGGAGATCCAACCAGTCCATTCTGAAGGAGATCAGCCCTGGGATTTCTTTGGAAGGAATGATGCTAAAGATGAAACTCCAGTACTTTGGCTACCTCATGCAAAGAGTTGAGTCATTGGAAAAAGATTCTGATGCTGGGAGGGATTGGGAGCAGGAGAAGAAGGGGACAACAGAGGATGAGAGGGCTGGATGGCGTCACTGACTTGATGGATGTGACTCTGAGTGAACTTCAGGAGTTGGTGATGGACAGGGAGGCCTGGCGTGCTGCAATTCATGGGGTCGCAAAGAGTTGGACACGACTGAGTGACTGAACTGAACTGAACTGAACTGAACTGAAAAGGTAAGAAAGAACTATCATCTTATGTTAGCATATGCACATGCTATTAGCATTTAATGAGTAGAAACAATGAAACTATTTTCTTATAGTTCTGCTGCTGCCTCTGCTAAGTCGCTTCAGTTGTGTCCGACTCTGTGCGACCCCATAGATGGCAGCCCATCAGGCTCCCCCGTCCCTGGGATTCTCCAGGAAGAACACTGGAGTGTGTTGCCATTTCTTTCTCCAAAGCATGAAAGTGAAGAGCGACAGTGAACTTGCTCAGTCGTGTCCACCTGTTCATGACGCCATGGACTGCAGCCCACCGGGCTCCTATGTCCATGGCGTTTTCCAGGCAAGAGTACTGGAGTGGGTTGCCATTGCCTTCTCCATCTTATTGTTCTAGACTTCACTTTCCTCCTAAAATGTCATATAATTGTCCTTTTATCCAATGATTATTGTTCTTTTTTAAACATGATGGCGAGGGAGGGGGGTGTTGCGGGGAGAAAAAAGATAATAAAAGCATTTTCTTGTTTCAGGGAGTGACAGCAATCACTTAAGATAACATGTTTCTAAAACATTAATATTTTCACTTAAAGTCAGTTGTTTTATTTATATTATTACTTATTAACATTGCAGAAATAAAGAAATATGTATTCATTTTGTTTAAGCATTTTATTCTATCCTGACAATGTGAAACAGAAAATGAAAGTTATTGTTACATGTAACTCACTTTTATCAACATCTAGTAAACATTAATTGAAGGTCGTCACTTTAGGTAAATCCAGCAAACTTTTCATTTTGCGGGAGGCAAAAAAGCATTTACTATAGTAATTGAATAGAAAAGACAAAGTTTGTCTAAACTAAAGAAAGAACTTCCAAGCTTCTAAGAGAAAATTGTTTTAAATGTATCGTCTAGATTCTACCTTACTCTTTCACTCTTTTGGGAGAAATTAACATAATGAAAAGCCTTTAGGTTCTTTCAAGTTTCATTATATTGAAAAAAAAAACTCATGAGCTGCATGGATAATCACAAGCAATACAGTGTCTTTAAGAGTTGTTGTTGTTTAATATTGTCTCCTGTGTCTTCAGGACATGCAACCACCTTGGCTTATTAATTTTATAGTATCATAAAACCACCATTCATCACTTTTGTGGAATTGGTCTTCCTAATCAACTCACATGGCCTCAAACTACATCCATCACCAGTTTGTCTATAACAGTTATCAATTTTGCAGCCTATTTTGCAGACTAGTTTACATTACTGGCTGTTTTACTCTGTTGTCTTTTGTACTTTTGTTTACCAAATGAACATGAAATAGTGACTTATATTACCTATCTGAATAATTTACTAAGTGAAATTTTCTTTATTCTTCTTCCTCACTTTGATGTGATTTAACTGTTTTTGAACATTATATTATTCAAACTGATAATTATTAATTATCATCATCATCATAATGCCTGTTATTTATGTTATGTCCATTGTATGGCCCAAGAAATGTGTTCAGAGCTTTGCAGTGATTACTTCATTTGAAGTCTTTATTATCCCTATTTTGTGGATGAGAAAAATGAGAGCTAGGAGTAACTTGCCTCAATTTGCAGAGCAAACAAATGATAGGGAACTTGAATGCAAAGTTATTTGACATGAAAGCATCTGCTCTATGAACAGCATGAATCCACCTCATTTTTTTATATAAAGAAAAAGATATTTAAATATTTTCTGTTATAAATTTATATAAAATTATCCTAGTCACAATTACTGCTTTAAGTTTTAGACCTGTATGATAATACTTACATACACACAGAAAGAAGAAGATAGTTTGAAGAAGGGTTACCATTTAATTTGTCTAAACCCACTCTAAAATGTTACTGTGGACAGGTGCTAATTTAATTAAAAGAGACTTCATCATATTTTAGCATGGCATTTGTCAATCCTTATTTTACAAGGAGCTAAAAGGCCAACTTTTCCATTCTTCTCTCTTTAATACATATAGAAATGCAATGTATTTTTGCCAATTCTGTTAACACCCTGGTGGGATAGTTCATTTTTGATGCTTTATTGAGTCAGACAGCCATTTTGCTTTTTTGCATTTCTTTTCCATGGGGATGGTCTTGATCCCTGTCTCCTGTACAATGTCACAAACTTCTGTCCATAGTTCTTCAGGCACACTATCTATCAGATGTAGGCCCTTGTATCTATTTATCACTTCCACTGTATAATCATAAGGGATTTGATTTAGGTCATACCTGAATGGTCTAGTGGTTTTCCCTGCTGCTGCTACTGCTAAGTTGCTTCAGTTGTGTCCGACTCTGTGAGACCCCATAGACGGCAGCCCACCAGGCTCCCCCGTGCCTGGGATTCTCCAGGCAAGAACACTGGAGTGAGTTGCCATTTCCTTCTCGAATGCATGAAAGTGAAGTCGCTCAGTCTTGTCTGACTCTTAGCGACCCCACAGACTGCAGCCCACCAGGCTCCTCCATCCATGGGATTCTCCAGGCAAGAGTACTGGAGTGGGGGGCCATCGCCTTCTCCGTAAAATGGATGACTGCTGTATTATTACCCTCACCCTTGTTAGGTTGAATTTTAAATGATGATTTTTCCTACTTTCTTCAATTTAAGTCTGAATTTGGCAATAAGGAGTTCATGATCTGAGCCACAGTCAGCTCCTGGTCTGGTTTTTGTTGACTATATAGAGCTTCTCCATCTTTGGCGCAAAGAATTTAATCAATCTGATTTTGGTGTTGACCATCTGGTGATGTCCATGTGTAGAGTCTTCTCTTGTGTTGTTGCAAGAGAGTATTGCTATGACCAGTGCATTTTCTTGGCAAAACTCTATTAGTCTTTGCCCTACTTCATTCCATACTCCAAGGCCAAATTTGCCTGTTACTCCAGGTGTTTCTAGACTTCCTAGTTTTGCACTCCAGTCCCCTATAATGAAAAGGACATCTTTTTTGGGTGTTAGTTCTAAAAGGTCTTGTAGGTCTTCATAGAACTGTTCAGCTTCTTCAGCACTACTGGTTGGAGCATAGCCTTGGATTACTGTGATATTGAATGGTTAGCCTTGGAAACCAACAGAGATCATTCTGTCATTCTTCAGATTGCATCCAAGTACTGCATTTCGGACTCTTTTGTTGACCATGATGGCTACTCCATTTCTTCTAAGAGATTCCTGCACGCAGTAGTAGATATAATGGTCATCTGACTTAAATTCACCCATTCCAGTCCATTTTAGTTCACTGATTCCCAGAATGTCAACGTTTACTCTTGCCATCTCCTGTTTGACCACTTCCAATTTGCCTTGATTCATGGACCTGACGTGCCAGGTTCCTATGCAATATGACATTGTACAGAAGACAGGGATGAAGACCATCCCCATGGAAAAAAAATGCAAAAAAGCAAAATGGCTGTCTGAGGAGGCCTTACAAATAGCTGTGAAAAGAAGAGAAGTGAAAAGCAAAGCAGAAAAGGAAAGATATAAGCATCTGAATGCAGAGTTCCAAAGAATAGCAAGAAGAGATAAGAAAGCCTTCCTCAGCAATCAATGCAAAGAAATAGAGGAAAACAACAGAATGGGAAAGACTAGAGATCTCTTCAAGAAAATTAGAGACACCAAGCAAATATTTCATGCAAAGATGGGCTTGATAAAGGATAGAAATGGTCTGTACCTAACAGAAGCAGAAGATATTAAGAAGAGGCGGCAAGAATACACAGAAGAACTATACAAAAAAAGATATTCACGACCAAGATAATACAATGGTGTGATCACTCACCTAGACCGGACATCCTGGAATGTGAAGTCAAGTGGGCCTTAGAAAGAATCACTATGAACAAAGCTAGTGGAGGTGATGGAATTCCACTTGAGCTACTTCAAATCCTGAAAGATGATGCTGTGAAAGTGCTATACTCAATATGCCAGCAAATTTGGAAAACTCAGCAGTGGCCACAGGACTGGAAAAGGTCAGTTTTCATTTCAATCCCAAAGAAAGGCAATGCCAAAAAATGCTCAAACTACCGCACAATTGCACTAATCACACACACTAGTAAAGTAATGCTTAAAGTTCTCCAAGCCAGGCTTC
Organism: Aepyceros melampus; assembly: GCA_006408695.1. Classification (NCBI taxonomy): domain Eukaryota; kingdom Metazoa; phylum Chordata; class Mammalia; order Artiodactyla; family Bovidae; genus Aepyceros; species Aepyceros melampus. The sequence continues at coordinate 62,317 of SJXQ01009477.1, read as the reverse complement.
AGCAATACGTGAATCGTGAACTTCCAGATGTTCAAGCTGGTTTTAGAAAAGGCAGAGGAACCAGAGATCAAATTGCCAACATCGGCTGGATGATTGAGAAAGCAAGAGAGTTCCAGAAAAACATGTATTTCTGCTTTATTGACTATGCCAAAGCTTTTGACTGTGTGGATCACAATAAACTGTGGAAAATTCTCAGAGAGATGGGAATACCAGACCACCTGACCTGCCTCTTGAGAAACCTATATGCAGGTCAGGAAGCAACAGTTAGAACTGGACATGGAACAACATACTGGTTCTAAATAGGAAAAGGAGTACATCAAGGCTGTATATTGTCACCCTGCTTATTTAACTTATATGCAGAATACATCATGAGAAATGCTGGACTGGAAGAAACACATGCTGGAATCAAGATTGCCAGGAGAAATATCAATAACCTCAGATATGCAGATGACACTACCCTTATGGCAGAAAGTGAAGAAGAACTAAAAAGCCTCTTGATGAAAGTGAAAGTAGAGAGTGAAAAAGTTGGTTTAAAGCTCAACATTCAGAAAACGAAGATCATGGCATCTGGTCCTATCACTTCATGGGAAACAGATGGGAAAAAAGTGGAAACAGTGTCAGACTTTATTTTGGGGGGGCTCCAAAATCACTGTAGATGGTGACTGCAGCCATGAAATTAAAAGACGCTTAGTCCTTGGAAGGAAAGTTATGACCCACCCACCTATATCAGTTCAGTTCAGTCGCTCAGTCGTGTCCAACTCTTTGCGACCCCATGAATCGCAGCACGCCAGACCTCCCTGTCCATCACCAACTCCCGGAGTTCACTCAGACTCACGCCCATCAAGTCAGTGATGCCATCCAGCCATCTCATCCTCAGTCGTCCCCTTTTCCTCCTGCCCCCAATCCCTCCCAGCATCAGGGTCTTTTCCAGTGAGTCAACTCTTCGCATGAGGTGGCCAAAGTACTGGAGCTTTAGTTTTAGCATCATTCCTTCCAAAGAAATCCCAGGGTTGATCTCCTTCAGAATGGACTGGTTGGATCTGCTTGCAGTCCAAGGGACTCTCAAGAGTCTTCTCCAACACCANAGCAGAGACATTACTTTGCCAACAAAGGTCCGTCTAGTCAAGGCTATGGTTTTTTCCAGTAGTCATGTATGGATGTGAGAGTTGGACTGTGAAGAAAGCTGAGCCCCGAAGAAATGATGCTTTTGAACTGTGGTGTTGGAAAAGACTCTTGAGAGTCCCTTGGACTGCAAGGAGATCCAACCAGTCCATTCTGAAGGAGATCAGCCCTGGGATTTCTTTGGAAGGAATGATGCTAAAATTGAAACTCCATTACTTTGGCCACCTCATACAAAGAGTTGACTCATTGGAAAAGACTCTGATGCTCGGAGGGATTGAGGGCAGGAGGAGAAGGAGATGACAGAGGATGAGATGGCTGGATGACATCACTGACTCGATGGATGTGAGTCTGAGTGAACTCCAGGAGTTGGTGATGGACAGGAAGGCCTGGCGTGCTGCGATTCTGGGTTCGCAAAGAGTCAGACACGACTGAAGGACTGAACTGAACTGAACTGATTGAGTCAGAAAGAAACATATCACTCCTTAAAGATTAACCCTATCATGCCAAGGACTTTTTATTTGAATTTGAGTTACATGTATCTTTGTGGGAGAGAATGTAACTTGCCTCTAAGTAGGGATGAGCTTCGTTATTGCACATCAAGTGGCCTTGCAGAATGAATCATAAGCTTACAATAAGTGCCATTAAGGAAATGTTGCAACACCTCCGTGGGCAGCCAGTTTTTAATGCAATTGTTTTCTGTATTTTCTTAGCCCTGTGCTTCGTTTACTTTAGGGGGAGATTCTATTACACTCTTGGAGATCACCTAGCCCTTACATGTTATTTTTCACAACAATATTTGTATTTATCTATACTTTAGTATCTAATTGGCTTCTGTCCATTCCAAAGTTCCAGTATTATAGTTTTTTCTAACTTGACCTAAATTAAACAGTTTTGGGTTTTTTTTTTTGCTTTTAACTGTAAATAAGAACAGTATAGAAGCACAGATACAAGTGAACAATGTATACATGTTAAATAGGGAAATAAATAACCAGTAATGTATAAATATTTAATTATTTGATTTTTAGTATATTTACCAAAATACAACATGTCTATTGCATTCAACCCAGTGTGATTTTTGAGATCTTGAGTACTTGCAAATTTAACAACTAATATTCAATATGTATAAAAATTGTATGGTAATCATTTCTATAGTAGAATAAAGAGATTTTGAATCACCTTGAATACATGTAGATTCAATATATTAATAGTTTAAGAGTCTTTTCCAGTATACTAGTCATGGTGAGATTTTAAATTTAAAAATTAAATTAACTATATAGCTTCCCATATTGTACACCTAGTTTTTGAGATGGCTAATTTAAATCCATGAAAGCTTGGCACATTTGGATTTAAATTGAAAAATATTTTTAAACATCTTTTAAATGTATTTCTGTGTAAATATACATTTACATATATATTACCTTCACAGTCATAGCAAATGCAGTGGGTCCATCTTATCATCAGGTTCCACACTAGCAGATATGGAGGGCTGACTGTCCTAAGCCATTTTGTATGAGGGACAGATACTATGGATTTTGGTATTTGTAGGATTCCTAATCCCTTTTGAGTACCAAGGGAATATTGTAGTGGTAACTTTATTTTGTGATTTGCTAATGGTTATAAAATTACTTCTTTTTGCCCAAAGTTACTCATTCTTTTCTCACTCTAAACCAAAGATAAACTTTTTAAAATATATATATAGATATACACACTTTTACTAGACTCTTGGAAGGCTGTTTCACTGTGTATTACAACATTAGATCAATGCCACATTTGAAACCCTGACCACAACAAATGGATTACTCTAACTGTGGCAGCTCTGGGTTTTCATTCGGAATCTTAGTTTCAAACTTCCTCCACCTTCTGCCTGCCATTTTCTCTTTAAGTAATAAAATACAGATTTCAGGATTTGACAGATCTGTACTAGATTCATACTTCTGCTCTGTCATCTGAGTTGAAACATTTGTACAATTTGACTCTGATAAGATGATCTCAAAATATGTCTTTCCATTATGTTCTATCTTCCTGATTTATAGTTTAGAATCTCTGTTTCCTAGAACCCTAGGAAATATTCTCTTCATCAGTTTTCTATGTGAGATTTCCTGGTCACTTCTGTACTCACCACTCCACTCTCTGGAATCAGCTCTTTGTGCTGGCACTTACCTTTCCTACTTTCTTCTCTTGTCTCCTACATCTTTTTACCTTACCTAAAATTCTGTGTCATCAAAGAGAGTCTTGTGTTCATGTTGGTTCAGAGTCCTTTGCTGCTTTTGAGCCATCTTGATTTATAACCAACTTGGTGCTTGGTTAATTATATTTATTAATGAATTTGTTATAATCACACTAGCTGGGGCTTGTGAGAGGAATTTTGCTTTCCCATAGTAGGCTTGTACTTTCCACAGCCTGGATTTCAAACATGACACTGAACACACTCAAACCGAAAGACAGAATCTGTCAATGCTTGCTTTTATTTTCCCTTTAATGTTTGTTGAACAAATTTGAATAGGGTCCTCAAGCTGTGAGAATATAGGGGGGTGGGGAAAAAGACATTTTTAAGTTAAAGTTAGTACATGTTAAATTATAAGCTATTCCAAACATACAGTCTTGTACAAAAAGTTATATAGTTATATACCATGTACCATTTTTAATGGATTTTAACATTTGGCCTAATCTGTCTCTTAAAACATCCAAATCCCACAATAACAACTTATGCCCATCTCTGTACTTCACCTTTCCCTTCCTCCCCTTGTCCTGAAGTAGTCATATATCATTTGCATGTATTTTTTAAAATTTACCATGTTAGTATTAATTTATTAATACGTACCTAATAGTTTATAGTATTGAGGGACTGATGTTGAAGCTGATACTCCAATACTTTGGCCACCTGATGTGGAGAGCTGACTCATTTGAAAAGACTCTGATGCTGCGAATGATTGAGGGCCGGAGGAGAAGGGAATGACAGAGGATGAGATGGTTGGATGGCACCACCAACTAAATGGACATGGGTTTGGGTAAACTCTGGGAGTTGGTGATAGATAGGGGGGCCTGGTGTGCTGCAGTTCATGGAGTTGCAAAGAGTTGGACATGACTCAGGGACTAAACTGAACTGAACTGAAAAGTTTATAAAAGATGGTATTATACTTTCTATATTAATTTGAAGCTTAAGGTATTCTAGCAGTATATTGTGTTCATATAAGTATTTCCATATAAAGATAATTTCTACATATTTCGATGATTATAGATTTGTTGGCAAATAATGTACAAAAGCAGAGAAGGAAATGGCAATCCACTCCAGTATTCTTGCCTAGAGAATTCCGTGAACAGAGGAGCCTGATGGGCTGCTGCCCATAGGGTCACACAGAGTCGGACACGACTGAAGCAATTTAGCATGCATGCATGCCTTGGAGAAGGAAATGGCAACCCACTCCAGTATTCTTGCCTGGAGAATCCCAGGGACAGAGGAGCCTGGTGGGCTGCCGTCTATGGGGTCATACAGAGTTGACATGACTGAAGCGACTTAGCAGCAAAATCAAAAGACTTTATTCAAACTGCTATAGACCCCACAAAGTTTCAGTTTTCTGCTCAGTTGCTCTAATTGTCACCTTGCATGAAAGTTCATTAAAAGCAGATGTTTCAGGGCCTAGAGGCAGGAATCTATTAATCCTATAGGCAATATTAGACTAAATTATATTTAGGATGGAGGGCTTGGAATGAGACTGAAGAGGAAAGCCGTGAAACTGATGATTGTAGTAAAATAAGTCCTGATATTTGAGTTTAGTGACTTGTGAATTTAGTTATTTTCAAAATTTTTATTAATTTCTACTTAGAATAACATTTAGTAAATGTTAATTCCATGATTTCGAGAAAATCTAGGGAGAAATACCTTTGTTAACATATGCAAGAAAGGATGATATACTAAGTTCTGTATTTTGGGAAACAATCTGCACTTATATGTTAATATGTTTGGTTAAAACATCTGTTACTTTTTTAATTCATGTTTCAGTTCAGTTCAGTTCAGTTGCTCAGTCATGTCTGACTCTTTGCAACCTCATGAATCGCAGCATGCCAGGCCTCCCTGTCCATCACCAACTGCCAGAGTTCATCCAGATCCACGCCCATGGAGTCAGTGACGCCATCCAGCCATCTCATCCTCGGTCATCCCCTTCTCCTCCTACCCCCAATCCCTCCCAGCATCAGAGTATTTTCCAGTGAGTCAACTCTTCACATGAGGTGGCCAAAGTACTGGAGCTTCAGCTTCAGCATCATTTCTTCCAAAGAAATCCCAGGGCTGATCTCCCTCAGAATGGACTGGATGGATCTCCTTGCAGTCCAAGGGACTCTCAAGAGTCTTCTCCAACACCACACTTCAAAAGCATCAATTCTTTGGTGCTCAGCCTTCTTCACAGTCCAACTCTCACATCCATACATGACCACAGGAAAAACCATAGCCTTGACTAGATGGACCTTAGTCGCCAAAGTGATATCTCTGCTTTTGAATATACTATCTAGGTTAGTCATAACTTTTCTTCCAAGGAGTAAGCATCTTTTAATTGCATGGCTGCAGTCACCATCTGCAGTGAATTTGGAGCCCAGACAAATAAAGTCTGACACTGTTTCCACTGTTTCCCCATCTATTGCTCATGAAGTGATGGGACCAGATGCCATGATCTCAGTTTTCTGGAAGTTTAACTTTAAGCCAACTTTTTCACTCTCCTCTTTCACTTTCATCAAGAGGCTCTTTAGCTCCTCTTCACTTTCTGCCATAAGGGTGGTGTCATCTGCATATCTGAGGTTATTGATATTTCTCCCGGCAATCTTGATTCCAGCTTGTGTTTCTTCCAGTCCAGCGTTTCTCATGATGTACTCTGCATATAAGTTAAATAAGCAAGGTGACAATATACAGCCTTGATGTACTCCTTGTCCTATTTGCAATCAGTGTGTTGTTCCATGTCCAGTTCTAACTGTTGCTTCCTGACCTGCATATAGGTTTCTCAAGAGGCAGGTCATATGGTCTGGTATTCCCATCTCTCTGAGAATTTTCCACAGTTTATTGTGATCCATACAGTCAAAGGCTTTGGCATAGTCAATAAAGCAGAAATAGATGTTTTTTGGAACTCTTTTGCTTTTTCCATGATCCAACGGATGTTAGCAATTTGATCTCTGGTTCCTCTGCCTTTTCTAAAACCAGCTTGAACATCTGGAAGTTCACGATTCACATATTGCTGAAGCCTGGCTTGGAGAATTTTGAGCATTACTTTACTAGCATGTGAGATGAGTGCAATTGAATTTAAATATAGGTTACAAATTTATGTATTCTGATTAGTAACAAATGATCTGAACTTCATCAAGTGCCTCTACCCTGCTAGTGGCTGTGACTTTTGTGGGAGGTATGGGATGAGGAAGTTGATTCCCAAAGGAGGCTGATGGGAGACCAATTTAAAATTTTCAGATATGTGGCATTATGATATCTCTTAGTTATTTGGAAGGGTGGACTTTGAATGTTTATGTTAGCAGGTGGTGAGGAGAAAGGCCTCTAATCCTCATACTCTCTGGGACCCCTTTTGGTCTCTGCTACCTGATGAGTTGTTCTACCATAATAAACTCATGTTGTGGAGTGCTGGCATCACCACTCTTTGCTTAAGTGTCTGCATGCTCAGTCACTAAGCTGTGGCCGACTCTTTGCAACCTCATATACTGTAGCCCGCCAGGCTCCTCTGTCCGTGGCATTGCCTAAGTGTAGGTTCAGCTATTTTTCTCTATGACACCATTTTTGGGTGAGCTGCTGCTGCTGCTGCTAAGTTGCTTCAGTCGTGTCTGATTCTGTGCGACCCCATAGACGGCAGTCCACCCAGCTCCCCCGTCCCTGGGATTCTCCAGGCCAGAACACTGGAGTGGGTTGCCATTTGCTTCTCCAATGCATGAAAGTGAAAAGTGAAAGTGAAGTCACTCAGTCATGTCCGACCCTCAATGACCCCTTGGACTGCAGTCTTCCAGGCTCCTCCGTCCATAGGATTTGCCAGGCAAGAATACTGGAGTGGGATGCCATTGCCTTCTCCGCTTGGGTGAGCTATAACCTCATAAATTTCTGCTGTATGTGAAAACTCTTGAGCTAAGATCTTCTCAGACACACAGATCCTGCAAATCTCCAGGTCATGTCAGGAGCCAGGGAGACTGCCTCATGCTTATCTATTTAGCTACTACTACTTTTTCATTTCATTTTTATTATTTTTAATTGGAGGATAATTGCTTTACAGTGTTGTTTTGGTTTCTGCCATACAACATCACAAATCAGTATAACTGTATACATATATATATATGTGTATGCATACCTTCCCTCTTGAGCCTCCCTCCCACCCTGACCCCCATCCCACTGCTTTAGGTCATCACAGAATACCAGGCTGGGCTCCCTGAGTTATACAGAGCTTTCCACTAGCTATCTATTTTACAATTAGCAGTGACATATATACACCCACTTTTAATGTCATTAAATCAGCCCTTCCTGAGTTTTGTTGACTGTGTTATACACTTGATGCTAGATGTTTCTCCTCAAAACTTGGCATCTCCCAAAGATAAAAATGGTGCTTCCGATAGAGCCCTTGAAGAAAAGCCTGTCTGCAGGAATGGGGCCAGGAAATTGTCTTCTAGCTTTTGTACAAATAAATAAATGAATTGCATGTGAATCATTAAATAGTCTGAGTGGAACACATTTAGTCTTTTTTTTAATAAATTATCAGCAGTAATTTTTATGCACTGATTGTCTCTGAAACAAAAGAATGTGAAACTATTTGGTGATGCTTTATTATTTTCCTCTCAATAAGAGGAAGCTGTAAGATATAATTTTTATTGCAGAAAACTAGAAAGGAGTCCATACAATAAGTCAGGAGACCTACCGAATATTCAAGACTCTGATTGATCTGAAATAAAAGCAAGGAGATCTAAAATAGCTTTTTGTTAGTAAGGCCATGGTTGAATTTGTAAAAGAGAGGAGCTACAGGTTTATTTTAATATCTGGGTTGGAACAGTCAATTTTTTTTTAAAGAAACTGAGTCACAAATTTAACATTCTGTGATATTTGTGCTTGAAAAACTTCATCTTTATCGTACTGCTCCCCTTATCCTTGACCAAGTACATTTGACTCTCTTAGAATAACACAATACATGCACACAAACCCTAGTTGCAGACATATAGCAGTACATAGGAAGTGCTAGATGCTTTCTTAAGAAATAAATATTAAATGCAGAACTTTAAAAATTTGTCTCCTTTTACTACCTTTAGAACAAAAAAAATATGTACTTCTTTTAGTTTGTAAGATTCTGTTCTCATATGCTTTTGCCTGACAATTTCCTAAGATAATATTCTATTATTTTTATTTTCAATCACTGTTTAGTTTTGTTTTCCATCATGTGTATTTGTTATATGCTGTATTCTGCCCTCAGTCGTGTCAGACTCTTTGTAACAGCATGGGCTGTAGCCCACCAGGCTCCTCTGACCATGAATTTTGTAGGCAAGAATACTGGAGTAGGTTGCTATTTTTCTCCTCTAGGAGATCTTCCTGATCCAGGCAGGGATCAAACCTACTTCTCCTGAATCTCCTGTCTTGGCAGGAAGATTCTTTACAATTAAGCCACTTGGGAAGCCCATATATGATTACACTGTACATAAATGAATGTGTGTGTGTTGTGTTAGTTGCTCAGTTATATCTGATTCTTTGTGACCCCATAGACTGTAGACCCCCAGGCTGCTCTGACCAAGCAACAATGGAATTCTCCAGGCAACAATACTTGAGTGGGTTGCCATTCCCTTCTTCAGGGGATCTTCCTGACCCAAGGTTTGAACTCAAGTTTCCTGCATTGCAGGCAGATTCTTCAACATCTAAGCTACCAGGGAAGTCCCACAGTAATGAATGAAAATAGGTAAAATGAAGAATTGTATTGCCTTTTCTCAACAACACCCCCAGGTAAAACATCTCTATGTAAAAAATTGTTTATTCCTTTAATAAAACTTAAATTTGACTTTGGAGGAGGATGGTTACATATATATGTATGGCTGAGTCCTTCCGCTGTGACTATCACAATATCATTTGTTAATTCACTATACACCAATACAAAACAAAAATATATTTTAAAATAAACTTAGGTTTCTGCTTTTATGTTAAAATCAGTTTGAGTATCCAAGGGTATCAGATTTTGTTTACAAAAAGACTGTACATTTTATGCCATTAATACTTAAGGACAAAATATATTAATGCATACCCATTAATGTATAGAAGACCTATTATAGACTTGTGACTATAACATTTGTTAACTTTGTGATATGGGGATATATATGGTATAGATGATGATTCTGATAGTCATATCTATGTTCCAATCAGCTTTAGCTTCAAAGCCTGGGATGCAAAGTCTTTGGGCTAGATTTTTTATGTCATCAGACCACTGTTCAAAAATGGTTCCTTGTTCAAATTTCATGTTGAAAATTATGGGAATGGAAAGACAGGGGATATATAGTAGGATTTAGTATGATACAGAACTATGTTACCTCTTGCTGGATTATGGATGCCAGAGTAAATTATTGCCTAGTTTTATTTGAATAGCTTTGAATTATTTGTTGTTCTGTTCCATTGCTAAGTCATGTCTGACTCTTTGCAGCTCCGTGGAGTGCAGTACATCAGGCTTCCCTGTCTTTCATCTCCAGAATTTGCTAATCATGTCCACTGAGTCTGTGATGCTATCTAACCATCTCATCCTCTGCCACCCTCTTTTCCTTTTGCCTTCAATCTTCCCAGCATAAGAGTCTTTTCCAGTGAGTTGGTTCTTAGCATCAGGTGGCCAACATATTGGAGCTTCACCTTCAGCATCACTCCTTCCAATGAATATTCAGGGTTGATTTCCTTTAGGACTGACTGGTAGGATCTCTGTGCAGTCCAAGGGTTTCTCAAGATCTCCAGAACCACAGTTCAAAAACATCAGTTCTTGGTGCTCAGCCTTCATTATGTTCCAACTCTCACATCTGTACATGACTACTGGAAAATCATGGCTTTGACTATATGGACCTTTGTTGGCAAACTTATGTCTCTGTTTTTTAATACATTGTCTAGATTTGTCATAGCTTTTCTTCCAAGTAGCAAGTGTCTTTTAATTTCATGGCTGCAGTCACTATCTGGAGTAATTTCCTAGCCCAAGAAAATAAAATCTGTCATTCTTCCACTTTTCCCCTTCTATTTGCCATGAAGTGATGGGACTGGATACCATGAACTTCCTTTTTTGAATGCTGAGTTTTAAGCCAGGTTTTTCACTTTCCTCTTTCATCTTCATCAAGAGGCTTCTTTGCTCCTCTTCACTTTCTGCCATTAGAGTGATATCATCTACATATCTGAGGTTGTTGATATTTCTCGCAGCAATCTTGTTTCCAGTTTGTGAGTCATCCAGCCCTGTATTTCATGTGATGTACTCTGAATATATGTTAAATAAACAGGGTGACAATACACAGTCTTGACATACTCCTTTCCCAATTTTGAACCAGTCCATTGTTCTGTGTCTGGTTCTAATTGTTGTTTCTTGACCTGCATACAGGTTCCTCAAGAGACAGGTCAGGTGGTCTGGTATTCCCATCTCTTTTAGAATTTTCCACAGTTTGTTGTGATCCACACAGTCAGAGGCTTTTTTGTAGTCAGTGAGTGTTAGTTACTCAGTTGTGTCCAACTTTTTCTGAACCCATGGGCTGTAGTCTACCAGGCTCCTCTGTCCATGCAGTTCTCCAGGGAAGACTATTGGAGTTGGTTGCCATTTCTTTCTCCATGGGCTATTCCAAACCCAGGGATCAAACCTAGGTCTCTCATATTACAGGCAGATTCTTTGCTCTCTGAGACACCAGCCAATGAATCAGAAGTAAAAATAATCTTAACTTTATAATTAAATTTGTATTTTTCTTTTTTAAATTAATTTTTATTTTTTAGTTTGTTTTGCTTTACAACACTGTATTCGTTTTGCTATACATCGACATGAATCAGCCACGAGTGTACATGAACTCCCAATCCCAACCTCCACCTCCCCGTTCCTGCCCCATACCATCTCTCTGGATTATCCCCGTGCATCAGTCCCATGCATCCTGCATCCTGCATCGAACCTAAATCGGCAATTCATTTCACTTAGGATATCATACATGTTAGACTGCCACTCTCCCAAATCATCCCACCCTCTCCCTCTCCCACAGAGTCCAAAAACTGTTCTATACATCTGTGTCTCTTTTGCTGTCCAAATCCAAAATTCTTGAAAGGAGAATGGCACTGAAACATGTATACCATCATGTAAGAAATGAATCACCAGTCTATGTTAGATACAGGATACAGGATACTTGGGACTGGTGCACAGGGATGATCCAGAGAGTTGATATGGGGTGAGGGGTGGGGGGCGGGTTCAGGACTGGGAACTCATGTACACCCGAGACGGATTCATGTCAATGTATGGCAAAACCAATACAGTATTGTAAAGTCAAATAAAGTAAAAATAAAAATTAAATAAAAAAATAAAAGGGTATTTAACAAAAAAAAGAAATTTTAAAAAGATTATGAACATAAATCTTTCATGGTGAGTTTCCTTTGATGCAAAGCATAATTGACATGAAAAACCTTATTCAATTACTAGAGAGATAAAAGAGAGAGAGCAGATCTACACTGTGACCTGAAGTTTTTCATTTCTATGGATCACATTATCCATATGAGTACAACTCTTATCTTCAAAATCCTTTACTCTAAGAAGGAAACAAAACATCAGGATATACATGTTTCTCTTTTGATATAGTTACTGGGTTTTGACTGATACTTGAGAAAAAGCAGAATACAAACTGATACTATCTATATTAAATATTGAGTAAATCTTATGTTTTTGATTATTGGTATTTCAGTTCAGTTCAGTTGCTCAGTCATGTCTGACTCTTTGTGACCCCCACAGATTGCAACACACCAGGCTTCCCTTTCATTCACCAACTCCCAGAGCTTGCCCAACCTCATGTCCACTGAGTCGGTGATGCCATCCAATCATCTCATCCTCTGTCATCCCCTTCTCCTCTTGCCTTCAATCTTTCCCAGTATCAGGGCCTCTTCCAATAAGTCAGTTCTTTGCATCAGGTGGCCAAGGTATTGGAGTTTCAGCTTCAGCATTACTCCTTGCAATGAATATTCAGGACTGATTTCCTTTAGGATTTACTAGTTAGATCTCTTCGCAGTCCAAGGGACTCTCAAGAGTCTCTCCAAGACCGCAGTTCAAAAGCATCGATTCTTCAGTGCTAAGTTTTGTTTACAGTCCAACTCTTACATCCATACATGACTACTGGAAAAACCATAGCTTTAACTAGACTGACCTTTGTTGACAGTGTAATGCCTCTGCTTTTTAATATGCTGTCTAGGTTTGTTATAGCTTTCCTTCCAAGGAGCAAGAAAATTCATGTATTTGTATTACATTCATTGTATATCTTACTTAAGCAATCAAATTTCTAATTTTAGTTCATATATTTCTACTTAAACTAGTAATAAGTCACAGAATATGTGTACATCTGCAATAATATTATGTTAACCATTTTTATATAAATATTAAGTAAAATAACAGTATTTTGTTTTAGTTCATTAAGATCAATTATTCAGGGATTGAGTATTTCACAATTAGTTCTATGACCAAACTGCATAATGAAGAAACTAGAAGGAATGAAAGAGAATTGCACAGGGAATAATTTTCTGAACAGACAGTAAATACTATGTAACACCCTACTTCAGATCAGTTCAGTCAGTCAATCATGTTGGACTCTTTACGATTCCATGGACTGCAGCATGCCAGGCCTCCCTGTCCATCACCAACTCCCAGAGCTTATCCAAACTCATGTCCATTGAGTTGGTGATGCCATCCAACCATCTCATCTTCTGTTGTCCCCTTCTCCTCCTGCCTTCAATCTTTCTCAGCATCAGGATCTTTTCAAATGTGTCAGTTCTTTGTATCATGTGGCCAGGGTATTGGAGTTTCAGCTTCAACATCAGTCCTTCCAATGAACACTCAGGACTGATCTCCTTAAGGATGGACTGGTTGGATCTCCTTGCAGTCCAAGGGACTCTCAACAGTCTTCTCTAAGACCACAGTTCAAAAGCATCGATTCTTCAGTGCTCAGTTTTGTTTATGGTCCAACTCTCACATCCATACAAGACTACTGGAAAAATCATAGCCTTGACTGGATGGACCTTTGTTGTACATTACCAAAGTAATGTCTCTGCTTTTTATTATCTATCTGGGTAGGTCATAACTTTCCTTCCAAGGAGTAAATGTCTTTTAATTTCATGGCTGCAGTCACCATCTGCAGTGATTTTTGAGCCCCAGAAAATAAAGTCAATCACTATTTCCACTGTTTCCCCATCTATTTGCCATGAAGTGATAGGACCGGTTGCCATGATCTTAGTTTTCTGATGCTCAAACTACTGCACAATTGCACTCATCTCACACTCTATTAAAGTAATACTCAAAATTCTCCAAGCCAGGCCTCAGCAATATGTGAACTGTGACCTTCCAGATATTCAAGCTGGTTTTAGAAAAGGCAGAGGAACCAGGGATCAAATTGCCAACATACAGTGGATCATCGAAAAAGCAAGAGAGTTCTAGGAAAACATCTATTTCTGCTTTATTGACTATGCCAAAGCCTTTGACTGTGTGGATCACAATAAACTGTGGACAATTCTGAAAGAGATGGGAATACCAGACCACCTGATCTGCCTCCTGAGAAATCTTTATGCAGGCCAGGAAGCAACAGTTAGAACCGGACGTGGAACAATGGACTGGTTCCAAATCAAGAAAGGAGTATGTCAAGGCTGTATATTGTCACCCTGCCTATTTAACTTCTATGCAGAGTACATCATGAGAAATGCTGGGCTGGAAGAAGCACAAGCTCGAATCAAGATTGCCGGGAGAAATACCAATAACCTTAGATATGCAGATAACACCACCCTTATGGCAGAAAATGTAGAAGAATTAAAGAGCCTCTTGAAAGTGAAAGAGGAGAGTGAAAATGTTGACTTAAAGCTCAACATTTAGAAAACGAAGATCATGGCATCTGGTCCCATCAACATCCTACTTATGTACCACTTAAACCATTTGGTGCATGATTCACAGCTTGCCAGCCATGCCATGCATGTCACACATTTGAAAATATTGTCCTCCTCTTGATTAACAGATAGTATAAAGTTCAAAAAGTTGAGATTAAGCACAGTGTCAAATACCTTTATTTGCATGATGAAAGTTTTGAAAGTATTGTAGAGTAATATTAGCATGAATTAAATAGATTGCATGATTATTGAGAAGAGAATATTTGCTCATGCTAATGAGCAAATACTCTAAGAATTCTCTCAAAAAATTTTCACCGTGCAGAAATGAGGGTTATTTAAGTTGTGCTTTGTTTTCAGTTTTTTTGAAATTCAGTATAAGAAAGTATTTTTTCTTAGTTTGTGAAATTTTGTAATTAGCTACTGGGCATGAACTATCCAGATTCTTTTTTGGAAGATACTGTTAAGTCTTGGCACAGGATGCTGTATTTGTTGGCACTGAAACACATGAAAGAAATGAACATACTAAAATCTCTGGTTTGGAATACTTAACACAAAAGTAATTGCATGTGACTCTATTGACTAAAGGTATGACTATTATTAAAAAACTGTCAGGCGTGGAGGAAGATTGGCAGAGCCAATCTTGAATTCCAGAGCTTTTTTTGGTGCTATTTAGCTTTCACAGCTGGAATTTACTACTTCCTTATAGTACAAAATTACTCATATACCAGTTACATTTTTTAGCATCTTACTGGCAGATGGAAAGTGTTTACTAACCATGTTGCTGAATTAACATGAAAGGCATTTCTAAACCACAGTAAAGAACGGAGCTGAATATGTCGAGTCCACTCTGTTTCATCTAGCGTGTCTATATTGTTATGATAATCATAGACTCTTTGAAGGAAAAGGATCATTAGAGGTCATCTGGTTTTCACCTCATAGGGCCACGTCTAGCATCTCTAATGATACAAACAAAAACACTTATTTTTGTCTAGGTAAAATCCTCATACTACAAATTAAGCCATTTTTTTTCTTTTAAAAATATTTTCAGTGGAAATATTAAATAACCACACACTATTCTTTGTGTTAAAGTCCTTTCTTTAAGCATTTGCAAAGTAATTTTTTTTACATCTTTCTTGTCATCAAATAGTTTCATTTTCTTTAATCCCTCTGCTTTGTGTTCTACTTTTGCATTCTATTAATCAGCTGTATAGCTCTCTCCTAAAACCTTCAAACTTCTGTGGTTTGCTTATGATCTGTGAAACAGAATGCAGCATTTTTAGTTATATATCTGCTGAGTATCTCCTATTCTCCATCACTGCATGCTCACTTGTGTACTCTAAAATAGTGTCTGATTAAAAGCAATTACAACTACACACATTCATATTGTTGATCTGTGACTAACTTACATGATTACCAGCTTTGGAGATTTCACATTCTACCAGCTTTCACTGTGATATATTTATGAGCTGCTTCTATGTTGTTGCATGTTAAAGGTTCTAACGAAGTTGACTGTCTATCTTGCCAAATTCTAAATTCTGAGAGTAGGAGCCATATATCTTCTATCTCCTAAAATATCCAGTACGTAGTACATAATCTAGCCTGGGTAAATATTTGAGAAATGAGTGATGAAAGGACATTTTTTTTAAATATAAATTTTGATTTGGACTACCCTGGTGGCTCAGATGGTAAAGCATCTGCCTACAATGTGGGAGACCCGGGTTCAATCCCTGGGTCGGGAAGATCCCCTGGAGAAGGACATGGCAACCTACTCCAGTACTCTTCCTTGGAAAATCCCATGGACGGAAAAGCCTGGTAGGCTACAGTCCACAGGGTCACAAAGATTTTATTTGGTTTAGCCAGATATAATACCTTCTCCCTTAAACCTGAGCTTCTGGAGCCTAGTTTTCTTTCTTTGAGTTTATATATATATATATATATATATATATATATATATATCTCATTTTGTACATGTGTATAAACTGCTTTTCCTCCTGTGCAATTCGATATTTCAGGCTTTACTAGTATACAAAACTGACTAATACTGTAAGGAAATTTCAATATATAGAAAAATTGACATATTCTGTCAAAGTTATACCATGAGATGTCCCTCCCCATCTATAGGAAGGTGAATGTGTTATGGCAGTACAACCAGACAACTTTGCAAAAAGAGATCCACAATTCTGGGGTTACTAGAAGCAGAGCACCATTCTTGATTTCAGTATTCATGAAGTGAGTAGATTTCTGCAGGCCTCTACATTTCCTCATTATAAACAGATATAATAATTTTTGTCCTTAGAAATGTAATGAGAGTTTTAAAAGAAATAAAAATATGAGAGTACCTAGTCAATGTATAAGTACATAATAGAACCTCAGCAAATAATTTTTGTCCCTTTTTTCAACACATCATGCTAGATATCTCGTATTGACATATGTTAAAACAATTACACAGTCTATAATGGGGATAGAAGGGAACAAATAAACTATTATGAAATTTTCTAACACACGAAAAAAATGGTTCTGTGAAATCTTGTATTTCTAGTCATGCTCTGTTCCTCTGTCATGTCCAGCTCTTTGCAACCCCATAGACTATAGCCCATCAGGCTCCTCTGTCCATGGGATTTTTCAGGCAAGAATACTGGAGTGGGTTGCCATTTCCTCCTCCAGGGGATCTTTCCTACCTAAGGATTGAACCCACGTCTTCTGTGTCTCATGTATTGACAGGTAGATTATTTACCACTCTCTGCATTTCTTGTCAGAAAAGAGGAAAACAACAAAATATAGAATTAATAACAGAAAGTCTGTGACTTTGGATAATAATGAAAAGTCAAAGTGTTAGTAACTCAGTTGTGTCTGAATCTGTGATCCCATATACTATAGCCCACCAGGCTCCTCTCCAGGCAGTACTAGAGTAGGTAGTCATTCCTTTCTCCACAAGATCTTTCTAACCCGAGTCTCCTTCATTATAGGCAGATTCTTTATTGTCTGAGCCTCCAAGGAGTGCCCAGTGTAATAATAAATGTTAAATGGGACATGACTAGTATGAAACTTCAGGTATATGTTACATGGTATCCAGGAAGCCTTAGAATCGCAGTTCTGTATATACTCTACATGTTCCTGTGAATCCTGTTTGGTTTAAAAGCTTTTTCAAAATATAATTGGCATACAATAAAGTGTATATATGTAAAATGTACAATTTGATAGGTTTTACAGTTGTGATTGAATAGGTGATTATATCGTCACCACGTTCAAGATAATGAACATATTTATCACTTGTAGAATGTATTTCCTTTTGCAATTGTCTCCCTCACCAGTCTTCCTGTATCCCTGTCTCTGCAGATAACAGCTTACCTGCTTTCAGTCACTGTAGATTAGTGTGCATTTAGATAAAACGGGAGTCAGACAGTCTGTATTCATTTTGTCTGGCTTATTTAACTCAGCTAAATTATTTTGGGATTATCCTTTTATGTGGCTCATTATATCAAATGTTCATTCCTGTATCTTGCTGTGAAGAATTATATGAATATAGCTCAATATTTTCAATCTGTTTACCTATTTATGATCACTTGGGTTCATTCAAAGGGATTTTTTTTATTGAAATATTGCTAATATACAATATTATATGCTACAACTATACTCAATAGTAGTTCACAATTTAAAGGTTATATTCTATTTATAGTTATTATAAAATATTTGCTGTATCTGTCATGATATAACATATATTTTGTAGCTAATTTTATATCTAATAATTTTGCATACCTCTTAATCCCTTGAATCAAGTTTTAGACTGTTGCAAATCAAGCTACTATGAATTTTCATGTATTAGTCTTTTTTTTAGATCACATGATAAGTGTATGCTTAACTTTTAAAAAAATATCAAACTCTTTTCCAAAGTGGTTATAGCATTTTACATTTCCCTTGCAGTACTGGAGAATTCCAGTTCCTCCACATCCTTGCTAATACTTCTAAATTTTAATCATTCTAATATGGTAACCAACTCCAGTATTCTTGCCTAGAAAATCCTATGACAACGAAGTCTGGAGGATTACACTCCATAGGGTTGTAAAGAATTGGACATGACCGGGCAACTGAGCACAACAGATGTGTAATGGTGTCCAACTGTAATTTTAATTTGCATTTCATTAATGATTAATTCTATTGAATAGTATTTTATATGCTTATTTACTGTCCATATATCTCCTTGGATATACATGAAGTATGTATTCAAATAATTTTCCCTTTTTTTTAATTGAAATATTTGTTTTTGCATTATTGAATATTTCATGTTCTTATACATTCTAATGCAAGTTGTTTTTTGGATAAATGCTTTGCAAATATTTTCTCACAATCCTTACCTTGTCTTTTCATTCTCTTCTTCTCACTTTAGGTTCGGTTTGCTCTTTTTGCGCTAATTATTGTGGAAGCTGAGGTCACTGATTGTAAAACTTTCTTCATTATAATATAGGTGTTTCATTTTTTCAAAGTTCACCAAAATACCACCTTAGCAGCATCTCATATATCTTTTAATTTTACATCTTTTATTGTTCACGATTTGGTCAATTTTGGTAGAGATTCCATGTGCCTTTAAAAAGAAAGTATATTTTGCTATTGTTGGATATCTATTTCCTTGCATGTGTGTGTGTGTGCTAACTTGCTTCAGTCATGTCCAACTCTGTGTGACCCAATTGACTGTTGACCACTAGACTCCCCTTGTCCATGAGATTCTCCAGTCAAGAAAAATGGAATGGGTTGTCATTTCCTCCTCCCAGGGATTGTCCCAACCCAGGGATGGAAAGTGCATCTCCTGTGTCTCCTGCATTGGCAGGAGGAATCTTTAACACTGAGCCGCCCAAGAAACCCATATATTTCCTTAGATCAAGTTGATAAATAATGCTGTTTAGGTCTTCTATCCTTACTCACTTTTTGTGTACAATTCTTTCATTTATTGCAAGAAGCGTAATAAAATTTCTGACTTTTGGTATATTTTTCCTTGCCATTCTACCCCTTTTTGCTTCATATATTTTAAAAATTTATTACTGGTGCTTTTTAATTGTCATGTTTCTCTTGATGAACTGACCCATTTGTAACAGGAAATAAACTTCTTTATCCCTAGTAACATTCTTTTATATGAAAACTATTTGGTCTTTTCTTATTAACATGCTGTATCTTCCTTTATTCTTCTCAGTTCAGTCTCTCAGTCAGGTCCAACTCTTTGCGACCCCATGAACCGCAGCATGCCAGGCCTCCCTGTCCATCACTAACTCCCGGAGTCCACCCAAACCCATGTCCACTGAGTCAGTGATGCCATCCACCCATTTCATCCCTGTTGTCCCTTTCTCTTCCTGCCCTCAATCTTTCCCAGCATCAGGGTCTTTTTTTTTTTTCTCTAAATATAAATTTATTTATTTTAATTTGAAGTTAATTACTTTACAATATTCTATTGGTTTTGCCATAAATGAGTCAGCTCTTTGCATCAGGTGGCCAAAGTATTGGAGTTTCAGCTTCAAAATCAGTCCTACCAATGAATACCCAGGACTGATCTCCTTTAGGATGGACTGGTTGGATCTCCTTGCAGTCCAAGGGACTCTCAAGAATCTTCTCCAACACCACAGTTCAAAAGCATCAATTCATGTCAATGTGTAACAAAACGAATACAGTATTGTAAAGCAAAACAAACTAAAAAATAAAAATTAATTAAAAAAAAAAAAAGCATCAATTCTTCAGCGCTCACATTTCTTTATAGTTCAACTCTCACAGCCATACATGACCACTGGAATAATCCATACCCTTGATTAGACGGACCTTTGTTGACAAAGTAATGTCTCTGCTTTTTAATATGCTGTCTATGTTGGTCATAACTTTCCTTCCAAGGAGTAAGCGTCTTTTAATTTCATGGCTGCAATCACCATCTGCAGAAACTTTATATTTAAAGTGTATTTCCTAGAGTTAGCACAGAGTTGGAATTTTTTCCCAAGGTGTTAATACATGCCTTTTAATTGGGATTTTTAGACCGTTTACATTTTAGGTGATTATGAATAAGTCTGTTTGAGTTGTTTGAGTCTATAATATTTTTCAAAATATGATTTGTTAGTTGAGACCAGAACAGAGTTTTTGTTTCTATAGAACTAACTATTTTCTACTGAAATGATACCATTCTAAATACTCCACCCAGTGTCCTGTGTATTATAAGATATTTCAGTTTTGTTAGTGGGAACAGGCACTATTCCAGGTCTTGTGAGAGCTCCAGATTGTTGTTATTTACTCACTAAGTTGGGCCTGACTTTTTAAAGCCTCATGGACTGCAGCATACCAGTCTACCCCATCCTTCACTATCTCCCGGAGTTTCTCAAACCCATGTCCGTTGAGTCCTTGATGCTATCTAACAATCTCATCCTCTGCCACCCTCTTATCTTCAGTCTTTTCCAACATCAGAGTCTTTTCAAATGAGCTAGCTCTTCACATCAGGTGGCCAGATTATTGGAGCTTCAGTTTCAGCATCAGTGTTTTCAATGAATATTCAAGGTTGATTTCCTTTAGGGTTGACTAGTTTGATCTCTATGCAGTCCAAAGGACTCTCAAAGTCTTCTCCAGCACACAATTCTAAAGCATCAATTCTGTGGTGCTCAGCCTTCTTTATGGTCCAACTCTCACATCTGTACATGACTACTGGAAAAACTATCATCTGACTATACAGACCTTTGTTGGCAAAGTGATATCTTTGCTAGGTTTGATGTCTGTGCCTAGGTTTGTCATAGTGTTCCTTCCAAGGAGTCAGCATCTTTTAATTTCATGGCTACAGTCACCATCTGCAGTGATTTTGGAGCCCAAGAAAATGAAATATGTCACTGTTTCAAGTTTTTCCCCCTCTATTTGCCCATGGAGTGATGAGACTTCATGCATGCCATGATCTTGTCGTTGTTGTTGTTTTAATGTTGAGTTTAAGGCCAGCTTTTTCACTTTCCTCTTTCACCCTCATAAGAGGCTCTTTCGTTCCTCTTCATTCTCTGCCATTAAAGTGATAACACCTGCATATTTGAGGTTGTTGATATTTCTCCCAGCAATCTTGATTCCAACTTGCAATTCATCCAGCCTGGCACTCCACATGATGTACTCTGCAGAGTGTGAGCTGCAGATACTGTCCCTATAATCTTTCAGATGATTCTTTTGCCAACATCTAGCAGCTTCCTTATATGCATATGCTGATTTGTATTCTACTGTATAATAAGGAAGACCCTCTGCAAATCTTCAGGGTTTACATTCTGTGTAGTATTTTCTTCCCCGTTACTGTCCTGAGAACTGCATGATCTTGGACTCTCAGTTCAGTGCTTTCAACGCATGGAACCCACGGGATTTTTCCTACATTTCCCTTCTCATCTTGCAGCCTGAAATTCTGCCCAGGCAATAAGATCTGGCATTGTCAGGGCTTACCTCATTTGCTTCTTTTCACTCAGAGATCACTGTACTTTTTGTTGCCTGATGTTAAATGTCTTGATAACTACTGTTCATAGTTGTCTCAGGTAGAGGGTAAATCTAGTGCCTGTTACTCTATCTAAAAATCTTTTTTTTTTTAAATGAGGCACAATTTCTTTGACAAATTTTCAGTGCTCTGCTTTATTTGCCCTCCTGTGACATTTCTACTTTAATGTCCCATAAAGTCATAATCTATTCTTTTAATCAGAGTTTATTTCTCAGGTCTTAGTTCTAGTACTAGTTATAGATGTTTAGTTCTAGTCCAGAGAAATTAACATAAGTAATGATTTCTGTTTGAATACAGTTCTAGACAGACAACATTCTTACCATACAGTTACTTTATTCTAATAAAACTTTATCTTGCCTTATACAGTCTACAAGGAGTGCACTTTTTGTTTATCAGGTGTATGTAAACAAAGAGAGAGAGGTGGTATAATTTCTTACAATTTTATTGCAGTTTTAAATAGGTAGATAAATAGATAAGCAGTTTTCAAAAGGGTTTGGGGAAATATTTAGAAAGGAAAGTACAGATGAGGAGCTGACTATAGCACATACATTTTAGATTCTCTAGGGTAATAACTTTTCTAGAAATATGCCAATCATTACTCTGTACTCAGGATAAATTATAAAGCTTGTAGGTAAGGCTGCATCACCAGTGAGTTAGGCATTTTCTCCTTCATTCACATGACTTCTGAGGATGAAACCCTATACTCTGTCTTTTTGCCCTATATCTAGTGCCCAGAAATGTCTCCCTGAGTAGCAATGATATGAAATATCTTTGAGTTGTTAAGTACATCTGTATTGTATATATTTTGGTCCACAGGCAAGGTCAGATGAGATGAGTTATTTCAAAATCTGAAAATTTATCTATGTGAGGAAGATACTAAGAGTGGTAGTTCTTCACACAAAAGGAGACAAATCAGCCCTGTGCATGTATGTGACAACAATCCCATGGGCTACTCAGGGCCAATAAATCAGTGTTTAGGGTGAAATTCAGCCAAACCTGAATCTGCAACTATTATAACCGGACCAAGGCCTACTACCATAATTTATATTCTCAATGCAGCTGCTGTCTCCATCCCTTAAAGATTAGAGGGAAGTTTGGTGAAAGAGTGGGAGCCAGAATCTGGGGAAATGTGAACAGAGGCAGAATCTCAGCTTCTGTGAGGAGTCCTAGGCAAGGCTTCAAAAAAGAAGGCAGAGACACTTTAGTAAGTGAGAAATGGAAGCATCCTCCTTCTGTTCTTGGGTGAGAATGCATTCCTTCTCCATGCAAGCATTGCCTCACCCAGGGCATGTTTTTATTATGCATATCACTGCTCCATGCAGTTGACATTCTGAAAATATTGGTTATTTATGTTATTTAAACTGGTCAGATATGAATGATAAGGTTAATCTTATTTTCTTTTATTTTACTTTTATTGTGTTAGGCTTTGGGACAGGGATTGAGCTGTGGAAATCAAAGAGAAAGTTGAAACTAAATCTATTTGATTTAAATGTCTTTTGGAATTAAAAGCAATATATTCCAAGTCTTGAATACAGAAATGAAGTGATTTCTGCAGTTAATATAAAAGAAAGATGATCATTGGAGAGAGTACTTCAGGAAAAGTATTAGCTATCTTTTTAATGGATTGACAAAAAACTAACTAGATTTTAAATCCCATTAGAGATGGGATTCTCTTTTTATCAATAAACAGACAACACCATTGCAAACTTTCTGAAAAGGATCAACTTAATTATGTGCCAAGATTTCCTGCTGAGATGGAGATATTTTGCTTAACGTGGAACAAATAGTTCTACAAATGACACCATAAGGAGCATGGTCCCTGGAATGTGAATATCTGCCAAGAGAATCCAAATAGTTTTAAGTCTTTTTCCATCAAAATTATTGGTAATGTCATTCGCAATTTAATTTTAAAATGGCAATTTTTCTTATTTATAAATTTTAGTTTAGAGTAAAAATGAATTCCTTTGGCTCTCTAGCCACATGTCACGGAAAAGTAAGATTGTTCTAGTACCTTCCTAGGGAAGTGCTACATTTTAGCGGGGAACATCAGAGGTTCACAGTGACAGATTTACTATTGGAAACCTCAGTTCAGATCTGTCTCTAAGGGGATTTTCTCTTAAGCAAGCATTCTAACTCTGGCAGAAAAAGGAAAACCAGTTTTAATATGTCTGGTGTATATAAGGAATATAAGGCAGAAGATAAAAAATTAAGATGACTTTACTTTTTTCTTTGGCTTCAGTATACAATATTGGGATTATTAACCCAATATTTTAGGTCCAATATTATAGCATTTGTGTTTCTTTTTTTGTGTTTAAATGTATTAAATTTTTCTTCTTTAAAGCTAAAATAATTCAACCATTCTACATTATTTTACTGCCTGCCGATAACATCTCTAGAGCTTCTTTTAAAACTCATTTTTTACTTTTTTTTCATTTTTTACTTATTTAAAATTTATTTTTTACAGTATTTTTCAGTTTACAGGATATATTAAAAAAGAAACAACCTCACAGTTCCTAGTGCTCAGATAAATGTTTGTACTCTTTTAAGATGTAAGATAACATATTTTCAAGACTTTAAATATCCTGCCATCACTCTTTAAGTATGCCTTCATAAATGCTTTTGAATATGTAGATATCACTCTAGTAGTATGAAAGAATATAAAGGTCAGTAAATAATTTGGCCTCATGATTTTCTGACTATTAATAATGTTGTGTATTAACCACCATTTGCTTCAGTTTTATGTATAAAATAAGCAATATCTATTATAAAGTTATTAAGAAGATTAAGTATGTTCTCAAAATGATTTATAACATACTTGATACATATATGTTTCTTTAAAATTTTCTCTCCTCCTGAAAGCAATAACTTTTTTCCTGACATTGAGCCAATACAGCATTTATGCTAATCTAGAAATATGAAGAGGAATACTCTGTTTTTACTTAGCAGAGTTAGATTACTGAATTGAGATATATTTGGATATATATATTTTCATATATATATCTTAATTATTTACATATATATTTTATTTTAATTTGTTCAGATGAGTGTTAAAAAAAAGGGAGGGTTCTATAAAAAAGTCATTTTAAGGTCAAACATTGCGAACTGATTCAGAAGTTGTCTATAATCAATGTAATTAGACTTGGAAAGTAGAGAAGTCATTGATAAACTTTGAGAATTAATTTTTCTTTGATGGATTTTGGGAAGTAATTTCAGTTAAAATAATTTCTGGAGAAGAGAAATTTCCCTTTTGAGAAATACAATGATTCATTTGTCACTTTTGGAGTCTACTTTTTACTTTAATTTTATAATAAGATTTTGGAGATTAGTGGAAGGGCAATATTGAAGGAAGATCTTTGCTAAGTATTGAGCTAAAAGAGGATGAGGGTTTGGCTACTGAGGATATTCAAATGTAAGCAAAAACTAGCAACAGAGGTTTGTGAGATTCTGATACTTAAGTTTTCCTAAATTGATTTTTTGTACCCACAGTCTCTCTATCTTTATTCAAATTTGTTTAATTATTGAGTTTTGAACAAAGAGTCTTGACTGACTAGTGGGATTTGTTTCTGGCCATTTTTTGTAAAGATACAAAAGTAGAAACTGGGGCAACGGAAGAAATGATGAGATAATTAAGTTAACTGAGGCCCTGTGTGTGTATATTTGCACATGCGCATGCTCAGTCATGTCTTTCTCTTTGCGACTCCGTGGACTATCACCCATCAGGATCTTCTGTCCTTGGGATTTTCCAGTCAAGAATTCTGGAGTGGGTTGCCAGATATTTCCTACTCCAAGGTGTCTTCCTGACCCAGGCTCAAACTCATGTCTCCGGTATCTCCTGCATTGCAGGTGGATTCTTTCCCTGCTAAGCCATTGGAAAAGATCAACTGAGGTCTAAGATGGGTCAATCATTCTTTTGTAGTCCTTAGAGACACCTTTAAATTAGGTGGAATTGATAATATTATTCTGATTGTTATTGTTATTAACAGATGGTGAAACAAAGTCAGAAAAGTAAGGTCAAACCAATGAATTGGTAAGCATGGGTTTGGAGACAATTCTCACTAGGCCAGGGAAAATCATATTTCCATACCATTACTCCAACCTTTAGTGTCATAGATTCTGTGCCTAATCACGTTTTTAACTACTAGTGTGACTGTATATTGTCATACTATGAGGCTGTATATTGTCCCCTGCTTATTTAACTTATATGCAGAGCACATTATGAGAAACACTGGGGTGGAGGAAGCACAAGCTGGAATTAAGATTGCTGGGAGAAATATCAGTAACCTCAGATATTCAGATGACACCACCCTTATGGCAGAAAGTGAAGAACTAAAGAACCTCTTGATGAGAGTGAAAAATTTGGCTTAAAACTCAACATTCAAAAAACTAAGATCACAACATCTGATCCCATCATTTCATGTCAAATAGATAGGGAAACAGTGACAGACTTTATTTTGGGGGACTCCAAAATCACTTCAGATAGTGACTGCAGCCATGAAGTAAAAAGATGCTTGCTCATCGAGAGAAAAGTTATGACCAACCTAGACAGCTTATTAAAACGCAGAGACACTGCATTGCCAACAAAGGTCTGTCTAGTCAAGGCTATGGTTTTTCCAGTAGCCATTTATGGATGTGAGAGTTGGACTGTAAAGAAAGCTGAGCACTGAAGAATTGATGCTTTTGAACTATGGTGTTGAAGAAGACTCTTGAGAGTCCCTTGGCCTGAAGGAGATCCAAGCCTGTTAATCCTAAAGGAAATCAGTCCTGAATATTCATTGGAAGGACTGATGCTGAAGCTGAAACTCCAATACTTTGTCCAACTGATGCGAAGAACTGACTCATTTGAAAAGACCCTGATGCTGGAAAAGATTGAGGGCAGGAGGAGAAGGGGACAACAGAGGAAGAGATGGCTGGATGGCATCACTGACTTGATGGACATGAGTTTGGGTAAACTCTGGGAGTTGGTGATGAACAGGGAGGCCTGGCGTACTGCGGTCATGGGGCACAAAGATTCAGACATGACTGAGCGACTGAGCTGACTGACTGATTAGTGGTACTTGGGGAAGTGACATAAGTCCTCTGAGGCTATTCTACACCGTAAATGTAGAAGTTTAGATATGATTATTTATAAACTTTCTTCCCTCCAGACAGCATCTTTAACATGTGCAAATAACAAAAATTCAAATATGGTCCACATAACAATACCAATGGAGTATAATTATATTTTTTAAAATTCATTTCAGTTCAGTCACTCAGTCATGTCTGACTCTTTGTGACCCCATAAATTGCAGCACGCCAGGCCTCCCTGTCTGTCACCAACTCCCGGAGTTCACTCAAACTCACGTCCATTGAGTCAGTGATGCCATCCAGCCATCTCATCCTGTCAGCCCCTTCTCCTCCTGCCCTGAATCCCTGCCAGCCTCAGAGTCTTTTCCAAGACTCTGACGTGGCCAAAGTACTGGAGTTTCAGCTTTAGCATCATTCCTTCCAAAGAAATCCCAGGGCTGATCTCCTTTAGAATAGACTCGTTGGATCTCCTTGCAGTCCAAGGGACTCTCAAGAGTCTTCTCCAACACCACAGTTCAAAAGCATCAATTCTTCGGCGCTCAGCCTTCTTCACAGTCCAATTCTCACATCCATACCTGACTACTGGAAAAACAATAGCCTTGACTAGATGGACCTTTGTTAGCAAAGTAATGTCTCTGCTTTTGAATACGCTATCTAGGTTGCTCATAACTTTTCTTCCAAGGAGTAAGTGTCTTTTAATTTCATGGCTGCAATCACCATCTGCAGTGATTTTGGAGCCCCCCCAAATAAAGTCTGCCAGTGTTTCCACTGTTTCCCCATCTATTTCCCATGAAATTATGGGACCAGATGCCATGATCTGATTTTTAAAATTAGCCACCTAAATTGTTTAAATTTTTTAAATGATCAGTTTTTATTGAAGTTTATTTCTATGCCTAAAAGGAGAGAAACTATATAACACAAAGAATGCATTTGTAACTAAGCAGGATATCAGTTCACTTTAACTGAAACTGTTTTAAAAGTTTCTATTAAAATAATGAACTCAATAAAATGTTTTCTCATATAGATACAGAAACTTTATATAAATTTGATGTATGTATTATATTTATTTATTAAACACTTTTCATTTAGATACAAGAAATTTTGTTCAGGTCTCTTTGGTGGAACAAAATTTGACTCACTGTTGTTGAATTATCAGTTTATTTATTAGCACTGCAAGCTGAGAAAATCTGTTTTCTATGTACCTGGTTTTACTCTCAACTCAGATTTAATGTTCTACAAAACAAAATGATTGATAAATTTCTTTAATTCATAGATCTACAAACCTAAGTTTTCTTAAGTCTTTCAAATATTCTTCAGTTTGAATAGAGTAAGAAATTTTTTTCTTTACTTCTTCCAGGAAATTCCAGTTTCTACTTCCTCCATCTTCTTTCTTCACCTTTTCACCTCCTATCTCTTCATAATTGTGCTTTACTTTTAGCTTCTTTTTGCAGCTCATTCCTTCTTTATTTTCTTCCCAATACTAAAAAGATCTCAATCAATAAATGTAGTTCAGCTCAGTTGAGTTCATTTGCTCAGTCATGTCCAACTCTTTGTGATCCCGTGGAC
Organism: Aepyceros melampus; assembly: GCA_006408695.1. Lineage (NCBI taxonomy): Eukaryota > Metazoa > Chordata > Mammalia > Artiodactyla > Bovidae > Aepyceros > Aepyceros melampus. The sequence continues at coordinate 34,019 of SJXQ01009477.1, read as the reverse complement.
TGCAACATGCCAGGTCTTCCTGTCCATCACCAACGCCCGGAGTTTATACAAACTCATGTCCATCAAGTCAGTGATGCCATACAACCATCTTATCTTCTGACATCCACTTCTCATCCCACCTTCAGTCTTTCCAGCATCAAAGTCTTTTCAAATGAGTCAGTTCTTCACATAAAGTGGCCAAAGTATTGGAGTCTCAGCTTCAGCTTCAGTCCTTCCAATGAACACCCAGGACTAATCTCCTTTAGGATGGACTGGTTGGATCTCTTTGCAGGTCAAGGGACACTCAAGAGTCTTCTCTAACACCACAACTCAAAAGCATCAATTCTTCAGTGCTCAGCTTTCTTTCTTTCCAACTCTCACATCCATACATGGCTACTGGAAAAACCATATCCTTGATTAGATGGACCTTTGTTGCAAAGTAATGTTGATGCTTTTTAATATACTGTCTAGACTGGTCACAACTTTCCTCCCAAGGAGTGAATGTCTTTTATTTTCATGGTGACAGTCACCATCTGCAATGATTTTGGAGCCCCAAAAATAAAGTCAGCCACTGTTTCCACTCTTTCCTCATCTATTTGCCATGAAGTGATGGGACTGGATGCCATGATCTTAGTTTTCTGAAAGTTTAACTTTAAGCCAACTTTTTCACTCTCTTCTTTCACTTTCATCAAGAGTCTTTTTAGTTCCTCTTCACTTTCTGCCATAAGGGTGGTGTCATCTGCATATCTGAGGTTACTGATATATCTCCTGGCAATCTTGATTCCAGCTTGTGCTTCATCCAGCCCAGCATTTCTCATGATGTACTCTGCATATAAGTTAAATAAGCAGGGTGACAATATACAGCCTTGACACACTCCTTTTCCTATTTGGATTCATTCTGTTGTTCCATGTCCAATAGTCATTATAATATCTTTCCCTACTCAAATATGTTACCTAGATGATTGAATTCTGAATCTCTTCTACTTTCATTAGGAGTGATATGCATATTCTTTTCACCAAAAGGAAAATCTTTATCTAATTTTGGTAGGAAAAAGCACAGAATTCCAGTGATTAAGCATCTGTCTACCTTTATAATTTTGGTGACAATTCTGTTGACTTTTTTCCTACCCATTGTTCAGTTGAATGTTTATATCACATAACAATGCTCTTAAGCTGGCTTGAAACACAACATTAAAAAACTAAGATCATGGCATCCGGTTTCATCACTTCACTTCATGGCAAATAAAATGGGAAAAAGTGGAACCAGGGACAGATTTTATCTTCTTGGGCTCCAAAATCATTCAGTGACTGCAGCCATGAAATTAAATGACACTTGATCCTTGGAAGTAAAGCTATGACAAACCAAGACAGCATATTAAAAATCAGAGATGCCACATTGTCAACAAAGGCCCATATAGTCAAAGCTATACTTTTCCCAGTAGTTATGTATGGATCTGGAGCTGGACCATACAGAAGGCTGAGCAGCAAAGAATTGATACATTTGAGCTGTGATGCTAGAGAAGACTGTTGAGAGTCCCTTGGACAACAAGGAGATCCAACCAGTCAATCCTAAAGGAAATCAACCCTGAATATTCACTGGAAATTGAAGCTCCAATATTTTGGTCACCTGATGCAAAGAGCTGACTCATTGGAAAAGACTCTGATGCTGGGAAAGATTGAAGGCAAAAGAAGTAGAGGGTGGCAGGGGATGAGATGGTTAGATAGCATCGTGGACTCAATGAACATGAATTTGAGCAAACTCTGGCAGTTAGTGGAGGACAGAGGAGCTTGGCATGCTGTAGTACATGGGGTTGAAAAAAAATGGACATGACTTAGCTACTGAACAACAACATGCTCTAAATGGGCAATAATAAAAAATAATCACCACAGTCACAAATTCCAAAAATTACTAAATTACAAAAATCAGAAGCTTGATCTGTGTAATGATATATCATGGTCAGCAAACACTGGAGCCATGAAATTAAAAGTCACTTGCTCCTTGGAAAACAAGTTATGGCAAACTTAAACAGCATATTAAAAAGTAAAGACATTACTTTGCCAACAAAGGTCCGTCTAGTCAAAGCTATAGTTTTTCCGGTATTCATGTATGGATGTGAGAGTTGGACAATAAAAAAAACTAAGTGCTGAAGAATTGATGCTTTTGAATTGCGGTGTTGGAGAAGACTCTTGGGAGTCCCTTGGACTGCAGGGAGATCTAACCAGTCCACCCTAAATGAAATCAATCCTGAATATTCACTGGAAGGACTGATGCTGAAGCTGCAACTCCAATACTTTGGCCACCTGATGCAAATAGCTGACTCATTGAAAAGACTCCAATGCTGGGAAAGATTAAGGGTGGGAGGAGAAGGGGATGACAGAAGATGAGTTGGTTATATGGCATTACCAACTCGATGGACATGAGTTTGAGTGGACTCTGGGAGTTGCTAATGGGCAGGGAGGCCTGGCATGCTGCAGTCCAGGGGTCACAAAGAGCTGGACAAGACTGAGCGACTGAACTGAGTTGAACTTGTTTTATTTTTCTTTTGATAAGTCTCTTTTGTAAGAGAAACGTGTCAGTGCCCTGGGGAAAGAAAATCAGTTGCGGACCCAGAACACCTAAATGTTATTACAAGAATCCTGTTGAGTCCACAGTAGCACCTAAAGTATATAATATAGGATAGTTGTGTTAAACTACAAGTACTTTTGGTCTTCCCTTGTGGCTCAGCTGGTAAAGAATCTGCCTGGAATGAGGGAGAATTGGGTTTGATCCCTGGGTTGGGAAGATCCCCTGGAAAAGGGAAAAGCTACCCACTCCAGTATTCTGGCCTGGAGAATTTTATGGACTGTATAACTCATGGGGTCTCAAAGAGTCCTACATGACTGAATGACTTTCACAAGTACTGTTAACAAGGGGCATCCCAGGTGGCGCTAGTGGTAAAGAACCCCCCTGAAAATGCAGGAGATTAAGAGATGCAGGTTCACTCCCTGGGTGGGGAAGATACCCTGGAGGAAGACATGGCAGCCCACTCCAGTATTCTTGCCTGTAGAATGCAATGGAAAGAGAAACATGGCAGGCTACAATCCTTGGGGTCGCCAAGAGTCGGACACAACTGAAGCGACTTAGCAAGCACACACACATTGTCAATAGGAGGTCTCTAATTCATGTGTATGTTTCTGTGTGTGTGTGTGTATAAGTGTGTGTTTGTATGTGTGTTTTTATCTTTAAAATACTTGGAAAAAACTGCCCTAAAGCAATAATTCTGGATTTATAGCAAGCACATAACATCTAAACAAGGGATGATTTCACATAGTACACAGAGTAATTGTTGTTGTTTAGCTGCTAAGTTGTGTTAGACTCTTTGTGACTCCGTGGACTTCAACATGCCAGGCTTCTTTATCCTTCACTATCTCCTGGAGTCTGATGCTGGGAGGGATTGGGGGCAGGAGGAGAAGGGGATGACAGAGGATGAAATGGCTGGATGGCATCACTGACTCGATGGAGTGAGTCTGAGTGAATTCTGGCAGTTGGTGATGGACAAGGAGGCCTGGCGTGCTGCGATTCATGGGGTTGCAAAGAGTCGGACACCACTGAGCGACTGAACTGAACTGAACTGATGTCCATTGAGTCGGTGATGCTAATTACACAGAGTAATTTTGTATCTTACAAAGATTTAAAATATAAACACTAGCATATCAGATCATGATATCAATAATCTGTGGCTCATGGTGAAGTTTAATATTAGCAAGTTAAGCCGTTTAAAAATGTATTAAATAAATACCAGTATAGATGATACTGGAAAATGGTAAATTAATGAAGGTGGTAGGTGATTGGATACATTGGAAACCATGTGTCTAATGAATCAAACCAACCTCCAAGTAAATGAGTTCTTCTTGCTTCCCCTTCTGCTTAGTAGCTATTCCCAGTCAGAGGTTTTAACCTTGTCCTGTAACAATACTTTCAGTTTGCCTCCACTGTGGATAATAATTTGATTAATTTGATGATATATCCCATCATGGATACATGTTTTATAGTGATGATTCTTTTCTTTCTTAGATTTAATAAAATGTAATATAAGGAACAATTCTGATTCTTCATTGTTTATAGTGACACATCAGAACTTGAAGGAATATTTGGGTGAGCTAAATTAATGCAGGTTTAATGGTGATTCATGTTTTCCATTGAGATACTTTGCTTTCTGCATGGGTCTAATGGCTGAGTTAAAATGTGAATTTTGTTTGAATTCCTTTATTTAAATTCTCATATTCAGCCCAAGCACTGTGTTTTGTGTTTTTTGTTTGTTTTTTGCATTTCTTTTCATAACCTGTTGTCTCTCTGAGAAATATGTATCTGGAAGCAGATGCGATATTAATATAGAAGGCAAGCAGGCTTATTAAAAGGTGAATAAAGCCATCTAACATGGAAGTGCACTATTAAGGTTTTTAAAGACATTTGGGAGTAAGCCAAGTAAACAATCATGTACTGTAAGCAGAATCAAAAAACAAATCAATACCTTGCTGACTAGCAGCCAATAAGAAATGATGAGATAAAGGCTGATATGATCATTTACTGATATGTAGCACCTGGTTGAACTGTAAGTCAAGTAAGGGACACGTTTTGCACTGAAAGAGAGAGAGACAGACCCCCATATTTTTTTTTTAGTAAGCAAAATTGTTTTCCTCAAATTAGAATGTATACCAAATTATTTTTTTTAAGTTCACACATTTCAGAAATAACAAATCTTATCACTGAAGACTTTAAAATTTTGTCCATATTTATCTCTGAGTGTAAATTATACTCCTTACACAAATATAATATTTTTCCCTCTGAGGTTAGACTTTTTGCAGCTTCAGGGTTTTATAAAGGCAACTGTGTTTCCCTTGAGTTCACTTTAGCTCAGCTTTTGACATGTATGCAATTTTAGTCATCTTTTATTCCATAAAACTGAGATCTTGGAATAAAGTGGCAAAAGAAGAAAGCAGTAGAAAACTTTTCTTTGGAGGGATTCAGTGTGGTTTATAGTACAGGTATTAATGAGATTATATGAATTCAAGACCTGGTTTTGCAGTTTAAGAGCTGTGGGCTTTGGGACAAGTAATTTATTGTAATGTGAGGTTTAGTATTCTCGGTTGTTCAATATACATTCCTTTCTGAGTTGCTCGGTGGATCACATGAATCAAGCTTATCTTTGAACTTAGATAAAACAGTCAACAAATACCAGGTGCTATTGTTGTTTACAAACTAAAACATAAAATTCAAACTGGAATCTGAAAATACTAATATCAATTTTTAAAGATTGCTCATAATAATATTTGCTTACAAACCTCTTTGTATAACCAAAATTTGATGTACCAACCACAATGAAATAAAAAAAAAATGCTGGTGTTATAAGAAAGGAAATACAACTCTGGTTGAAATGATAGACCTATTTGGTACTTTTATGCAGTAAATCTAGTCAGTAAATCAAATTATTGACCTCTAGTCAATAAATTTTGTCCCTAGATGCATTTCATTCTGTAGGAGTCTCAGTTTTCTTTCAGAGATGAATTGGCTTGTTTGTACCTAGCATACCTTCATCAGTGTATGCTACTGATAAGCTTTGTAAGTATGTAAGCTGATAAGCTTTGTAAGTATGGCACAAAAGCTGAGAAATATATGCAGACCAAAGAATCCATCATGGTGTTTCTAAGATTGGGGTTTCTGTATTGCTATAACCATTTAGCAGTCATTCAAATTTCTGTCTTTATTTTGGCCTAAATTTTAAAATGTATTTGAAATTAATTTGTCAAAAAGAAAGTGGACAAATATAGATGCTTCCTTCCAAGGAAGAGAAACCAGAGAAGTTCTGTACAAAGCCTTGATTAGCGTCAGTGCCTATCTGCACCAATGGACGGTCTTCCTGATGTTTCCCAGCACTCTTGCTGAAGTTGACCTGTTTCCTCTCCTTCAGCTACCTTCATCTCTCTGTTTTCCTGGACTTTCCAGGCCTGCTTATTCTTTCAAGGTCCTGTTTCTAACTGGGATGTAACACAGCTCAATCCTTTTCTCTTTGTCAATTTTTCAAGGTCACTTTATTTTAAAACTATCTTTTTTTTTTAAGTATTTATTTATTTGGCTATGCTAATAGAATCTTTAGTTGCAGTGTGTGGGATCTAGTTCCCCGACCAAGGATTGAACCCTGGCCCTCTGTGATGGGAGCGTAGAATCTTAGCCACTGGACCAACAGAGAAATCCCAAGGTCACTTTCTTAATATAGTATTTGCAGACTATCATTTGAAATCCCCCCTTCCACACACATTCTCTATTCTCTTCTCTGTTTCTCACTGTAGCACTCTTTACCTTCCAGTCAACGTTTTTGTTGTTGTTGTTGCCATTGTTGTTTTATCTTTCTAGTTTCAAATCACCACTTGGCCATTAGTATATAAATTCAATGAGGGTAGGGATTTATGCCAGTTGTCTTCATTAATATAAACCCTATGAGCTCAGAACAGTGCCAAGTACATGATAGCATTAATCATGTTTGTTGACTAAATGACAATGTATATCATTACCCCTTCCCTGGTGGATCAAAGGTACAGAATCCACCTGCAATGTGGGAGACCTGGGTTTGATCCCTGGGATGGGAAGATCCCCTGGAGGAGGACAAGGCAACCCACTTCAGTATTCTTGCCAAGAGAATCCACGTGGACAGAGGAGCCTGGCGGGCTACAGTCAATGGGGACATGAAGAGTTAGATACGATTAGGCACAGCACAGTGCATCCTTTCTTAAGATGAGTTTTCCTAGAATTACAACTTGCATTCACAAGATTTTGAATATAAGTGGTTTACAAATCAGTAATGATGGGCAGTTAACCAAGGAAGGGAAGGGGGAATAGAAAGTACATTATTGAGCAATTTATTGCAGGAATGAGATCCATTGTACAAGGAAATTCTGTAAGATAGTGTAGAATAATCAGTTACCCCAAACAAAGGAGAGAGCTATTTATTCACCAGATCCTGTCAGTCATTTGTTTAACACAGCTCCAAGGAAGAGAAGGGCATTGTGCCCTAAAAAGCACTTCCAGATCAGGGCCAAGCTGAGAGTCCCACATGCTTGTAATTAGAAGCCACTGGCTTAACAGGGAGCTCTGTTATGCTCTGTGATGAAATAGAGGGTGGGATGTAAGGGTGGGATGTAGGGGTAGATGGGAGGTAGGTTCAAGAGGGAGGGGATATATGTATACATATAGCTGATTCACTTCACTGTGCAGCAGAAGCACAACTCTGTAAAGCAACTAAATTCTGATTTTTTTTTTAAAAGAAAGTCATTGGATTAGCATAGACAGGGGTGATGAGTACCAAAGATTGTAGCTGGGGCACTGACACCACTCATTTCAAAAATCCATACACCAGAACAAGAGTTCATTACTTTGGGGTTCAAGAATCTGAGGATATCCCTCCATTTGAGGGACCCTGAATAGCTCAACGTGTTGTTTCTCTTCTGTTCCCACCATGAATTTACAACAAAACCTTTGTTTTCAGTTTATATCAGATATAAATATGATTAAATTAATTTTAAAGGAAAAAAATTGAAATATGGGAATCTAAAAGCTGTCTAAATATGTAAGGGGCAAGAGAGCATCCTACCATATATCCTCATAATTAGGTTAGAGTCTAAGACTGACAACTGTTGATCACTCTCACCTGGCACAACTATATCTACTTCCTCTTTTTATCCTTTTCCAGTAACTTCCTTACAGCTCTTATTTGAGTCAAAAATAGTCTATGCTGTTATCATGGCTTTCCGTTATCTTCTCTATTGAAATGATTTTTCATATGAAAATAAGAGACGATATGACAATAAAGACTTTAGGTAGGCTGCTGCTGCTGCTGCTGCTAAGTCGTGTCAGTCATGTCCGACTCTGCAACCCCAGAGACGGCAGCCCACCAGGCTCCGCTGTCCCTGCGATTCTCCAGGCAAGAACACCGGAGTGGGCTGCCATTTCCTTCCCCAATGCATGAGAGTGAAAAGTGATAATGAAATCACTCAGTCGTGTCTGACTCTTAGCTACCCGATGGACTGCAGCCCACCAGGCTCCTCCGTCCATGGGATTTGCCAGACAAGAGCGCTGGAGTGGATGCCACTGCCTCCCGTTAAGTAGGCTAGCATAAAGTGAAATTGGCCACCAGACAATGCTATTGCTAAAACATGCTTCTTTTCATACACCCTTACCTCTACACAAAAAGCAGTGTTTCTCCTAAGCATTGTGAATGATATAAATCGTGACTTCAAGGTTTTAGAGTATTGGAGATAAAATAAAAGAAAACTGTGTCTTAGATGCATACTAGAATGAGCTCCCCTCACTCACCCCCCTAAGTTTACAATGTAAGTTTTTAAATTAAAAAAAAAAAATCACAAATTCTTGTCAAGTGTGATAGATGGCATTACAGGATATAATATGATAATTTTTTAAAACTGCATAATATGCATTCAAAAAATTTTTGCTGAAAATTACATACATTGCATTAAAATGCAATTTTAAAAATGCTATGATTGGAGCTTCTAGAAAGCTAGCTTATTATAGATTCACCTCTTTATAAAGAAAATATGTCACTGTTACTTTGTTTTACTTAAGCCTTTATCTTCTCTACCTGGAAGACTAATGTAAAAGTTTTAAAAAAATCAAAAATTCAAAAGCAAAGCAGAACTAAGAGAATCCCACTGGGACAAGCTACAGCTGGCATTGTTATTCTCAACTGCTGGTGCATTCACATATTATTTCCGCTTCCCCTAGAAGAACAGGTTGTGCATGTAAGTGCTCATTGAGGAATATTACCCTGATTGATGAGAAGTAACATGAAATTAATTTTCAAATCTACCAGACACTTTACAATGCAAGACAACCTGCAGCTTTCTAGATAATCAATATCACTAAATGCTATAATCACGTTTGTCATGTAGAGAATATGCTCAAAAAAGCTTTATCAACTCCCATTTTCATGGAAGCCTGAGTTTGCAAATCATTTTTAAATAGAGACTAATTCTGAGACTTCTTGTAGAATGAGGCTGCATTTCCCAGGTAATTATAAGCCAAAGAAATACTTTGGAAATTATATAAATCATCACATACAGAAAAGAGTATTACTATTAGGAGTCCATACTATTTCTAAGCAAAATATAGTATGGTATTTATATCAGTTAGGACTCTTGTCTGTAAATGACAGAAATTCAACACAAACCAGTGGGGGAATAAATTTTCTGCCTCAGTTTCAAGGAGTGGATAGAGTTGACTTCAGGCACAATTTGGATTTAAGAATTCACATAGAGTCATCAGAGGCTTATCTTTTCCTCCAGTTTTGAACTATTACTTACTTTGGCCTCTTAAATGGGTGTACTCTACGTGGTTTTTAAATGACCCATGGCAACTTGAGGTTATAATACTTGCAATCATGAAAGAGAAGAAATCCTCTCCCTTTCAGCAGCCATGGAGATCACTTCAAATGATTTTGATTGGTCTCATTTACTTATTGACAGAGACTCCTAAATTGCCCATCAATCTACCCATTTTTATTTCCCCTTTAGAAACAGAAGCCTGAATCTTTTGTTGATGCATTGTTATTCAGAGTAAGTCATCACATTTCTCATCGCCCCTTGAGCTAGATATTGTCATGTGACTAAGTTCTGACCTTTGAAATGTAACCAGAAGTCTTCGGTGGGACTTCCAGGATGAATATTTTGGGGGAGTTTTCTTGAAAAGCCTTCTTGTTTTGCCCTTCTATCCTCCTTCAGGCCTGCAGTGTGATGACTCAAGTACTAGTAGTCATCTTGGGCCATGAAGTGACTAAGAAAAATGGTAGCCATTACTTAGGATGGTGGAGCAGAATGACAGAAATCTGTGTTCCTCGGGATATTATCTAGCCACCATACAATCCCTGCACTGCCCTCCTTCATACTGCTTTAATATTAAAAGAGAAAAATCATCTATTAGGTTTAAGGTATAAAATAAATGTTTTTAAACATCATTAACATGTTACTTTTGCAGACTAATTGTGTTCTAAGGGAAGAGTCCACCTTGAGTCACAGATCTTCCCTTTGTGACAGAGGAGGAAGTGGTCCATGAATAATAGCTCACCAGTGGTGGAAATAGTAATTTCAAAATGACCAAAAAAAGCCAATAATAATTTTATATATCTACTATGTTTATGTCAACCAAAAAATGCTGTGTCTGTAACCCTCCCTATTACAGAACATAAGGAAGAGTCAACTTGCGTCATCACTGTTGAGGAACTCATAACCAGTCAGTGAGCCAGTCAGTAAGCTTTAGAATATTTGCTAGCAGCATATATAGGTATATTCATTTCTATATGATGCTAATAGAGACCTGGAGGCAGATTTAGAGTGAGAGATCAAAACTGTATAAGGTTAATTTAAAGAAAGAACATAATGATGCCTATAATAAAGAGGTTATGTTTTGACAACCAACAGTTATACTGCCCCCCAGTAGTAGATAAGATTTTCTATCAATAGAAAAGAAGGTGTAAACTCCAATTCTAACCCCATACTTCTAACTCTATGATGTTAGAGTCAGGAGGAGGAAACAAGGAGCTTCCATGATGGAGGCTCAGTTTCATTGTTATCATAATTCTTTCTGCTTCAGTGTTTCTGTGACTACATTGTTTTTTGTAACAAGAATTATGCATGTTACCCAGCTGCCTGTAATCATTAGGTTTTTTGAACTGGAAGATAGTGATGATTACAGAAGAATATTAACACGATCAACAAAAACTCCATATTTCATTATTTCACTTTTTAATATGAAGAAAAGTTTGTCAGTTCATTTTTCTTAATGATATCTTCTAGAGAATAAAAAAGTTTAATTTTGGTTAAGTTCAATTTACCAATTATTTTGATTATTGTTTTATGTATTCTAAGCAATCAGAGAAGGGCATGGCAACTCACTCAAGTATTCTTGCCTGGAGAATCCCATGGACAGAGGAGCCTGGAGGGCCCTAGTCCATGGGGGCCCAAAGAGCTGGACATGACTGAAGCAACCTAGTAAGCAAGCAATCTTTGCCTACTCCAAGATTATGAAAATATCTTCCTATATTCTAGAAGCTTTATATTACACTTATGATCAACTGAGATTCATTTTTGTGTATGGGTATGGTGGGTTGAGGTTTATCTTTTTCACATAGATAGCCACTTATTTCAATAATAGTTGCTAAAAAAGACTTTCTGTTTCCCATTAAATTGATTTAAAGCCTTTTGTTGAAAATCAGTTAACTGTATGTATAGACTTATATTTCTGGTTTCATTTTGTTTAATACTCTGTTGGTACTGTAACTTTAAAGTAACTTAAAGTCAGGTAATGTAAATACTCTAGCTTTGGTGTTTGTTTGTTTTTTTTTTTTTCTTCCAGTATTGGCTGATTGTTCTAGATCCTTTGCATTCAAAATAATTTTAGGATAATCAATTTCTCAAGAATAATTAGATTAATATAACCTATCCCTTCAAAAGTAACTTGCTGGAATTTTAGTAAGAGTTTCATTAATTCTATAAATTCATTTAGAGAAAGCTATAGCAATTTGAGTTTTCTAGTCCATGAATATAGATATCACTGCATTTTCTTGGACATATTAACTTTCTCTTAGCAATGCTTTATGGTTTTCAGTATAGTCTTGCACAAATTTCACTAGCTTATTCCTGAGTATTTGTTGTTTCATTGATACCATTGTAAAAGTTTAATTTTTTGTTATTGTGGATATATAGATATGTAATAAACATATACATTGATGTTGTATTCTATGCCATTCCTATTAGATAGTTAGACATTAGCAACAAGGAAGTGACAGAGGTGAAAGAGACAAGAGGGGGATAATTCAGCTAAGCATCAACTATCTGAGGACTCTCACTTGGGGGACAACCAGTTAGGCCCCAACCATCTGGAGACCCTCCTCTGACTTCACCCAGAACCTGGGAAACTCTGGTTGGTTGGTGAGCAACTCATCAAGAGGGAGCACAGTAACATAAGAGAAGGCCTTGGGCATTGCATGCCCTGACTAGACAGGCATTTAACTTCTCGTAAACTCAGACTTCATGTATACCAACATTATAATGAAATCTACCCCACACACACCCATGATGGGCTTTTCTTAGTGCACCAAGAGTAGGTATATGAGCATTAATGAATGAGCTACAGATATCAGGGCAGTCAATCAAATAACTATTCCATCTTTCACCCATGATTACATTCCAGCTCCTCATAGAACAACTTATAAACAACCTGCAGCCCGTATGCATGTGGTTTAAGTCACATGTCTGACTCTGAGACTCTATGAACTGCAGCCCACCAGGCTCCTCTGCCCATGGTATTCTCCAGGCAGAAATACTGGAGTGGGTTGCCATGCTCTCCTCCAGGGGATCATCCTGAGGCAGGGATGGAACCTGCATCTCTTATGTCTCCTGCATTGGCAGGGGGGTTCTTTACCACTAGTGCCACCTGGAACCCCTAAGCCTGTATAGGCGGGCTGGTTTTACTTTCCAGAAACATCCCCACTCTCTCTCTGAGAGTATATCTATGCTTTAACAATTTTGCTTTGAGCTTAAGCCTGAAGTGGTAGTTTGCAAATTTTTGGTTCTACTGCAAGGTCCGACATTGCTGGCCGGGAACTCTAGTTGACTTCCTCTGTTGAAACTCTCTGTCCGACACATCGCATGGTACATTCTAAATTCAGTTATTAATTCAGCAGTTTATAGCTTCTTTTGGCTTCCTTTTGGTATAAACAGAAAACTAAATCTATCTTTCACCCCTGTTTCTCAGTCCACTTCCTCAGTTCTTATTCCACAAGGCATCACAGAACCAGATTCTTTTTTCTCTTTTGAGAAATAGGCAGTGCACATATATAAAGAAGCCCCATATAGTATATATTACAAACAGTTTTATCTTTTGATGGTCCCTCACTCCACCTTTCTGGGAGGATCCAATTTGTTTCTGAGTATCTACAATTCATATGAAAATGTATTAAAAAAAGAAAACAAGTTTTCAAATACTATATTTGTTTTCTCCAAATTTATAATATCAAAAATGAAAACATTGTTCCATTTCTATTTAACAATATGAATGAGTAGAAAATTCTACATATTGTGAGTATTTTTTTTGGAGTATTACAATTTGGAACTATATATGTTCTGTTCTACAATCGGTTTTGAGGTTCAGTGATTTTCAGTATTGGCTGCTCATTGGAATCATTCAGCTTGCTTTAATAAAAATACTGATATGTGGGTTCCACCCCAGAGAATCTGATTTTATTGCTATGGAGATGGACTAGGCAGAGGGATTTTTTTAACGTTCCCTTGGTGACTTTAATGTGTAGCCAATTCAAAAACTGCTATTTATACCTATATAGTTTATATAGTTTATATTTGTAATGTTTATAAGCAATGCCATGGATCAAAAAGTTAAATTGCTTGGAAACATAAAATTCAAATGACCTTACATAAAGCAATTAACATTTTCATGTGACTCTTTCTGCAACGCCCCAAATAGAAACCTTAGCAATGAACTGTAATGAACTTATAACTGTAACTTGTAAGTTAAGTATCTTTCAAACACAAAATATGATACAATTTAGGGGAGAAACCTTAAAAACCCATTATACTGATACTCAGTACTGACTGTTAACCTTTTGTAATCATGGAGAATTGCCTGGGTACAGTGTAATACTAAGTCAAATGGTCCATTTTCTGATCCAGATTGCTTTCTTATAGTCTTCTATTTTAAAAATTTAAACAATATTTTAAATAATGCAAGCAACACATGTCAAGGAATAAATAAAACTACTGTTACCTATAGTATTAGTTTTAGAGGAGTTTAATTTCCAAAATGAAGTAACTATCTAAATAGTTCAGTATCAGATACAATATCTTCAAGGGTTATTTAAATTCCAATATCCTAGCATGTTGCTTGATTGAGGTGTGAATAAAGCTACATTAAAACTTTTGTAAATTTTAGACCAAGTTTTGAATCTGAAGTTAGGTATATAGCACAGGCAAAAAGGATATATTATGAAACACAATACTCAACAGAGTGACACAGTTAAATTCTGAGTAATCATTACCAGACAGGCAGGTATGCAGGCAGGATGAAAGAGGAGGAGGGGAGTATTATCTCTCCCTCTCTCTCTATCTGTATTCATATATTTATTAGGCTATATCTGATACACATATATTAGTAAAACAGCGCATTTGAAAATATAAATATAAAATGTTTCTGGAGCAGAATTGGATAAAAATTCCCCCTTTGCCATCTAAGGCCTTTGTAAAATTGGAGAAATCATTTAAACTCTTTAAGATTTACATCTCATTTACTTAAATGCATGTAATACTTCTTTTTTTTTTTTTTTTTAATTAATTTTTATTTTTTAGTTTGTTTTGCTTTACAATACTGTATTCGTTTTGTTACACATTGACATGAATTAGCCATGAGTGTACATGAACTCCCAATCCCGACCCCCTCCTCCACCCTCCCGCCCCACACCCTCTCTCTGGATTATCCCCATGCATCAGTCCCTAGCATCCTGCATCCTGCATCAAACCTGGACTGGCAATTCATTTCGCTTATGATATCGCACATGTTACATTGCCACTCTGCCAACCCATCCCACCCTCTCCCTCTCCCACAGAGTCCAAAAGGCCATTCTATACAACTGTGTCTCTTTTGCTGTCTTGCGTACAGGTTTATCATTACCATCATTCTAAATTCCATTATATGTGTAAGTATACTGTATTGATGTTTTTCTTTCTGGCTTACTTCACTCTGTATAATCGGCTCCAGCGTCATCCACCTCATTAAAACTGATTCAAATGTATTCTTTTTAATAGCTGAGTAATACTCCATTGTGTATATGTACCACAGCTTTCTTATCCATTCATCTGCTGATGGACATCTAGGTTGCTTCCATGTCCTGGCTATTACAAACAGTGCCGCGATGAACATTGGGGTACACGTGTCTCTTTCAATTCTGGTTTCCTCAGTGTGTATGCCCAGCAGTGGGATCGCTGGATCATAAGGCAGTTCTATTTGCAATTTTTTAAGGAATCTCCACACTGTTTTCCATAGAGGCTGTATTAATTTGCATTCCCACCAACAGTGTAAGAGGGTTCCCTTTTCTCCACACCCTCTCCAGCATTTATTGCTTGCAGACTTTTGGATCACAGCCATTCTGACTGGTGTGAAATGGTACCTCATTGTGGTTTTGATTTGCATTTCTCTGATAATGAGTGATGTTGAGCATCTTTTCATGTGTTTGTTAGCCATTCGAATACTTCTTAAGAATGTTATAAAGATTGAGTGTGATCATGTTTATGAAAATCCTTACCTAGCAGGTGGCCTGGATCTTCAATATATGATCATTACCTGATTTTTTTAATTAAACCTAAAACACTTTTGTTTTCATAATATTATTTAAACCTGAATTTTGTAAAATGCAATTTGCAGTAAAGAGTAGCAATGGTCACCAAATAGCTTCTCCTCTCCCTTAGTAAATTTATTTCAATCTCAATCATTTTAACACTTCACTATCCATCTCTAACATGACTGAGCAAAAAAAGAGTTGATCTAAATATGTGAAAATAAAATCTTAAATTGTGCATTGACATCAATACTCTTATTATTTTATGTACTTGAATTTATATCATCTTGATGCTTTGACCTGCTAACTCAGTGTGTTTCATAGATCAAAGATGGTATTATCACTTAGAGAACTTGTTAGAATTCTAGATCTACTCATCACAATTTCCATTTTAGCAAAAGTCCCAGTAATTAATGTATGCACATATTAGAGTTTAAGAAGCAATGGAGTAGAATATAAACAGGTGGATATTAGCCATGAAAAATTTTAAATATCTGATCTAGACTTTGCATAAATTCTTATTATGTAAATTTTTATTCTGGATCCTATGGACACAGTTAGATTTTTTGTAAAGAACAGCAAATCAGGAGTCAACACACACTTTTTGTTTTTTTAATTGGCTGTGTCATTTAGTGGAGTGAAAATGCATCAAGTTCTTAAACTTATAAAAATATCTGCCTTAGCATTTGTAAAGTGAAGGGCTAGTTAATACATTTCCTGACACTCAGTGGGGTTATTTAGAGGTTCAGATACACTGGCATTTTAACAATTTATAAGGTCTTTACTCAGGCACTGATCAACTGGCCATAGGTAAATTTTGAGTAAGAACTTTTAAAGAAGGAAGACAGGATGGCAACCACAGTTTGGTTAATAACTATTTCTTTATGGCTGCTACTTTATAGCAAAAATAGAAGATGGCTTAGAGAAGGAGTATCTTAAAGAGAAGGATAGTTTTCAATAATCTTGATCTTTATTTTTATTGACTGATTTGTGTTGAGTGGATGGTCCAATCAGTTGCTTTGTAATTAGCTCACAATGAAATATTAGTCAGAATTTGACTTCAATTTTTCCTAGGAATCCTTCTCAGTTAAGAACTGACTTGAGGTCCTAGGAAATGTCATGTCCCCTGGATTCACACAGCAGTGAGGACACCATGAGGGATATCTTTATGGAAGCCAACAATGCAAATTCTGGTTCTTTCCATTACAGATAAAAAGACTTGTGGTCCTCATGAATTCCAGTGTAAAAACAACAACTGTATTCCAGATCACTGGCGGTGTGATAGCCAAAATGACTGCAGTGATAATTCAGATGAAGAAAACTGTAGTAAGTAACTCTTGCTTGAGAACGTTGCAAGCTTGACAGCCTATTCAATAAGCAGGATAGCAATTTTTAGTTAGTTAAGATATGAATTTGAACCTATCTTGCAGCTCACATTTTTATACATATATTCACATTTGAACAAGAATATTCAGACTAAATTGACCTGAATCTCAAATGGTAGAATTATTGAAATGGCTCATCCTGGGAGTTATTTTCTTACAGTTATCAGAATTGGTATGAAAGTATCATGAGGTTTAATGCAACCCGTTAGTATGCAATGAAAGAAACCCTTGATGCAAGTTCATAGAAAGAGCTGAATGATGTGGAGACACAAAACATATCATTCTTTAACCGATGGTATTCATTTTATTTCAGTCTCAAATCCATTTACACTACAAATTCACCCATGAGCATCTTTCAGTGAAATATCATTTATTCTCTCTGGAGCGGTGAACACCATATGTATTCAGGATGCTTTTCTCTGAAAATAGAATAAAGCAATTTTCATCATCTGCCTTCTGCATTTTTATGTAATAAGTTTAAAAAACATTAATTAGCCAGCAATTTTAGTTTGTAAAAAGCATGACAGTATGTAAAATTGTGACAGTATCTCTATCTTCTAGCATTCATTTCTGAGTGTATTTCTCACCAGCACTTTCTTATACTGCTGTTTAAACAAAAAGGCAATAAAATCATGTTCAAAGTAAGACAATAATCAAAATCCATTATTAAATTTTAACATTCTACTACTTCCCAAAAGAGTTTTATGATAAGGATAATATCTACTTTTATACATTGGACTTAGAGCATTCATTTCCCATGATGCAGGAGACAAAATAGGAATTGTTATATTAAAACATTGGGATATATTATATAAAACCATACAATTAGTAGAATCACAGCCTTAATAAACCACTTGGCTATTCAGTTTGCAAAATATCAACTAATGATTTGAGTCATTTTCAAAACTTAATCTGACCAGTATTTGAGGATCAGGGACCTTAAGTATGAAATCTTTGGATAATTATGATTATGAAATACTTTGAATATAGAAACCTTTATTACTCCATCTTCATATAAATATCTCCCAACTCATTTACTCTTTAGAAAGGTAAAGTACATTGCAGAGATTTATTAGAGTGTTCTAGATTTCTTTAATCATTAATTAAAAAAAATTACATAGCAGTTCTCAGATTTTATCCAGTGATTAAAATAAAAATCTAATGGTGGTAAGACTAGAGGAGTGATTTCAATAAAGAAACAATTATGTATGTACTTCTTATTTATTTTAATTTCATTTCAGAGCTTAAATACACAGATTAACTACTCAGCTTAGTTTTGGAAAATTTAGTGTTAATTATCAATATTATTTTGGCTTCCCTGATAGCTCCATTGGTAAAGAATCCACTTGCAATGCAGGAGACCTTAGTTTGATTCCTGGGTCAGGAAGATCCACTGGGGAACAGATAGGTTACCCACTCCAGTATTCTTGGACTTCCCTTGTGGCACAGCTGGTAAAGAGTCTGCCTGCAGTGTGGGAGACTTGGGTTCAGTCCTTGGGTTAGGAAGATACCCTGGAGAATGGAAAGGCTACCCACTCTAGTAGTATTCTGGCCTGGAGAATTCCATGGACTGTAGAGTCCATGGAGTCGCAAAGAGTCTAACACTACTGAGTGACTCTCATTTTTATAAATAATATATCTGAAAGGAAGCATCTGTGACTAAAGATATTGAAAACAAGAGAAGGAGGTGGAAAGGCAACATGGAGACTCACATCTTGGAAGGCCCTTTATTCAAGTGGTAATTTAAATGGTGTGAGAAGTTAGGTTGCTGTTTTAATGAGACAGGAAGGGGAAGAATGAAGGGCTGAGATAGCTGATTTCTGAGTCTCCTGGGGTTTCCTAAGTGGCCAAATATCATTTTGGTGACATCTCCTGAAAGTCATCTTTTGATTCAAGAAAGCTAGGAGAAGGAACGATTGCATCTCACTTGTCACCATGGAAACTTAGTGATAAATCACTGTAGTCACAGAGCCCTTAAGAAAAAGCAAGGGAATAGACTGCAGTATCGAGCATTGCAGTATAAAATACCCAATTATGTGTGGATCTCTTTTAGTTCCACCAAGACAAGCAATATTGATGAATTTGGCAAGAAAAGATGGCAGTGAACGAGAATGAAGCATATTATAGTTGTGACATGGAAGAATAAAAGGTGTACACAGGATAAATGTCAGAGTAGATGGCATGTTAAACATGAAGGAATGTTTAAGAGTAAGGATCAAGGGCTGTAGATCATTAAATGGTGTTTGAATATACCATCTTGGCTAGGCCAGAAAAATGGGAAGATTTAAGCACTGAAAACACCACCAGTTCTACATAGACAGAAGCTGAGTCTCTGAAGAATAAGAAAATACAATATATCTATAAGGAGCACCAAGAGATTAATCCTGTAGAAGTCAGCCTTAGAAAAAAGTACTCTTGCTGTATTAAAATGCTTTCAAGATATTTCCAATGTCTTATTATATATTGAAACTATTAAAATAATATGTATATAATTACAACAAAACTATTATCATTAAATACACATGATATAATATGTATTGTAATTATGACTACATATTATATACATCTCATAATTTTATATATAGTTATATATATAGTTATATATGACAATAGTAGACTCAAGAAGGCAGTGGTATCATGTTTTCTAAATGTCATTAGTCAAAGATATGCATTTTAATGCACATTTGTCATTTATTGTTAGCCTTTATTAAGTAGTGAAACATACCAGAGATAGTTAGTCAGTCTTACACAATAGCAAGATATTTTTTTAAAGACCCGCATACTATTATACAAAAAAATTCACTCACATTTTATTATCTCATTTATTTATTTATCACATGTATCTGAGTTCCTATTTAAATCTCTGGAGATGGTTGAAGAAATAGGACAATGTCCCATGATCTGCACAGTGCCTGACACATATTTATAATATTAGCAATTTACTATAAAATTTGCTTTTGGGCTTCTTTGTTTATGAATCTCTTATAATGAATTAACTTTTTAAATTGAGTTGGAAATATTCCAGACATAGATATGGAAAGAGTTGGAATAGCAGCAGAGCAATTAACTGCCAGCTATGTTTAGTTTAATATGCCTTCTAATTTTTTATATCTACATAGGATAATTAGCCCATTGTCATTTCATCATCTAATGATGATCATTTCCCTTGTTAAGTGTTCAGCAGGGACATTTTACTTCAGCAATGATTTCTGCTCTTAAAAATAAGAAAATTTCATTGTTATGGAAGTCATTTAGTAATCTGGAGCAAAGGTTTGGAAATATTTTTAAAAATCTCAACATCTGTACTATTTTCATCACCAACAAATATATATGTTATGTCTGCCTTCTAAGTAATTGATGTACAAAATAAAATTATTTCATAACTTTGCATTATTAAAAAGTAACTGGCACTCCAATGGATTTTAAAGTACCAAATAATTGATCAACTAGATAGAGGTTTATATCGAGATGCTGCATCTGCCTTATTTGAATTTCTAGTACTTTCACACTGAATTTATATCAGAAGATTATTTGTATAGCATGACAGTTATACTAATTGTATTCTAAAAATTCTCCTCAGATGCTCACACTCACATTGACATAACTTTTGAACTTATCACCAAGAGTTTATGATAATATACTGAGTAGAGAAATTGGAGTCTGGAAGCTTTTATTCTCTGCCACTAACTCTATGGCTTTGAAAGTTGCTTTTATTTTCTGACTATAGCTTCTTAGATTTTGTGAAGTCGTCTACTATAGCTCCTTTCAGTTCCGAGGCAGGATGTTTATGCCTTCACTACTATCAAAGGGAGTGACCAGTTTATATGAGGCCCCTATTTTGTATCCTTATTATAGAATCCAGATCAGCCTTCTGAAACATGCTCTGTAAAGGCTTCTTGGCTGTCAGTCTAGCTTGTTTAGATGAGATTTATGAAAAACCTGGTTAATCCTTCATGTATGGGATTCCCTATCTCCTTTGATCCCAGGAATAGGTAATATCAGACCAAGGCAATGTAGGAAGAACATTTTAGAAATATTAGGGAAAATGCCACATTCAAATTTTTTTTCCAAATGGGTTATGTTCCAGGTATAGTCATTTTTGATTCTTTTTCACAAGAAAAATGCTATCGTGCCAAGTTCTAAAAATTCATCCTTTACTTTATCCCGAAAAGATTAAAGGCAAGGTAAACGATAAGAGAATACAATAGCTTAGCATCTTCTCTCATAACAAAATTACATCTTCCTCAAGAGAGAATTTCTTTTTGAGAGAACTGGTTGGAAAAGATTCTAAGGCATTTAGATGAGAATTAGAAACACATTAGCTACCCCATTCCTTGATGACATTTGTGTATATATAAATAATTCAGGATTATTATTTCTGACATTTTTTTTAAACAATGTAGCACATACAGAATTTCCATTTGTACTGAAAAATGCTTTTTTAAGCAAGTCTCTCAGTTCCTTTACTCCCCTATTGGAACAGAATAATTAAAAATGTTAAAGCACGTCTCTATAGATCAAATATTCTGTGGATTTGTTGGGCAAATACCTTGATCTACTGGCTATACAATTTTATTTATAACTTTGAACTAACAACATCCAGCCCTGCGCAGAGCAGAGTATGTAAAGGCCTGTGAGGCCACTGCTGTTTAGCACATGATAAACACACTTGTTCTTAATTAGAATAAAAGCAAATGAGAATATTAAAGGAAGAATTATCATATTTCAAAACCCTCAAATCATGAAATTAAAGATTTTACTGCTGTTTTTAAAATATCTAAATATAATATGTTTTAAATGCACTGTCTCTGTTTAGTATTTAATGCAAATATCCAATGTTATTCACCATTATTCAAAAATTAAGCATCTATTTATTTATTTATTTTACTAGAATTTATTTTTCCTGAGAATAAAACCATGTGTGTCTGCAAATGCAAGGAGAGTGAAACAGATTCATCATGGGTGGATACAAAGAGAAAAAGGGTTTTCTTTTATTATTACTGTAAAGTAAAATAGACTTTGCTAGCTGTGTGCCTTGGACAATTAACTTGACTTTTCAAGGGCTTTAATGTCAATCCCTGTAATATGTGAACACTTATTACTTCCTCAGTAAGGAAGGCAATATATGGCTTCTCAGTAAAAATACAGATCTCAGTGTCAGGTTATCTAGATTCAAGTTTAATACTAGCTCTTTTACCTGCTGGGTGATTTGGAGTAAGTTTTTTTTTTCCTCTCTCTGCTTTAATTTACTCATCTTAAAAAAGGTCCAACAATAGTATCTACCTTACATCATTCCTTTTTCCAGGGGATCTTCCTGACCTTGGGATCGAACCCAGGTCTCCTTCATTGCAGGCAGATTCTTTACCGTCTGAGCCACCAGAGAAACCCACCTATCTTACAGAATTGTTAACATTAACTGATGAGCTAATTCAATTACTTGGCATTATCTTCACCTAGTGCCTAACAGCAAACAAAATATCAGTAGCTGGTTCAGTTCAGTTCAGCGCAATCGTTCAGTCATGTCCCACTCTTTGTGACCCCATGGACCTCAGCACACCAAGCCTCCCTGTCCATCACCAACTCCCGGAGTTTACCCAAACTCATGTCCATCGGGTCAGTGATGCCATCCAACCATTTTGTCCTCTGTCGTCCCCTTCTCCTCCTGTCCTTAGTCTTCCCCAGCATCAGGGTCTTTTCAAATGAGTCAGCTCTTCTCATCAAGTGGCCCAAGTATTGGAGTTTCAGTTTCATCATCAGTCCTTCCAATGAACACTCAGTAGCTGGTATTTTTTAAATTATTGTTATAGTTATCAATATTAGTATAAATTAAGGTGTTTTTAAAATTAAAGTGTCATATATATGAATATAGTACAAAGACAAAAAGAGAAACTGTTCTTGTCATGCTGTCTAAACAAAGGAGTATTTAAAAATGAGGGAGACCCTCCACTTAGTGGCTCTTTTTCATTCTGTTGATAAGCATCTTATCTTATTCATAGCCATAAGTTCACACTTTTAAAATAAAGTCCCAGAGCAGAACAAAATGTTCGATACATATCACATTTTTCAAAGTTCTTCCAGCGTTTTCAGAAGGGATATTTATATAGAAATGTAAAAGCCTTCATGATATTAAACATTCAGATGTCACCTATAGCGAGAACCTGAGTGATTGTATAGAGCAATATTTAAATACAGGCTGAATTATACACAGTCTTTATGTAGAAATTATGCTTCACATGAATATTCTTTAAATTTTATTTCTGTTGCCTATTTCTGTTTTACCTGAAGAAGAATATTATTGTGTGTGAGACAGGACCATTGTAAATACAGTTAATGAGAGGGGGAGTGAGGGTCTCTCATTGTGCCAGATATCAGCTCTGTTTAGAGAATCAAAACCAAGCAAGAGGTGACAGTCAGCAGTTATACTGATTACTTGTTAGGGACAAAATTCTGCACTCCTACCTCATTGTCCAAATGAAACATATCCCGCATAGGAGTTGAGCCAAATAACAAGTCGCAATATTTGGCTTAGGTCCTATATGGAACGTGGTGAAGCATAATTAAATTAACAGTTAACAAATTAACTAACTGAAATGGTAGGTAAATGAAGTAAGGCATAAGCAAACAACTGCATAAATAAATAGGCAGTTTTCCAAAAAGAATCTCCTTCAGCCTCTTTAATCCTTACCCACCCAATCATGTCCAATAATATCCCCACATATCCTTTTAGTTGTAGGAGCTCTGAATTTTCCAGGGACAGAACTGAAGAATTAGAAAGTCATTAGAATACATAATAAAAAGTCATGAACCAGAGCTTAGACTCTTCAGTTAATAAATAGCCCTGTGTACCCATAGGGAGTAACAAAATGTTTTACATCCTTTAAGTAAATGCATAATATGATTTAGAATTTCAATTGGAAAAATTGTAGTTTTACTTTAATATGTAGATTTTTATGCCTTTTCTTTTACTTTGCTACTAGATTTTCATTAAACAGTGGACTATTTATCTTCTTCATTTTTTTCAATTTGTCTCTAATGCTACTTTCCATTCCTGACTTTAAAAATAAATTTGAAAAATCATTATATTATATACCACAGATGCTTCATGAAATGTTTCTCTCTTTTTTTTTTTTTATAAACAATTTATTGATTCTGCCTGGCTAACTTCTTTTTCTTAATGCTACCTCACGTGGTATGTCATATAAATTTTAGAATGAAGTTGCATGTAATAGAATAACCTTGTGCTATTTTTCTGTCCCCAGAGCCACAGACCTGTACACTGAAAGATTTTCTCTGTGCCAATGGGGACTGTGTTTCTTCAAGGTTTTGGTGTGATGGAGATTTTGATTGTGCAGATGGCTCGGATGAGGTAGGCATTTTTGAGAAATCAAATGAAAAATAAAGTGGTTCGTTAAAATTGCATTCATAATTATTATTCCATTCAAGGAGTGTGACAGGGACAGCTCTGAATGCACTTTGCTTCTGACACACTAAGATATGTATTATATCTATGCTCTGTGCTGCGCACATCCAGCACAGGGAATAGCTCTTGTGCTACTATTGACAGTTAATTTTATAGTCTGTTTTACCTCAAGTAGTGAATGGCTGGATTGGGAATAAGATGTTTGGAAACCCTATTCCCTGTAGCTGATGCCTTTGCCATCTGTGAATTTGTTCATAAATTTGCTGCAGTATTTATAGTCAGGACTAATATTTTTATGCATTTTAAACAGTTTCTTCTCCCCAGACTCCTTCTTCAGTAGATATAGTCTTACAGACTTAGATGTGGGTCATCAATTTTTATGAAACTGCAGATTTAGCTTTGCTTAGATGATGACTCACAATCCATTTATAATAAGTTCTGTGTACACACAGTTAAGTGAAGAAGTTTAGAATTTCTCTGGATAATTCTGTAATCTCAGGTTGTGCTAACATTATATAAACCTTCACAAAATTTAGTATTTGTACATCTATGTATTGGGGTTTTAGATATTAATTACTCCATGATGCTTTAAAAATAATATATGACACACAGTAATAGTCACTTTACATGGTTTTCTCAGTTAGTGATTTTTCATGTTACTATCAGGAATGGAGCACTTGTACAATCAAGTCCAGCCACAGAAGGGAAAGTGAGGTCTCTGGTCCTCAGTGGGCACCATGGCTCCTCCTGACACACAATGACTGCCTAGCTTCTGCTACTCTGATTGACATGAATATGTACTCAGCCTCAAAAAAGGCCTCCCACTGACTTTGGACTTGGGAAGAATCTTCCCAGGTGCTCTGGAGATTTCTGTGTTTTAAGTTCAGCTTCCTTAAGTATCCACTGATTACCTGCCTCTTCAGAAGACCCTGAAGGGCTCCACTGGTTATAGAACCCACACAAACTAGATATTCCCCAGCCTTCAGGGAGTCTTATCCAGACTGGACAATTCTCCATTCTCTCACTATTTTGGAAAAGTCCCCCTAATCACATATAAGTCTAGATTTTGGAACCTAATGCACTTTATTTCTCACCTGAAGGTCTGAAACCTTAAAACTTGAGGCTGCAAAGGCCTCTTAGGAGAAGGTGAAAAATATTACTTCTGTTCATTGGGCTAGTCAAAAAACAAGTCAAACAAAATTTTTAAAAATCCACAAAGAAGTTAAAGTCTTAAAATGCCCAGCTACATATTTACTTAGTATCTATATTCATTCAAAATTTTTATTAAGTGTTTCACAGTCAGGAAAATATATTTCATATAAATTCATCCATACCATTAAAATGGTTTTTTTTTTAAATATGTTCCATCAGCACCATGTAACTGTGAAACATCAAAAGGTGGGGATATATTACTGAAGGCTTGTGATTTCATCTTGCATGTTTTTCACTAGATGTCCAACACAGATAAACAAAATTAAGCACTTCTTTTTTCAAAATGCTATTCATTGAAAGTAGACATCCTTATCCATGCTATTTCTCTCATGCTATAAGTGAATGGATGCAGTTCTTGGTGGCTGAATATATCTCCACTATCCAGATATTTTTATGCTAATATCCCTAGGGAATCAAATTAACTCTCTTAAAGGTAGTCTTTCTCTACATTTACAGGCTTTTGATACTGTCTATATGAAATTAAGTGGCTAACATTACAGGCAGTTGATTTCTATTTCCTTTCCAAAATCTAGAATGACGGGTTGCATTGTCAACAAATAAAAAAGTGAGCTGAACAGAGGCTAGAAAGCATAATTACATACAGGATATTCTTATACTGGGAACAAAAGAGAAAAATTGTAAGGATTACTTTTTGTATGAATGTTAACTGAATTGGTTTGTTAATTTCCAGCCAAAACAATAAAGAAACCAAAAACTTGGATCAACGTAATTGTGTATCCGGTTAGTGGCAAACACAGAGAAGAACTATTTAAAGTGAATTTAAAATATGTTTGACCTCTGCGTCCAGTATAACATATTGTAAGGACAAAAAGAAATGCAAAAGAACCTTAAATTATATTCATACATGTGTTTTTTAAATAACATTGGTTTTGCTAATTTGAAATCCATGTCTTAGAGACTACAATAGTTCCAATGCAAAATTATTTTAATATTACTAGCACTCAAAAATTTTAAATAAAATAAAGGAGATATGAACATAGAAAAAAATGCAAGTAAATAAAAACCCTGTAATTAAATTCAAAAGTATCAGCTTGAGATCTTGATTTATTTTTCTCTTTTTAAAAATATATGTTTTTAGCTCTGCCACTGAAAAATCCTAAAACCAATGTCATCCCAGCTTTAAAGACTATCTCTAGCATTCAAATCATGACCTCTAACTACAGCTACATTACCCAATTAACAGAATCAAAACTCCTTTGAGAAATGTTTAATTCTAGATCTGTGAATGGAAATTGACAAAATGAGCCACTAACATTTTGTCAAGCCAGAAAACAAGACTATTGGGATAGTGTCCAAAATACATAGGAGCAAAATTGCAGGGTTTTCTACATACAAAAGGGACAATTTGAGCCTTAGAAAGAAAAAAAAAAAAAAAAAGACTGTAATGTAATGAAACATAATGTATACAAATATATGAGTTGATAATAATATTTAAACAAAAACCTCAATTGTTACTTTGGAGGTTTCTAAGTAACGTTATTAGTATTTACTTAGCCAAATTCAAAATGTGAGACGTTCTATAGAGCAAATGACCTGTTTTTCCCAAGTAGTAAATAGCATTCAAAAAAGAGTTATACATTAAAGAAACTCAAATTAAGTTCAATGTATAGGTTCTTTTAGATTTTTCTTCTACCAAACAGTATTTTTCTACAGTTGAGAAAATTAGGAAATTTTTAAAGTGGATTGGGAATAACTTAAAATTTTTTCTATTAATACCATGATAGTATTAATTTTCTGAAGCTATTGTCATTATGTTAAAGTTCAAATATAAATAAACTGGGAGAGAGGCTTGTGAAACATGAATAGCTAATGTGGATAACTGTTAAATATGCATGATGAGCACATGGGTTTTATTATTCTGTTCTCTGTTTTTCTGTGTGTTTTAAGATGTCTAAGATGATGATTAAAAACCCCCACAAATATAGACATAGACACATGCATCAACTATATGCAATATATTATAAATCAAACTCTTCTGATGGAAGAAAAAGTATCTAGAAGTATTGCCTTCTGTGTTATTGTCAATACAAATAGAACAGTGTCACTGATTATTGAGCTCTTTTACTTGAATTAGCCCTATTGCTGAGAAAAACATTAATTCTACAAAATATACTGAGAAGTTATTATAATCATTGCATGATATTAGATTCTTGATTCATAGATACTATTTCTATCCTGTGTATACGTGCAGGTACATACATGTTGTTGCTTTAGTCACGTCAGGCTCTCTGTAACTCTATGGACTGTAGCCTGCCAAGCTCCTCTGTTCATAGAATTCTCCAGGCAAGAATACTGGAGTGGGTTGCCATAAATTACATAAAATTTTAATATATATTCCTCATTTTCTACATTTGCTACTTCATTCATTTGATCATTTATTCAACAAATTTTAATGGAATGCTTATTTATTAAATGTGTCCCAGGTACAGTAATGGACATAGAAAAGGAAAGTGGTGAACAAAATCTTAAATTACTTCCTCATGACCAGTACATGGGCTATTTTTCCAATGTCATTCACCGTTACATAGCTCACCCCCTGGATACATCACATTTCTATTTATCTGTATGTGTGAAAAATCTTTTCTTAGTTTCATTCTGTTTAAATTCCTCTGTGAAGTCTTTCTTAAAACCCTTATGAACCCATGTTTTTAAAGCATATTCATTTATTTTGACAGTATGTTTTATTGAAATTGTTGGTTAAAATGCTGGTCTTCTATTAGTCTCTGAGTTTACATGGTCCCATAACTTCATGGGAAATAGATGGGGAAACAGTGGAAAGTGTCAGACTTTATTTTTGGGAGGCTCCAGAATCACTGCAGATGGTGATTGCAGCCATGAAATTAAAAGATGCTTACTCCTTGGAAGAAAAGTTATGACCAACCTAAATAACATATTTAAAAGCAGAGATATTACTTTGCCAACAAAGGTCTGTCTAGTCAAGGCTATGGTTTTTCCACTGGTCATCTATGGATGTGAGAGTTGGACTGTGAAGAAAGCTGAGCACCAAAGAATTGAGGCTTTTGAGCTGTGGTGTTGGAGAAGACTCTTGAGAGTCCCTCTGACTGTAAGAAGATCCAACCAGTCTATCCTAAAGGAAATCAGTCCTGAGTGGTCATTGGAAGGACTGATGTTGAAGCTGAAACTCCAATCCTTTGGCTACCTCATGTGAAGAGTTGACTCATTGGAAAAGACCCTAATGCTGGGAAGGATTGAGGGCAGAAAGAGAAGGGGACAACAGAGGATGATATGGCTGGATGGCATCACAGACTCGATGGACATGGGTTTGGGTAGACTTTGGGAGTTGGTGATAGACAGGGAGGCCTGGCGTGCTGTGATTCTTGGGGTCACAAAGAGTCAGACATGACTGAGCAACTGAACTGAACTGAACTGAATTTACCAAATACGGAGAGGAATCATCCTTTTCTTTACGTTATTATTTAAGAAATTCTTGCAGGACACTCAGGTTCAATCCCTGGGTCGGAAGACCACCTGGAGAAGGAAATGGCAACCCACTCCAGAATTCTTGCCTGGAGAATCCCATCGACAGGGGAGCCTAACAGTCTACAATCAGGGGAGCCTGACAGGCTACAGTCCATGCAGTCACAAAGAGTCTGACATCACAGTAGTAACACTTGCCAGTTTTACCAACATTATTATTTAAGAAACTCTAGTAAATGGTAAATCTTCAATACTTGGGAAAAGAAGTGGGGAAGGAAAGAAGAAACTCGGTTATATAGTAGGCAGTCTAATTAAACTGTCATCAGCAAAGAGAAAACTATAGGAATTCAGAAAATAAGTCTTATTTCTTACATGGGATGAAACTGAGAAAAAGCAGGGAGTAACAGTTCATATGCTTCATGCACTGGAAGTTTCACAAGCTGTAAGAGTGCTACACCTTTTGTGAAAAGAACAGACAAGCAAATCTTGGCAACAATAGAAACTGCTCAACAACAGAAAAATATCATCTCAGCAAGATATTTCACCATTTCAACCAGAGTGGTCAGACCCAAGGAAAGTGAATTTCTAATTTCCCTTCCATTGATCTCATATGAAGAACTGAAAGGCCCCCAAAGGTATCACTACTATCTTGTTTGATTTCCAAATAAAATCTGGATGCTAGCTAGCCAAAAATGACAATTCTGACAGTTCATTTCACAGTTCTCTAAGAACAAATATCAGAAGACTGGAAAAGGAATATGAAGAGCAAACAAAGTATAAAAGAACAAGGACAGAGGAGGAAAAGTGGAGATAGGGGAAAGAAATAACACAAGGGGAAGTTTTGTTGATGCAAGACAGAATTACCCTAGGATTTTTTTCTGTTTCACAGTAATCTTTCCACCCCATTCCCGAGGAACTGGCTATACTGATTAGAAATATTTGTTAGCCTTTTTATTTCCCCACAATCATCATTGTCACTTCAGTTCAGTCACTCAGTCATGTCCAACTCTTTGTAACCCTATGGACTGCAGCATGCCAGGCTTCCCTGTCAATCACCAGCTCCCAGAGCTTGCTTAAACTCATGTCCATTGAGTTGGTGATGTCATCCAACCGTCTCATCCTCTGTTGTCCCTTTCTCCTCCTGCCTTCAATCTTTCCCAGTGTCAGGGTCTTTTCCAATGAGTCAGTTCTTCACATCAAAGTATTAGGCTTTGGCATCAGTGCTTCCAATGAATAGTCAACATTGATTTCCTTTAGGATTGACTGGTTGGATCTCCTTGGAGTTCAAGGGACTCTCAAGAGTCTTCTCCAGCATCACAGTTCTAAAGCATCAATTCTTCGGCACTTAGCTTTCTTTATGGTCCAACTCTCCCATCCATACATGACTACTGGAAAAACCATAGCTTTGACTAGACAAACTTTTGTTGGCAAAGTAATGTCTCTGCTTTTCAATATGCTGTCTAGGTTGGTTATAGCTTTTCTTCCAAGGAGCACGTGTCTTTTAATTTCATGGCTGCAGTCACCATCTGCAGAGATTTTGGACCCCAAGAAAATAAAGTTTATCATTCTTTCCATTGTTTCCCCATCTATTTTCATGAAGTGGTGGGACTGGATGTCATGATCTTTGTTTTTTGAATGTTGAGTTGTAAACCAGCTTTTTCAACCTTCTCTTTCATCTTCATCAAGAGGCTCTCTAGTTCCTCTTCACTTTCTGCCATAAGGGTGGTTTGGGTTACTGACCTTTCTCATTGTCATTTATAACTATTAAAATTACATTACCCCATAACTGTCTGTCTGGAGTATGATCCATTCAGAGCAACTTCATTACTTGATGAAGACATGGGATTTATGTTCTTTTTATATTTCTCTATTTTATTATGACTAATAGAGACAAATGAAACTGGAAAATGATTATAATGTTTTATAGTGATGAGCTTAAGTGTGACCATCTGAGATTCTTGTATGTGTTTTTTGGGGTTGAAGACATTTATCTAAAATTTAAATTTTAATTGTGTTTGTGTTGTTTTTGTCAGAGAAATTGTGAAACAAGTTGTTCCAAAGATCAATTCCAGTGTTCCAATGGTCAGTGTATATTAGCAAAATGGAAATGTGATGGCCATGAAGACTGTAAATATGGAGAAGATGAGAAAAACTGTGAGCCAGGTAAAATGCTTGAGACAATATTTCATTTAAGTAATATTTTAACTCAGAATTTAAATTTCAGCAAAGAATATATAAAACAGTGGCAAATAATGCACATTTTGCTGTTTTTAAATAATAATCTGAAATATCTGTAGATAAATTAATTGATGTGCCTTTTGTATGTTTTGAAAGTGTTTTGGTAGGCAAGATTGATATTATTTCCAGATACAAGCATTACTCCCCTAAATTTTATTTTCTGATCTCTATATTTTTCTACATCATTTGGAGTTGTTTTTCCAAGATAGTGGAATGAAAAAGGTTAAAACTATAAATGTGATAAAAGTCAGGTTTCAATTCCTGAAATTAAGATTATTAAATAGAATATAGAAGGTGTATTATTTCTTTTACATCTTGGTCCAAAATAAAAAATTAAGATTCAAAATAAGGGTATGCTGCTGCTGCTAAGTCGCTTCAGTCGTGTATGACTCTGTGCGACCCCATAGATGGCAGCCCACCAGGCTCCCCCGTCCTGGGATTCTCCAGGCAAGAACAGTGGAGTGGGTTGCCATTTCCTTCTCCAATGCATGAAAGTGAGAAGTGAAAGTGAAGTCGCTCACTCGTGTCCAACTCTTCGCGACCCCATGGACTGCAGCCTACCAGGCTACTCCATCCATGGATTTTCCAGGCAAAAGAGTATAGGGGGAAAAATATCCAGTTCATACATTTCTATTCCTTAAACATGACTTTAAATATATATATATATAAATTAGCTTTTATACTTGGGAATTTTAATAACATTATTCTACAGGAAAAAATACTGGGGAGGATCACTTTGTAATCTATCTATCATGAAATTAAAAGGTGCTTACTCCTTGGAAGAAAAGTTATGACCAGCCTAGATAGGATATTCAAAAGCAGAGACATTACTTTGCCAACTAAGGTCCGTCTTGTCAAGGCTATGGTTTTTCCAGTAGCCATGTATGGATGTGAGAGTTAGACTGTAAAGAAGGCCGAGTGCCGAAGAATTGATGCTTTTGAACTATGGTGTTGGAGAAGACTCTTGAGAGTCCCTTGGACTGCAAGGAGATCCAACCAGTCCATCCTGAAGGAATCGGCCCTGGGATTTCTTTGGAAGGAATGATGCTGAAGCTGAATCTCCAGTACTTTGGCCACCTCATGTGAAGAGTTGACTCATTGGAAAAGACTCTGATGCTGGGAGGGATTGGGGGCAGGAGGAGAAGGGGACGACCGAGGATGAGATGGCTGGATGGCATCATTGACTCAATGGACGTGAGTCTGAGTGAACTCTGGGAGTTGGTGATGGACAGGGAGGCCTGGCATACTGTGATTCATGGGGTCGCAAAGAGTCGGACACGACTGAGCGACTGAACTGAACGGAACTGAGCTGATATATAAATATATATATATATATATGGTTATAAGTAGTTTCATGGTGTAATAATTATTTTGAGGGACTAACTCAGAACTGCAGATACCTCACACACACTTTATTAATAGCCCAGGACCATGCCCATGGTCCACATTGCTAATTGATCACATCTTTGTTCTTACTGAATTCAGACATAGTCCAAGACTCATTAATACAGATCCCTAGGCAACCACTGCCAATTAAAAGGAATTAAAACCTAAGGGAAAATCGTTTCAACATCCCTGGACTAAGCAATTTATACCACAAAGCCATTACATAAGTATATTTGGCTACCTAGTAATCTAATATAAGGCTAAGAACCCCAAAATTTGAATGCAGGCTTAACAAACTGAAGCCCCTCAACAGAGAAAGGTGTCATCATTTCTGTGTTAATTAATTATATCAGGTATTAGCTATAACTTATTTATCTACAATTAAAAATTTTTCCATGTCATAAAAGAATTCCTTCAAATTCTACAGAGTCTACTAATTATACATGTGTTCATATTTAAAGCCCCAGGTTAAAAAAAAAAAAAGACTTCTTAAAACTTACATAAATATATTTTTTTCAAAATGGCCAAATAGATATCATGGGGTCTATGATACCACACCAAGATATATTAATTAATATCCTCAAAGTTTACTAAATCCTATTACAATTTTGAAAATGATTTGAGGCTTTTGTATTTTAAATAGATTTAAATTATAAGACAATACATTTAACTCTTCAAAAATCAAAGTGATAGAGGATATAGAGAGGTTCACCCCCCACCCCGGTCCTTTTTGTCTTTAGTGAGTTGAATACTTATGAACAGACCATTACATCATGAGGTATGTGTCAGTTCAGTTCAGTTCAGTTCAGTCACTCAGTCATGTCCAACTCTGTGTGACCCCATGAATCGCAGCACACCAGGCCTCTCTGTCTATCACCAACTCCCAGAATTCACTCAGACTCACGTCCATCGAGTCCGTTGATGCCATCCAGCCATTTCATCCTTGGTCGTCCCCTTCTCCTCCTGCCTCCAATCCCTCCCAGCATCAGAGTCTTTTCCAATGAGTCAACTCTTTGCATCAGGTGGCCAAAGTACTGGAGTTTCAGCTTTAGCATCATTCCTTCCAAAGAAATCCCAGGGCTGATCTCCTTCAGAATGGACTGGTTGGATCTCCTTGCAGTCCAAGGGACTCTCGATTCTTCTCCAACACCACAGTTCAAAAGCATTAATTCTTTGGCGCTCAGCCTTCTTTACAGTCCAACTCTCACATCCATACATGACTACAGTGGCCACAGGACTGGAAAAGGTCAGTTTTCATTCCAATTCCAAAGGCAATGCCAAAGAATCCTCAAACTACCGCACAATTGCACTAATTTCACACACTAGTAAAACAATGCTCAAAATTCTCCAAGCCAGGCTTCAGCAATATGTGAACCATGAACTTCTTGAAGTGCAAGTTGGTTTTAGAAAAGGAACCAGAGGAACCAGAGATCACATTGCCAACATCCTCTGGATCATGGAAAAAGCAAGAGAGTTCCTGAAAAACATCTATTTCTGCTTTATTGACTATGCCAAAGCCTTTGAGTGTGTGGATCACAATAAACTGTGGAA
>SJXQ01009476.1:30431-53252 GCA_006408695.1 Aepyceros melampus | reverse complement strand
AAAAAATACATGATTTCAACACCAGAAACTTGAATTGCACAATAATAAGAACAAAAATATATGGAATTAGCCTATTTGATGAAGAGGTAGTTTCCAATTTTGGTAAGGAAATTAAAAAAAAAAAGGGAAAACTAGAAAAAATACTAGGAATAAAGACTATTTTGTTAAATGGATGTGCCTTAAAGTGTACAGGGAGGCTTTGAGGAGATGTGTTGTCTTAAGTGAGGGTAATAACAGATATTCATGGAAATCAAAGAAAGCTGAGTATTTTCAGCCAACAATCTAAACGGCAATACAAACTAAATCAGAAACAGAAGACAGATTGCATTATGAGAATTACTTATCACCTCCATTGATGATAATAATGTGGTATAAGGTTGAACAAATAACGTCAGAGACCTGGGGGAATAAGGAAACAGAAATACTTGTTTTCTAAGATTTTTTTTTTTTTCTAGTATCTATGTCTTAATGTGTGTGGGTATTCAGTAAAATCACAAGAGACGATCATTAAGATTTTAGGTGTTTTACATGAGGCACTTACAATTTTTTGGTAAATAATGAGAAAGGAGAAAAATCTGCTTTGAGCAAATGTATATGTATGTATACATATGGGGCTTCCCTGATGGCTGAGATAGTAAAGAATCTAGCCTCAGTGCAGGAGTACTGAGTTCAATCCTTCGTCAGGAATATCCCATGGAGAAGGGAATGGGTACCCACTCCAGTATTCTTTCCTGAAAAATTTCATGGATAGAGGAGCCTGGCGTGCTACAGTCCCTGGGATCACAAACAGTTGGACATGACTGAGTGACTAAAACTTTCACTTTTATGTATACATATGTGTATGTATATACATACAAAATGATTTACATCAAAATACTCACCAGATGAAGTTGCTTATACCTACAATGGGCTTCCCTGGTAGCTCAGACAGTAAAACGTCTGCCTACAATGTGGGAGACCCATGTTCGATCCCTGGGTCAGGAAGATCCCTTGGAGAAGGAAATGGCAACCCACTCCAGTACTCTTGCCTGGAAAATCCCAAGGACTGGGGAGCCTGGTAGGCTACAGTCCATGGGGTCTCAAAGAGAGTGACTTCACTTCTTCATTTCTTATATCTAAAATGGTTCATATAAATTTATCAATGTAAATAATGAGATTCATCAAAATCTCTATTCTTTTCTAATTGAAGTTGCTATATTAGCAATTCTGTGGGCAATGTAAGTTAAAAAAAACACACACACAAATAATTAATAATTTATGTACGTACAAATATAATGTTGTTGAAGTAAAACACTTTTGCAGATTAGCACATACGTGTGGATGGACATTACAGGCAAAACTGTATCTGCAGATTACAGCATTATCAATTTGTAAGTTGTTAAATAGCATATAAAAATGACTAATTGAGTTAGTGAATGTTAGTTAGCAATATATTGACTATTCTTTTACTGTTCTTGAGAATGGGACAAAAATCTACATGATGGATTTAGAACAGTGCCCCTAACTGAATGAATACTTCTGATTATAATATGATGTTGTCTTGTAGATTACAGTATATATTTAATTCACTATGATGTAATAAAAATATAATAAACAGAACATTGAAAATAATCACAATGCAGAGAATGTAAATCTTAAAAATAATTTCAATTTTATTTCACTATTAAGTAAGTGTAAAACAGTGAAAAATGCTCTGAATCAGAAGTTCTCTTGATTACGCTTGAGAAAATAAAATGTTTATTAACATTTTTATAAACAGTTTATATTATTAGTTATATTTTTGCACAATTGGGTCTCTCTGTAATTATAATAAATTGCTATATTTAACTTATAATAATAAATTATAAATAAAAGTTATATGTGCAGGCAGACAAAGAGGAATCATAAAGTCTATTACATTAAATTCAAGTAAATACATATTTTAAAATTGTTAAATTTCTTGACAATAGTATGTTTATTTTTTTCTAATTTATGATCAACTTTAGCTTTGCAATACTAACAAATTCCTTTGGGAAAGTAATATACATAACCTTTTCTCACTTTATTTTTACAGTAATTTTAAACAGTGGATTAAAATTTAAGGATAAAAAAGACCATGTAGTAAAACTGATAAGACACTAATTAACCTGAATTTCAACTGTTTGTTTATGTTTGTTTGTCTCCCATTAGTCTGGCAGAACCTTAAAGGATGGGGTCATAATTACTCATCTTTGCATTCTTAATATACAGTGCAGTGTTGGAATTGAAGAAAAATTCCAGAAGCATTTGTGAAATGAGTAAACTAGTAATAGGGCATAATTTTAAAATGGAAACTTGTGATTTGATATTTTCAAAACAAAGATGTCTTGATTGAAGTTGTATTATTTACTCATTGTATAGTGCCCATCTAATAGCTTTATAAGAATCTGAAGTGTTTTAGCTTTATTCAGAGGTAGTGCAAATGGAAAAAGACGTGTGTCACATTTCTTAAAGGATGCCCTATGTTTTAAAAAGAAGCATAGGCAGTTGGTCACAGTCTATAGCTCTGCACACTGCATAAAGTCACAACCTCAATGCCATTCATAAATTAAATTCACTTTCAAATTGTAACAGAATATATTCACAAATTCCCAAAATTATTATACAAAAATTATTATTTTGGGTTTGTGGTGGAGTGGTAAAAAAAGGAACATTATTTTACTTACCCCAGTATCATACTCCTCATAGTATCCCTAATTTTAAACTAATATTTAAAGCAAAATAGGCATATTTTCTAACAATTTGTATAACTTTTGAAATATATTGTGCCCATATGCTTGTTCTAAGTTTTCATGAAAATATTAATACCCCATTTTATTCACTAAAAGAATAATTAGCAATGCATTTCATTAAAAATTCTTCATTTTCATACC
The DNA here is from genome assembly GCA_006408695.1 of Aepyceros melampus. Lineage (NCBI taxonomy): Eukaryota > Metazoa > Chordata > Mammalia > Artiodactyla > Bovidae > Aepyceros > Aepyceros melampus. The sequence continues at coordinate 50,361 of SJXQ01009476.1, read as the reverse complement.
AGTTAGTAGAATCTTGAAAATGCTATTTTTCCTACAGCAACTCTAAATACTCTATATTTTAAAAATGGCTAAAATTATGTCTTTTTCATGGAAGTGATAGATTGAATTTATTGACGTTCAGAAAATCTTTAGTATTTATACTTGGCATGTGTGTAATATAAAATTTTAAATGTACATGTTATAAAATGGTGCTCAGTGATGGGTATTCTTTCATCTGAGTTACAAAAATAACTATAAACCAATTATTATAGAAACAAAGTAGCTTATATTATTGAAAATAAAAACAAAAGCTGAAAAAAATAAGGCATTAAGTTATAAAGGAGAATACTAATTAGACCTTTGGCTTTTGCAAACTTTGATTTCCAGTATCATATATAGAGTAATATTCCTGGATTTATTTTGCCATTTTACCTTGAAGTATATAATCTACATGTTTCTAAAAAAATTACCATCAAGATATCGGTAAGGAAGTTGAAAAGCTGGCTTCTGGTCTAAGCCAATGTTTCTGAAAGTACAGTTTACCCCTGGAAAAAATAGATTTGAACTGTTTAGTGCACTTACACAAGAGACTTTTTCAATGAATACATTGGAAAAAATTCTGGAGATTTGTGACACTTTGAACACTCACATCTATGTACTACAAAGCCTAGACATAATACAGAAAAAAATTAAAAATATATCCTGTTTCCATTTTTGATATCTAGTGTTTGTAGCTAATAATTTGTGAAATATCTACAATATTTTAAATCAAATAAGACAATATTGATGTAGGTACTGACAAACATTTCATCTTGTACACAGGAAACATAAACTTATGGTATTGATAAATATAGCACAGTGCTATAAATGTATTTCTCTTCCTTAAGATTTTCTCAGTAACTTTTTTTCTTTACTATAAGAATAGAGTATATAATACATATATAGAATATGTGTTAATTGACTTTTTATGTTATTGGTAAGGCTTCTGGTTGACAGTAGACTATTAGTAGTTAAATTTAGAGGGAGGTCAAAAATTATACATGGATTTCTGACCCCTCAGCTATGATTGTGCTTAGTCATTCAGTTATGTCTGACTCTTTACAACCCCATGGACTGTAGTGCTTCAGGCTCCTCTGTCCAGGGGGTTTTCCAGGTAAGAATACTGGACTAGGTTGTCATGCCCTCCTCCAAGGGATCTTCCCAAACCAGGGATCGAACCCAGGTTTTCCACATTGCAGGTGGATTCCTTACCATTTGAGCTACCAGGAGAGCCTTAACCCCCCAGTTATTCATGGGCCAAATATATGTTTGAAACAAAAGCATTAAGGTCACTTGAGAACTTGTTTGAAATACCAATATTCAGGCTTCACCCCAAAACTAGTATATCAGAAACACTTAGGGTGGTACTCAACAATCTATTTAGTGTTCAGGATGTTTCTGGTGTTCTCTAAAGCTTGGAGAATCATCTCCAACCACTTCCTGAAAAAAAAAAAGAAAAAGAAACGAAGGCTGACTCTGAGCAGTAACTGTAATGGCAGAAGTTACAGTGTTAATAAAGAAGAAAAAATTAACTTGGTCCATTTCCTCCATGTAGTGTGTGTGTGTGTGTGTGTGTGTGTGTGTGAAGAACTTTAGCAAGATCATTAATGTTGAGGCTTTCCAAAGAATGCAAGTACTTAACAGACTTAACATGACTTTCCTGGTGGCTCAGATGGGAAAGCTTCTGCCTATAATGAGGGAGACACTGGGTTCAATCCCTGGGTCTGGAAGATCTCCTAGAGAAGGAAATGGCAACCCACTCCAGTATTCTTGCCTGGAAAATCCCATGGGTGGAGGTGCCCGGTAGGCTACAGTCCATGGAGTTGCAAAGAGTTAGACAAAACTGAGCTACTTCACTTCACTTTTAACTGAAGTTTAACCAATGGGGGAGACAAAGCACTGCAGGGTAATGGAATAGAAAAGAGAAGTAAGAGATGCCAGGTGTTTTTCAGTCACCAAGTTGTGTCCAGCTCTTTGTGACCCCATGAACTGCAGCATGCAAGTCTTCCCTGTCCTTCACTGTCTCCCAGAGTTTGGTCAAATTCATGTCCATTGAATTGGTGATGCTGTCTAACCATCTTATCTTGTGACACCCTCTTCTCTTTTTGCATAAAATCTTTCCCACTATCAGGGTCTTTTACAACAAATAGACACTTTGGCCAAAGTATTGGAGCTACAGCTTCAGTAACAGAACTTGAAATAAATGTTTAAGGTTGATTCCTTCAAGACTGAATGGTTTGATATCTTTGCAGTTCAAGAGACTCTCAAGTCTTTTCCAGCACCACAATTCGAAATCATCAATTTTTCAAAGCTCAGCCTTCTTTATTGACCTTTTTTATAGAATAATGTTGGCATTATTACTTAGGTAAAGCCTGTTACATATTTATCCTTTTAATCAAATTCTCACTATATTTTTGTACATTTAACAAGAAATAAATGAAAGTTTCATATCATTTTGAAAGATGTCCTTGATACTTAAACGGGTTCAGTTCAGTCACTTAATCATCTCCAACTCTTTGTGACCCCATAAACCGCAACATGCCAGGCCTTCCTGTCCATCACCAACTCCCAGATTTTACCCAAACTCATGTCCATTGAGTCAATGATGCCATCCAAACATCTCATCTTCTGTCGTCCCCTTCTGCCCTCAATCCACAACTCAATCCTCCTATCCTTACCACTTAAGTGGATAAGAAGTAGAATTAACCAAAGAAGACAAGCCTATATTCCTATATTGTTATTCTTAAATATTTTTATGGTATTCCACTAAATGTATGCATATGATCTTTTTAAATTTTTAAAATAAATGAAAGTTTCATATCATTTTGAAAGATGTCCTTGATACTTAAACGGGTTCAGTTCAGTCACTTAATCATCTCCAACTCTTTGTGACCCCATAAACCGCAACATGCCAGGCCTTCCTGTCCATCACCAACTCCCAGATTTTACCCAAACTCATGTCCATTGAGTCAATGATGCCATCCAAACATCTCATCTTCTGTCGTCCCCTTCTGCCCTCAATCCACAACTCAATCCTCCTATCCTTACCACTTAAGTGGATAAGAAGTAGAATTAACCAAAGAAGACAAGCCTATATTCCTATATTGTTATTCTTAAATATTTTTATGGTATTCCACTAAATGTATGCATATGATCTTTTTAAATTTTTAAACAATCCTACTTTGGCCACCTCATGTGAAGAGTTGACTCATTGGAAAAGACTCTGATGCTGGGAGGGATTGGGGGACATGAGTCTGAGTGAACTCCGGGAGTTGGTGATGGACAGGGAGGCTTGGTGTGCTGCAATTCATGGGGTCGCAAAGAGTTGGGCACGACTGAGCAACTGAACTGAACTGATGACAGATATATGAATAGTATGTCCATTATACTGATAAGGAATCTGAGACAGATATTAAATGACTTCATAATAACTTTGCTAGTATGGAATTGAGCATAGAGGATATTGGGAAAGATTGAAGGCAGGAGGAGAAGGGGATGACAGAGGATAAGATGGTTGGATGACATCACCAACTTGATGAACAGGACTTTGAGCAGGCTATGGGACTTGGTGATGGACAGGGAAGCCTGGGGTACTGCAGTCCATGTAGTTGCAAAGAGTCAGATACAACTGAATGGCTGAACTCAACTGAAGTATGTAATCAAGCTGAAGTTCAGACATGTAGTTGTGTGATCCCAACTCCCACTCTGCAGCACATTTCCACCAGGGATACTATTCATGATTCCATTGAACACAGATATATGTGTCTGAGCAAAAGCATCACTGACATCCCTAGAACAGTTAACTTTGACCATTTGTTAATTTAGATTATCTCTGCTAAGGTGATTCTTGAGCTTTTGTGTAGTACAAAAATTAACATACTATGCTCATTCTAAGGGTCTATTTGAATACCTCCTCATCCATATAACCACTTGGCCACAATTTTATAGTTCTGTTCTTTCCTAGACTCTAACCACCTACCCACTTCATAAGCTACAAACTACTATTCACTATAGAACATTATCTCTGGTTCTTTCTAGGCAAAATGTTTGATCAGTTAGACTGCTTCTGCCTACTGAAAGGTTTTTCCTTCATCAAAGTCTTCCTTCCTGGCAATGCTTGAGTGCAGTTGTAGTATTGTAGTTGTCCACTTTCTGGTAGTGCAAGCATATTATGTATCATATGTACAACTCTCTGTAAATCAGGGCTGATGTTTTACTTTCTCAGCATTTGGTCATAAGGGACTCCCAAGAATCTATAAATGTGAGTTGAGAGTTAGAAGGTGGTGCAGCAAAAATATGATTAATAAGAATCTATTTTCACCCTGCTTATTTAACTTATATGAAGAGTACATCATGAGTAATGCTGGGCTGGAAGAAGCACAAGCTGGAATCAAGATTGCCAGGAGAAATATCAATCACCTCAGATATGCAGATGACACCACCCTTATGGCAGAAAGTGAAGAGGAACTCAAAAGCCTCTTGATGAAAGTGAAAGAGGAGAGTGAAAAAGTTGACTTAAAGCTCAACATTCAGAAAACGAAAATCATGGCATCCAGTCCCATCACTTCATGGGAAATAGATGGGGAAAGAGTGAAAACAGGGTCAGACTCTTTTCGGGGGGCTTCAAATCACTGCAGAGAGTGACTACAGCCATGAAATTAAAAGACATTTACTCCTTGGAAGAAAAGTTATGACCAACCTAGATAGTATATTCAAAAGCAGAGACATTACTTTGCCGACTAATGTCCGTCTAGTCAAGGCTATGTTTTTTTTCCTGTGGTCATGTACGAATGTGAGAGTTGGACTGTGAAGAAGGCTGAGCACTGAAGAATCGATGCTTTTGAACTGTGGTGTTAGAGAAGACTCTTGGAGTCCCTTAGACTGCAAGGAGATCCAACCAGTCCATTCTGAAGATCAACCCTGGGATTTCTTTGGAAGGAATGATGCTAAAACTGAAACTCCAGTATTTTGGCCTCCTCATGTGAAGAGTTGACTCTTTAGACTCTGATGCTGGGAGGGATTGGGGGCAGGAGGAGAAGGGGACGACCGAGGATGAGATGGCTGGATGGCATCACAGACTCGATGGACGTGAGCCTGGGTGAACTCCGGGAGTTGGTGATGGACAGGGAAGCCTGGAGTGCTGCGATTCATGGGGTCGCAAAGAGTCAGACACGACTGAGCGACTGAACTGAACTGAACTGAAGCATCTTGGTTATGGAACATATTATTCCTTCAGGAGTCACTTGAGCTTGAACTCTTTTATAACACTACCATGTAGTGATGGGATCCTGCTGTCACCATGCACATCAACTTCATAGAGTAATGGATCAGGAAACTCTTACTTCAAGATAGAGAGATCAGGTCACATGGTAACTTGATATGCTATACTCAATCTCTACTAAGACCCAGTGAGAAACTAGATGCTTTTTTCTAAAAATGAAATACTTATCTGCAAATGATGGAATTGACTTGTCCCCCAAACCTGAATGTTATACTGTATTTTACCATATGGTTCTGACAGAGACTCCATGAAGAGTTACTATCTGCTACAGACACGTCAGCTATCATTGTACCTTTTCATAGAACCCCACTGAAGAGTGACTTTCATAGCAGAACAGTCTGTAATGGGATCTTACTTGTTCTAGACATCATTCAGAACTGGTAACCTTTTAAGTTAGTCAATAAATGATATAGACTAGGATGTCAGATGAACTATACATTTTCTTTCAAAATCAAAGTGGCCTACTTATTTATTTGTTTTTGTTAGGAGAGGTCAGAAGTAGTAACAAGGTCTTTACCTCAGAAAAATTATTTTGATATGCTTTCTATTTTTGAACAGCTAATATTTTTATTAAACATTACCAGTTATTGAAATCATGCATGACTTATTTTTGTTGTTGAAAACTTTTATTTATTTTTTATTTTTTTATCATGAAGTATGATAATACATTTATAGGAGACTTGAAAACTACATTAAAAAGTTATATATAGTTCCACTACATATTGCAATTTATAAGGAGTTAAATTGAGCTTTTTTAGTATGAGTTTCAATATGAAACTCTCAAAAATTAATAGAATGAGCAGACAGAAAATTATAAGGATATATGGCAGCCCACTCCAGTACTCTTGCCTGGAAAATCCCATGGATGGAGGAGCCTGGTAGGCTTCAGTCTATGGGGTCGCTAAGAGTCGGACATGACTGAGTGATTTCACTCTCACTTTTCACTTTCATGCATTGGAGAAGGAAATGGCAACCCACTCCAGTGTTCTTGCCTGGAGAATCCCAGGGACGGGGGAGGCTGGTGGGCTGCCGTCTATGGGGCTGCACAGAGTCGGACACAACTGAAGTAACTTAGCAGCGGTAGCAGCAGTAGACTTGAAGAGTACTATGAACCAATTCAACATAATTAAGATTTATACTACTGTGGGCAGGAATCCCACAGAAGAAATGGAGTAGCCATCATGGTCAACAAAAGAGTCCGAAATGCAGTACTTGGATGCAATCTCAAAGATGAAAGTATGATCTTTGTTTGTCTCCAAGGCAAAGCATTCAATATCACAATTACCCAAATCTATGCCCCAACCAGTAATGCTGAAGAAGCTGAAGTTGAACGGTTTTATGAAGATCTTTTAGAACTAGCACCCAAAAAAAGATGTCCTTTTCATTATAGGGGACTGGAATACAAAAGCAGGAAGTCAAGAACCACTTGGAGTAACAGGCAAATTTGGCCTTGGAATGCGGAATGAGGCACGGCAAAGACGAAAGAGTTTTGCCAAGAAAATGCACTGGTCATAGCAAACACCCTCTTCCAAGAACACAAGAGAAGACTCTAAACATGGACATCACCAGATGGTCAACACCAAAATCAGATTGATTATATTATTTGCAGCCAAAGATGGAGAAGCTCTATACAGTTAACAAAGACAAGACCGGGAGCTGACTGCAGCTCAGATCATGAGCTCCTGATTGCCAAAATCAGACTTAAATTGAAGAAAGTGGGCAACACCACTAGACCATTCAGGTATGACCTAAATCAAATCCCTTATGATTATACAGTGGAAGTGAGAAATAGATTTAAGGGCCTAGATCTGATTGATAGAGTGCCTGATGAACTATGGAATGAGGTTCGTGACATTGTACAGGAAACAGGGATCAAGACCATCCCCATAGAAAAGAAATGCAAAAAAGCAAAATGGCTGTCTGGGGAAGCCTTATAAAGAGCTGAGAAAAGAAGAGAGGTGAAAAGCAAAGGAGAAAAGGAAAGATATAAGCATCTGAATGCAGAGTTCCAAAGAATAGCAAGAAAAGATAAGAAAGCCTTCTTCAGAGATCAATGCAAAGAAATAGAAGAAAAGAACAGAAGGGGAAAGACTAGAGATCTCTTCAAGAAAATTAGAGATACCAAGGGAACATTTCAAGCAAAGATGGGCTTGATAAAGCACAGAAATGGTCTGGACCTAACAGAAGCAGAAGATATTAAGAAGAGGTGGCAAGAATACACAGAAGAACTGTACAAAAAAGATCTTCATGACCCAGATAATCATGATGATGTGATGACTAATCTAGAGCCAGACATCTTGGAATGTGAAGTCAATTGGACCTTAGAAAGCATCACTATGAACAAAGCTAGTGGAGGTGATGGAATTCCAGTTGAGCTGTTTCAAATCCTGAAAGATGATGCTGTGAAAGTGCTGCACTCAATATGCCAGCAAATCTGGAAAACTCAGCAGTGGCCACAGGACTGGAAAAGGTCAGTTTTCATTCCAATTCCAAAGAAAGGCAATGCCAAAGAATGCTCAAACTACNTTTCAATTCCTGAAAGATGATGCTGTGAAAGTGCTGCACTCAATATGCCAGCAAATCTGGAAAACTCAGCAGTGGCCACAGGACTGGAAAAGGTCAGTTTTCATTCCAATCCCAAAGAAAGGCAATGCCAAAGAATGCTCAAACTACTGCACAATTGCACTCATCTCACATGCTAGTAAAGTAATGCTCAAAATTCTCCAAGCCAGATTTCAGCAATACATGAACTGTGAACTCCCTGCTGTTCAAGCTGGTTTTAGAAAAGGCAGAGGAACCAGAGACCAAATTGCCAACATCCGCTGGATCATGGAAAAAGCAAGAGTTCCAGAAAGGCATCTATTTCTGCTTTATTGACTATGCCAAAGCCTTTGACTGTGTGGATCACAATGAACTATGGAAAATTCTGAAAGAGCTGGGAATACCAGACCACTTAACCTGCCTTTTGAGAAATCTGTATGCAGGTCAGGAAGCAACAGTTAGAACTGGACATGGAACAACAGACTGGTTGCAAATAGGAAAAGGAGTATGTCAAGGCTGTATATTGTCACCCTGCTTATTTAAATTATATGCAGAGTACATCATGAAAAACGCTGGACTGGAAGAAGTGCAAGCTGGAATCAAGATTGCCGGGAAAAATATCAATGACCTCAGATATGCAGATGACACCACCCTTATGGCAGAAAATGAAGAGGAACTAAAAATCTTCTTGTTGAAAGTGAAAGAGGATAGTGAAAAAGTTGGCTTAAAGCTCAACATTCAGAAAATGAAGATCATGGCATCTGGCCCCATCATTTCATGGGAAGTAGATGGGAAACAGTAGAAACAGTGTTAGACTTTATTTTTTTTGGGCTCCAAAATCACTGCAGATGGTGACTGCAGCCATGAAATTAAAAGACATTTACTCCTTTGTAGAAAAGTTATGACCAACCTGGATAGTATATTCAAAAATAGAGACATTACTTTGCCGACTAAGGTCCGTCTTATCAAGGCTATGGTTTTTCCTATGGTCATGTATGGATGTGAGAATTGGACTGTGAAGAAGGCTGAGTGCCGAAGAATTGATGCTTTTGAACTGTGATGTTGGAGAAGACTCTTGAGAATCCCTTGGACTGCAAGGAGATCCAACCAGTCCATTCTGAAGGAGAGTGGCCCTGGGATTTCTTTGGAAGGAATGATGCTAAAACTGAAACTCCAGTAGTTTGGCCACCTCATGCGAAGTGTTGACTCATTGGAAAAGACCCTGATGCTGGGAGCGATTGAGGGCAGGAGGAGAAGGGGACGACCAAGGATGAGATGGCTGGATGGCATCATGGACTCAATGGACGTGAGTCTGAGTGAACTCCGGGAGTTGGTGATGGACAGGGAGGTCTGGTGTGCTGCGATTCATGAGGTCGCAAAGAGTTGGACACGGCTGAGTGACTGAACTGAACTGAACTGAAGATTTATACAATTTTCACACCACACCACAGTAGGATATGAGTTCTATTCAAATTCTCCTAAACTAAAACCAGGAAACACTGGAACATAGCCAGGAAAATAAAACAAGATGCAAAATTTCATGTTCTAAAGATATTAAAATCATGTGTGATTTATTTTTGATCATCTGGAATGCATGTGTCTCAAAAGATGGCATTGATATGATGGACAAGTATGGTTTTCTGGATGATCAATGTTGCATAGCTTATGTGGAGAACAGATGTGACCGTAGGGAGGAGAGTGGATATATCTTTGAAGTAGAAGAGTTAAATTATGCTGCTGCTGTTGACACCTGAAGCAAAGTGCTTCTGATGGCCTTTATTAATAGATACAGTGACAACATATTCTCTTGATTAATAAAAAAATATTAGATATTACATGGTGTTTTATATGCTGCAGTGGAGATCCTATATTTAGACTTGAATGTGTGCTCTAAAGATAATATATTTAATATAGTATGTAAAGATACTATATTTAAATGATATCAATCACAAGTAAGTTTAGTAAAAGACATTTCATTTTTATTCTCTAATATCTATCTCTTCTCTACACAGTCCATATAGATGAGTTAGTGCAGATGAAGTAGAAACCATCATTCTTTCATCCCAAAGGCCTTGATGGATACTGGTACTTGCAATTCATTCAAGAATGAGATAATGTCTTTGGCTTAATATTTTAGTAGGTGTTAGGTGTTTCCAAGGATGTCTACTTGGCTTTTGCTAATACAACTATTCTTTCTCCAGAGATCAGCTGATTACTATCAGTGGATAACAAACATGCATGAAATCTTTTTCAGGGCTTATGATAAACTACAGTGCAAACATTTAGGTTTGAGGGCAAGTTGATAACATCATCTGGGAATAAAACTTTCATTTTTTAGGAAAAGCTAGTGAACTATGGTGGTGTCTTCAAGGTACAGAAATTTATTTCAGTTAAGAGCTAGTATCTAGTATGTTAAAATCCATTGAGTTTATGCTCTTAAATTAGTCTTTACCTAATATATGAATCCACACAGTCAAAAGCATTGACATAGTCAATAAAGCAGAAATAATGTTTTTCTGAAACTCCTTTGCTTTTTCCATGATGCAGCAGATGTTGGCAATTTGAATTCTTGCTCCTCTGCCTTTTCTAAAACCAGCTTGAACATCATAGTTCACGTATTGCTGAAGCCGGGCTTAGAGAATTTTGAGCATTACTTTACTAGCATGTGAGATGAGTGCAATTGTGTGGTAGTTTGAGCATTCTTTGGCATTGCCTTTTTTGGGATTGAAATGAAAACTGGCCTTTTCCAGTCCTGTGGCCACTGCTGAGTTTTCCAGATTTGCTGGCATATTGAGTGGAGCACTTTCACAGCATCATCTTTCAGGATTTGAAATAGCTTCACTGGAATTCCAAAACCTCCACTAGCTTTGTTCATAGTGATGCTTTCTAAGTCCCACTTGACTTCACATTCCAGGATGTCTGGCTCCAGATGAGTGATCAGACCATCATGATTATCTGGGTCATGAAGATCTTTTTTGTATGATGTTTTTTTGTAAGATGGCTTTTCCTATGGTCATGTATGCATGTGAAAGTTGGACTGTGAAGAAGGCTGAGCGCTGAATAATTGATGCTTTTGAACTGTGGTATTGGAGAAGACTCTTGAGAATCCCATGAACTGCAAGGAGATCCAACCAATCCATTCTGAATGATATCAGTCCTGGGATTTCATTGGAAGAAATGATGCTAAAGCTGAAACTCCAGTACTTTGGCCACCTCATGCAAAGAGTTGACTCATTGGAAAAGACTCTGATGCTGGGAGGGATTGGGGGCAGGAGGAGAAGGGAACGACAGAGGATGAGTTAGCTAGATGGTATCACTGACTCAATGGTGTGAGTCTGAGTGAACTCGAGGAGTTGGTGATGGACAGGGAGGCTTGGAGTGCTGTGATTCATGGGGTTGCAAAGAGTCGGACATGACTAAGTGGCTGAACTGAACTGAATATATGAGTCTGAATATAAATGCACATATACACATATATAATCTAAGAAAAGTATTACTTAGAATATAATAAACATTTTGAAATGCAAATCCCTCAAATAGTTTATGGAAAACTTCCTTAGGATTTTTAATTATTTTTTTTTATGTGATGTTCATGTTTCTTTAAAGTAAAATGAAGTAAAATCGCTCAGTCATATCCAATTCTTTGCGACCCCATGGACTGTAGTCTACCAGGCTCCTCTGTCCATAAGATTTTCCAGACAGGAGTACTGGAGTCGGTTGTCATTTCCTTCTCAAGGGGATTTTTCTGACCCAGGGATAAAACCTGGATCTTCCACGTTGCAGGCAGTCACTTTACCAACTGAGCCACCAAGGAAATTGAACAATATTATCCATGTTATTTTTCATACTCTTAAACAATAAGAATGTTTGGCATCAACATCCTAAACTAGTAGTTACTAGTATAAATTAGTTTCACAAGTTTTTATGTTATATATTCCTGCCCTAATACAATGCTTAGTATTAATTATATCCATAATTTATTTCAGAAGCTAAGAAGAGGTGGCAGGAATACACAGAAGAACTGTACCAAAAATTATTTACGACCAAGATAATCACAATGGTGTGATCACTCACCTAGAGCCAGACATCCTGGAATGTGAATTCAAGTAGGCCTTAGAAAGCATCACTACCAACAAAGCTAGTGGAGGTGATGGAATTCCAACGGAGTTATTTCAAATCCTGAAAAATGATGCTGTGAAAGTGCTACATTCAATATGCCAGCAAATTTGGAAAACTCAGCAGTGGCCACAGGACTGGAAAAGGTCAGTTTTCCTTCCACTCCCAAAGAAACGCAATGCCAAAGAATGCTCAAACTATTGAACAGTTGTGCTCATCTCACACGCTAGTAAAAAATGCTCAAAATTCTCCAAGCCAGGCTTCAGCAATACATGAACTGTGAACTTCCAGATGTTCAAGTTGTCTTTATAAAAGGCAGAAGAACCAGAGATCAAATTGCCAACATCTGCCGGGTGATCAAAAAAGCAAGAGAGTTCCAGAAAACATCTATTTCTGCGTTATGAAATATGTTAAAGCCTTTGACTATGTGGATCACATAAAATGTGGAAAATTCTGAAAGAGATGGCAAACCAGACCACCTGACATGCCTCTTGAGAAATCTATATGTAGATCAGGAAGCCACAGTTAAAACTGGACATGGAACAACAAACTGGTTCCAAATAGGAAAAGGAGTATGTCAAGGCTGTATATTGTCACCCTGCTTATTTAAATTATATGCAGAGGACATTAAGAGAAACACTGGGCTGGAAGAAGCACAAGCTGGAATCAAGATTGCTGGGAGAAATATCAATGACCTCAGATATGCAGATGACACCACCCTTATGGCAGAAAGTGAAGAGGAGCTAAAAATCTTCTTGATGAAAGGGAAAGAGGAGAGTGAAAAAGTTGACTTAAAGTTCAACATTCAGAAAACGAAGATCATGGCATCCGGTCCCATCACTTCGTGGGAAATAGATGGGGAAACGGTGTCAGATTTTATTTTTGGGGGGCTCCCAAATCACTGCAGATGTTGATTGCAGCCATGAAATTAAAAGGTGCTTATTCCTTGGAAGAAAATTTATGACCAACCTAGATAGCATATTCAAAAGCAGAAACATCACTTTGCCGACTCTGGTCCGTCTAGTCAAGGCTATGGTTTTTCCTATGGTCGTGTATGGAAGTGAGGGTTGGACTGTGAAGAAGGCTGAGCACAGAAGAATTGATGCTTTTGAACTGTGGTGTTGGAGAAGACACTTGAGCGTCCCTTGGACTGCATGGAGATCCAACCAGTCCATTCTGAAGGAGATCAGCCCTGGGATTTCTTTGGAAGGAATGATGCTAAAGCTGAAACTCCAGTACTTTGGCCACCTCATGCAAAGAGTTGACTCATTGGAAAAGACTCTGATGCTGGGAGGGATTGGGGGCAGGAGGAGAAGGGGACGACAGAGGATAAGATGGCTGCATGGCATCACTGATTCAGTGGGCGTGAGTCTGAGTGAACTCCGGGAGATGGTGATGGACAGGGAGGCCTGGAGTGCTGCGATTCATGGGGTTGCAAAAAGTTCAACACGACTGAGCACTGAACTGAACTGAATGATATGAGAGCTAATATATTACTACATTAGAATATATAATAATTCTCTATAATAATTTACCTGGAAAATTTCATGGCCAGTTGAGCCTGCAAAAGGATTTCCAAGAGCCACATGGTAATCTCTGTAGATTAAAAAAAAAAAAATCAACTAAAATTTAATACACAGTCAATTTTTAAAAAATTCCTTTATTTGTGATAACGGACCATAAAGGATGTGAACTCCTTTATTGGTGATACTCGTTTCTTTTCCAGCCTGAAAAAAAATATATTACCAAAATCTGACATTAAACATCAAATTATGGGCAAAATGCGGTAAGCATTTCCCTTAAAGTCATAAATAATACATTATGAAATATATTTTTCATTATTCTAAAGCTCTGAACAACAAAACAAACAAAACAGGTGCACAAGATGGATATGAGGTGACAACTCTTCATTATTTTCAGATAGTGTTATTTTCCAGCTGCAAATTGTAAAGAACAGAATGGCAAATTGTTAAGTATTAGTATTTAGAAATACCTATATATGATTTATTTAGTTATTCCAGATATTTTCTATATACCAGCCTTACTCTATTAGAGAGATCATAATAAATAATTTAGAAAAGTCATTACAGTATTATTAAATACATGTAGCAAGATATTTGGAAATTTGTTTTATAGGGCATCATTGTAACAGTTATTATTAGTTCATTTTCCATGATGTACTAGCACATGCTTTTAACACTTTTAGCATGCTTTTAGCACATTTAACACTTATTAAAACCTTCTACATTTAGAAAAAGATGTGCTTGTTATCAAAATTTCTAATTAAAGGATGAATTTGATCCCATGTTTCTAACAAAATATGCTATGTTGCCTTGCATAAAGAAAGCAGACCCTGATATTTTAGTGAAGGGGAATAGAACTAAACCCAGTTAACACTTTGTACATTTTTTGTAATAAAAATTCCTTGTATTCCACCTAGAAATTTCATGGATTAATTGATACAAGGTTAGATGTTTTATACTTTACAATTGCTTATTAGCTCACCAAAGAAGCTAAACATTTAAAGAAAATTTTAGAACCAAATAAAGAACCTCATAAATAGTTCACTCTCAGTTCAGGTCAGTTCAGGTCAGTTATCCAGTTGTATCTGACTCTGCGATCCCATAGACTGCTGTACGCCCAGCCTCTCTGTCCATCACCAACTCAGAGCCTACCCAAGCTCATGTTCATTGAGTCAGTGATGCCATCCAACCATTTCACCCTCTGTCATTCTCTTCTCCTGCTGTCTTCAGTCTTTCCCAGCATCAGGGTCTTTTCCAATGTGTCAGCTCTTCACATCAGGTGATGAAACTATTGAAGTTTCAGCTTCAGCATCAATCCTTCCAATGAATATTCAGGACTGATTTCCTTTAGGATTGACTGTTTGGATTCTAGAAGAAATCAAATCCAACTATTAAATTCCAAAGTCAAACAAAATAGAAAAATGATTACTTACATAAAAGTTTAGATGAAATCTAAATCCATGGCATTTAAAAGGCTTTCGATGCAACATTTATATTGGACTTCTTCTTGGGACTTCTAGTGTGCTTAAAAAACAGTAGAAAATCTTATAGAAATAAGATCAATCGCTATTCGAGTAAGTCTTTGTTATACTGAAGCCACACATTCCCTGTCTTTTAAGGAATACTATTTGAGAAGCAATAAATTTTCCAAATTTTTATGGTGATAGCAAAAGTTAAACATAGAATTCTCAATTTAGACAGACTTTAAATATTTACTTGTTAATTAATTTTTATTGAATAAATTTTATGTGTAACATTAAGTTTAAGGTTTACAATGTTTTACTTTGATACATTTATATATTAAAATATAACTGCCAAAGTAGCAAGATTTATCACTTTACATAATGATAGTACAGTATTACCATCTATATTTGCTATAGTGTAAAGTCCTTACTTTTCAGTCCCAATGTAATGTATACCATATAGAAAATAAAACCTGTATACATTGTCATATTCTAGAAAGGTAGAACCATATGTTTCAAAATTTATATTAAAAATGCAACCTAAATTTCCTAGCAGAATATATATGTATAAATATCCAATTTGTGTGTCCTGCCTCAGATCTAATAAATTGGAAACATAGAAGATTTAAAGCTTAGAAACATGAACGTTGAAAGAAATTTTTAGATAATTTTCACAACAACTACCTTTGAGATATATTCATGACTTTTGTGGGCTTCCCTTTTGGCTCAGCTGCTAAAGAATCCACCTGCATGCAATGCAGGAGACCTGGGCTCAATCACTGGGTTGGGATGATCCCCTGGAGAAAGGAAAGGCTACCTACTCCAGGACTCTGCCCTGGAGAATTCCATGGACTGCATAGCCCATGACTTTTATTGAATCAGTGCAGCTTTTATCCCAAACTTTTATGAAGTAATCTTATAGTAATTCAGGAAACATAATATTTATATTTCTTGGTGAAGCTTAAACTTTGTTGTCATAGGAAAACAAGATTTTATTAGCTGCAATAATTATAGGATTTAATTATAAGGCATTTGGGGGGACATCATCACTCCGCCCAAATATTTACTTCTGTAGTTTTCATCAGAAACTTTCATAGTTTATAATTAGATTCAGGAAGAAAACTAAAGGAAATGTTAAGTTTTAATATAATCAATTTATAAAACCTATTTACTGACATTAACTTCTTGAAAATGCTAAAATACTACCTCCAAGTTGTCAGATTGAATAACCTGTAGTCATTGTTGAATTCAATATGTTTTACTTACCTGCCACCAAATTAATGATTTTAAAACACTCTTCATCATCAGCAGCACCAATCTTCAGTGCTGAGATAGCAATTTCAATTTATAGTCATCTGTTGCAGAGTCTGCCATATTGAGATAGTATTTATCCTAATTTAACATCACTGCCGACAATATAAAACACCACATGCAAGCAGGTTAACCTGTTCCATGATCTTGGCGTCAGTTCAGTTCAGTTCAGTCACTCAGTCATGTCCAACTCTTTGCAACCCCACAAATTGCAGCATGCCAGGCCTCCTGTCCATCACCAACTCCCGGAGTTCACTCAGACTCACGTCCATCGAGTCCCTGATTCCATCCAGCCATGTCATCCTTGGTCGTCCCCTTCTCATCCTGCCCCCAATCCCTCTCAGCATCAGAGTATTTCCAATGAGTCAACTCTTCGCATAAGGTGGCCAAAGTACTGGAGCTTCAGCTTTAGCATCTTTCCCTCCAAAGAAATCCCAGGGTTGGTCTCTTTCAGAATGGACTGTTTGGATCTTCTGGCAGTCCAAGTGACTCTCAAGAGTCTTTTGCAACACCACAGTTCAAAAGCATCAATTCTTCTGTGCTCAGCCTTCTTCATAGTCCAACTCTCACATCCATATATGACCACAGGAAAAACCATAGCCTTGACTAGATGGACCTTAGTTGGCAAAGTGATGTCTCTGCTTTTGAATATGCTATCTAGGTTGGTCATAACTTTTCTTCCAAGGAGTAAGCATCTTTTAATTTCCTGGCTCCAGTCACCATCTGCAGTGATTTTGGAGCCCCCCAAAATAAAGTTTGACACTGTTTCCACTGTTTCCCCATCTATTTCCCATGAAGTGATGGAACCAGATGCCATGATCTTCGTTTTCTGAAGCTTTAAGCCTTTTTCACTGTCCTCTTTCACTTTCATCAAGAGGCTTTTGAGTTCCTCTTCACTTTCTGCCATAAAGGTTGTGTCATCTTAACAACAAACAAAAAGATGAATAGACTGAAAAATGGACACTTCTTTTTTGCAAGAAAAGGGAAGACACAGATCAAAGAACTGTCCCAAAAACAGCATAGAAATATAGGTGAATACAGGGAATCATGACTTCCCTGGTGGCTCAGATGGTAAAGCGTCTGCCTACAATGCAGGAGGCCCGGGTTCTATCCCTGGGTCAGAAAGATCCCCTGGAGAAGGGAATGGCAATCCACTCCAGTACTCTTGCCTGGAGAATCCCATGGATTCCTCTGTCCATGGGGTCGCAAAGAGTTGGACACGACTGAGTGACTTCACTTTCACTTTCACTTCATGACTTAATAGACACAGGACCCAATAACATGGTAGGAAAATCTCAGATGTAATTGATGAATTGCTACAGGCTCAGTGTAAAGAACTTAGAGAGTTAAAAATCCCAGGGAGATTGATTCACTTGGCAGCCTTCTCAGTTTTGTGAGATAGATCTTCAGAGGCATGACAAGGTTCTCACAGTAAATATGTGAGGAAAAATCCCCTGTGCTTGAGGCATTGTTGGGGAGGGGAACACCATCTGTAAATGTACCACAGTCTTTGTCCTTCTTAATAAAACCTGCCCTAAGGGAAAACTAGTTAATCGGTGCCTAAACTATTGGAGTAATATCAGAGCCTAATTGACCCAGGGTAAAAAATGCCCACTTCCTGCCTACTCTAGCCATCATGTTCAACCTAATGGAGAAGAAAAAAAAAAGAATAAATAAAGAAAGAAAACTCTGAGGTTCACAGTCCAGGGGGTTAGATTAACTAAAAGCAGAGACCCAAGTATTGTACCACAGAACACTTTCTCTGCCCCCATAGTTTACCACCACTGTTCTAAAGCCTGCTTATAGAAGCTTATTTATTTATTTATTTATTTATTTATTTTTCTGCTACATCATGTCCAGCTAAAATTTAAAAAAAAAAAGTCATGCAAAAGGCTATATATATATATATATATATATAAGCTAAAACAACCATCAGAACCACACATGGTAGGGTTATTGGTTATCAGACCAAAATTTTAAAACAATAATAATTAGAATACTAAAAGCTCCAATGGATAAAGCAGACAGCATGCAAAATGGGCAATATAATAAGACAGATAGACACTCTAACAAAAACAATAAAAGAAAGGAATGTTAGAAAGAGTTCAAAACTATGATTAATTAAGGTAAATTATAAATTTTAGAGAAATCTTGCTAAAATGTAACTGGGAAGCTAAAAGAGGAATTCTGATGTAGGTACAACTTGAGGTCAGCACAGATCAATAGGAAATCTCTTTTGCATTTCTGGCAGGAAGTGACACTACCTTCTTACACCAGCAGCAGGAAGAAATATATTATCCAGCTCAACCAATGAGAAACTGTAGAGACTCAAACAAGAAAAGCCACTATACTATGAACTCCCAGTTTTCTCCAATGGACTTTTTGTTTATAATAGTCCTTCTCAATATCCTCTTCTGTATGAGTTTTCTCTCCTTTACTTTATGGAACTTGCAAGTGGCTCACTATGCTTGCATGCGCTATACTGCAATTCTTTGCTGTTCTGAATAAAACTACTTGTACTGGCAAAACCAAAACAAATAAATAAATAATATTACTGTAAAGCAATTATCCTCCAATAAAAATAGAAATGGACATAAAAAATGTAAACTTTTTACATATTTAAATAAAATGTATTGCCTATAGAAATAACTTTGCTACTTTAAAGCCAAGTTTTTGCTAACGAAAGATTATTTTGCAACCATCAGTTTGTTAGGTAGTTAGAAAGGAAAAATGAGTCTAAAATGGCTGTGGCTAAAAGATAGTCCCATTTGAATACAAAGTTCCAAAGAATAACAAAAAGAGATAAAAAAGCCTTCCTCAGCAATCAATGCAAAGAAATAGAAGAAGGAAAAAAAAAAAAAAGAAAAGAATGGTAAAGACTAGAGATCTCTTCAAGAAAATTAGAGACACAAAGGGAATATTTCATGCAAAGATGGTCTCAATAAAGGACAGAAATGGTCTGGACCTAACAGAAGCAGAAGATATTAAGAAGAGGTGGCAAGAAGACGCAGAAGAACTGTACAAAAAAGATCTTCATGACCCAGATAATCACGTTGGTGTGATCACACACCTAGAGCCAGACATCCTGAAACGTGTAGTCAAGTGGGCCTTAGAAAGCATCACTACAAACAAAGCTAGTGGAGGTGATGGAATTCCAGTGAAGCTATTTCAAATCCTGAAAGATGATGCTGTGAAAGTGCTGCACTCAATATGCCAGCAAATTTGGAAACCTCAGCAGTGGTCACAGGACTGGAAAAGGTCAGTTTTCATTCCAATCCCAAAGAAAGGCAATGCAAAGAATGCTCAAACTACCACCCAATTGCACTCATCTCATAAGCTAGTAAAGTAATGCTTAAAATTCTCCAAGCCAGGCTTCAGCAATACATGAACCGTGAAATTCTAGATGTTCAAGCTGGTTTTAGAAAAGGCAGAGAAACTAGAGATCAAATTGTGAACATCTGCTGGATCATCAGAAAAGCAAGAGAGTTCCAGAAAAACATCTACTTCTGCCTTATTGACTATGCCAAAGCATTTGATTGTGTGATCACAATAAACTGTGGAAAATTCTGAAAGAGATGGGCATATCAGACCACCTGACCTGCCTCTTGAGAAATCTGTATGCAGGTCAGGAAGCAACAGTTAGAACTGGACATGGAACAACAGACTGGTTCCAAATA
>SJXQ01009476.1:0-30004 GCA_006408695.1 Aepyceros melampus | reverse complement strand
AAAGGAGTATGTCAAGGCTGTAAACTGTCACCCTGCTTATTTAACTTATATGCAGGGTACATCATGAGAAACGCTGGACTGGAAGAAGCACAAGCTGGAATCAAGATTGCCAGGAGAAATAACAATAACCTCAGATATGCAGATGACACAATCCTTATGGTACAAAATGAAGAGGAACTAAAAAGCCTTGATGCAAGTGAAAGAGGAGAGTGAAAAAGTTGGCTTAAAGCTCAACATTCAGAGAACTAAGATCTTGGCATCTGGTTCCATCACGTTATGGGAAACAGATAAGGAAACAGTGTCAGACTTTATTTTTTTTGGGCTCCAAAATCACTGCAGATGGTGATTGCAGCCATGAAATTAAAAGATGCTTACTCCTTGGAAGGAAGGTTATGACCAACTTAGATAGCATGTTAAAAAGCAGATATACTACTTTGCCAACAAAGGCCCGTCTAGTCAAGGCTATTGTTTTTCCTGTGGTCATGTATGGATGTGAGAGTTGGACTGTGAAGAAGGCTGAGCACCGAAGAATTGATGCTTTTGAACTGTGGTGCTGGAGAAGACTCTTGAGAGTCCCTTGGACTGCAAGGAGATCCAACCATCCTATCCTAAAGGAGACCAGTCCTGGATATTCATTGGAAAGACTGATGCTGAGACTGAAACTCCAATACTTTGGCCACCTCATGCGAATAGGTGACTCATTGTAAAATCCAGGATGCTGTGAAGGATTGGGGGTAGAAGGAGAAGGGGACAACAGAGGATGAGATGGCTGGATGCATCACCAACTAGATGGACGTGAGTTTGGGTAAACTCTGGGAGTTGGTGATGGACAGGGAGGCCTGGAGTGTTGCGGTTCATGGGGTCACAAAGATTTGGACACGACTAAGTGACTGAACTGAATTGAACTGAAAAGACAAAGACAGGGAAAAACCTGTGAAAATGGAACAAAAGAAAGCCCAAGTGGAGTGAGAACTTCAGGCTAAACAAACATATCCTGTTCTTGACCAGTCCAGGTTGCATAGGGAAAGCTCAAGAGGGAGAGCAGACAAGCTTATAAAAGGAGGAAGCCAAGATGGATTGAGGCCTTTCCTTTTGGGTCAGCCTGCCCTCATGCCTCAAGAATGTGCTATCATTTCCTTGCCAAGTGAAACTAAGCTGTAACAAAGCTATAACACTTGTCCAACATTTCAAAGCTTTGCTGTGGTGAGGCAGAACTGAGGAAATTACACACTCCTGGACATGTTAAATGCTATATTCATTTCTATGTGTTCTCACCTTGCGGGGGAAAAATCCAAAGAAATAGAGTGGTTTTTCCTGTTATGGTTGGCTTCCTATATTTTCAACCATTAAAACTAGAGAGCTTGAGTCTGTATGGCATCTACTGTTAAATATCTATAATGTGTTGAAATGGAGTATCCCCTGTCATATCAGTAAACAAGGATGTCACAACCATCAGTGATTCCATGTGAATTTCTGAGCCCAGTAAGAACAATGCCTGCTATCTGACAGCCATAGTCATTCCCCACTATTCTTAAGAGCTGGGAATGGAAATGAAAATCACAGGCAGCAGCCATCCTCCACTTCGTACAGCAAACCAAGGGATGTGAAAAATCAAATTGAAGTATGCTGGCCCCAGATGGATGAGATTCATATGAAAGGAATGATTTCAGTAAGCCCAGACTCTTGTATCTTCCCATACATGGAAAAACAATAAATTCTTTAATTTGAGGTATTTAGTTTTCCTTACTTAGCATGAATCTTTTGATTATTGCAAACTTCTATATAACCTGACTCCTCCTCACCTCCTCAAAACAGTTTGCTCAGTGTTACTTGTGATGTTGTCACCCAGGCTTGAAATCTTAAAAATTCCCACCAAATAAAACATAACTTTTAACTTCTAGGTTGTGACTTTTTTAACTTGAGGAAATCTGTAAAAATAAAAAAATAATAATAAAATTTAAAAATCACTCTGTTCCCAGTGCAGTGCCTTTCTCTCATTTAATATCAAAATTATATTCAGCTGATGGTTAACAAATAACTCAGTTTTACCCAGTTAGAGCTGAGTCTGTGTAATGAAATGTACAAACACAATACTGTATAGTATGTGCAAACAGAGACTCCTTGGTAGTATTATATGAGAGGAAATCAACATATGAATTAATGGACTCTAGTTTTTCTTTCGAATCTGAATTCTTAAAAGAGTTTAGTCGGAGAAAGCAATGGCACCCCACTCCAGTACTCTTGCCTGGATAATCCCATGGACGGAGAAGCCCGGAAGGCTGCAGTCCTTTGGGTCGCTAGGAGTCGGACACGACTGAGCGACTTCACTTTCACTTTTCAGTTTGATGCACTAGAGAAGGAAATGGCAACCCACTCCAGTGTTCTTGCCTGGAGAATCCGAGGGACAGAGGAGCCTGGTGGGCTGCTGTCTCTGAAGTCGCACAGAGTCGGACAGACTGAAGTGACTTAGCAGCAACAGCAGCAGCAGAAACAAAGAGTTTAGTAACTGAGTTCATCTTCTACCCTCTGCTTCACTCAAAGTAAATTCTAAATATCATGCTTTTTTTTTTTGTCTTATGCTTCCACACTTTAGCATCTAGTACTTTAAATATTTTCACTGATGCAGGGATAAATAGATTTGGAAAGAGAAAGTCTTGCCAACACAATGATATTTTAGTTGAACAATGTTATAAATGTAACATCATGTTAGGATTAAAAGAAAACCATCAATCTTGTAGAAATAGTGGGTAGCATAAAGAATGTGGTAAAATAATTCTAAAGGTCAAAATATGTAAGGCGACATTCAAAATTCATATGTTAGAATATCACTTAAAAATTCAGGCTCTTGGCAACTCTTGTGTGTGAAATGCTATAAAAGTCATAGAGCATTTTACTTGAAACTGTGTATAATGAATGGTTACAATTTGCTTTGATTTTGGTGATTCAATCTTTGTTGCCTCCTCTCCTTATCATATAGTCATTCTTTAGCTCTCAGCCCTTCACTGTAACTATATTATTACATCTTTGAAAACAGTCTGACACTTTCTGTGTATTAAAATATAACAGCATCTTCTGTGTTCTCATTTCAGCTTAGTCCTTTTTTAGTATTTGAGGCTTCAGCACCATCTTCCCTTTCAACATTGTTTTTCCTTTGGTTTTTGTGGTAGATTCTTGAGGGTTGTACTTTTCATTTTCACTATAACTTCCAAATTCATCTCCTGCCAACACCATTCCTGTTTTATGACCTTTTAAAAATCTAGGTCTTATCTCTTTTCAGATGTTCTTCATTTCCTTGAGATATATGCTGGTTCCTACTCATGACTACATTCACCTCAGTTATCTTGTTGCCAGTAAAGTTACTATTTTAACCCTTAAGATTTAGGTGATGAGATTTTCTTTCCCTGAAATATTCCTTTATTTTCATGAGTATAATTAAAGCAAGGGCTTTTATCTTGCCTACAATTCCCAGGACACAGAAATTACTCTGACACATTGAATCAATCTCTACAGTAGAATAATCAAGAGCTTTAGATTCAAAAGTCTTATATTTAAATCCAAACTCTCATTCATATATATTCTTAAATTTTCAACAATTTAACTAGTCTTTGGTAGACTTCTTCTCTTCATTTGAAAAAATGTTAATAGCAATTATCCTATAAGGTATATATGAGAATTAGAAGATATGCTATATGAATATGCAGAGACTAATTTATATAATTCTACATGGCCTATTCCAACTATATAGAAGTTATTATCTATAGAGATGGTTACAGTTTTATTATTATTGATATTTATTCCACTATCTCCATATTTTATTAATAATTATTTAAATAAATAGATTCCTGAGACAATATAATTTTATACCTTATTCTTGAGTTAGACTGTTCCATCAGCATGAAGATAAATGCAAACATGAAATTCTGTGAAGAAATACACATGCCAATCATGATTAGTCCACTCTATGGCTCTATAATGCATAATGTGACCTCTACTTGCTGCTGCTGATTCTGCTAAGTCGCTTCAGTCCTGTCTGACTCTGTGGGACCCCATAGAAGGCAGCCCATCAGGTTCCTCCATCCCTGGGATTCTCCAGGCAAGAATACTGGAGTGGGTTGCCATTTCCTTCCCCAATGCATGCATGCTAAGTCGCTTCAGTCATATCTCACTGTGCAACCCCATGAACAGCAGCCCATCAGGCTCCTCTGTCCACAGGATTCCCCAGGCAAGAATACTGGAGTGGGTTACCATTTCCTTCTCCTTCTCAACATCAGTTAGATGTTGATTTTGTCATATAGTTTGTAGTTTACTTGATTACACGCATCTGAAATCTGAAACCAAAAATATACAGTAAAGTTTTCCCCTAACTAATTATGCCTTCCCTACCCAACATTACTTCCCATCTTTGCCAAAGGCTTCCAAATCAGGTTTTATACTGATAACTTAGTTTATATTAAAAGTAATGAAAATCATTACAGGGGTACATGAGTAAGAAAATTTATGTTTTTCTCATTTCTTGAAATTCTGTATATTTTCTAATTCACATGAAGCATAGTTAGACTGTTAATATATAGGTACTTTACCATTCCTGACTTCCAAGTTATCCAGAGAATATTTGAATATTTTCCTTTTACAATGACCCCAACCGTGTTAAACCACATAAAAGCTTATACAGGAGTTAACGAAAAATCAACGTATACCTTCTATCATCAATGTTCAATAAAGATTCCTTTGTTAAATAAGGGGAAAATAGGATACTCGGCAGTATATTAAGTCTTACTGGGCTCTAAGTAGGAAACAAAAAAAACCTAGGAAAGTTTTGGTGGGAACAAAAGAACAACAACAACAAAAAAAAAACCTATTGGGTTCAGAAAGAAAGTAGGTTCTGGTTAGTATACAGTGAATAAAAGAATCTTACTGTTTACAAGTCTCCTCACCTTCAGCACAATCATGACTAATTATGTTGGAATAATAGCCATTTGCAGTAGTTTTACCTTTTGATTAATCATTCACTCATAATCTTTCAGTGATTTTCCAAAAAAAAACAACAACACTCTTAAAAATTTAACATATTTATGATTTCATCAGTAGTCATCAAATTATATGTAAAACCTTTATCTAGGTTTTAAAATCATCTGAGGGAAACCTTAGCAATTTGAACCATATTCTAAATGACTAAAAAAGTGATGAAAAAGTTTCCAAACCCTTGTGTATACAAGCCAACATCCACTCTGTAAAATATTTAAGATAACATTCAGTAAACTAATTTCAAAGACATAGGGATCTTTAAGGACTTAGTTTTAATCACCCTTCTTAGCAATTGACACTGAGTGCTTTTGTAAGACTAACTGATTTCAATGTGGCTATAAGTAAATTATTCTCTGTGCTTTTCCTCTACCAAGAAACATCAAAACTGTTGTAATGATACACTGGAGTAAAGTCACTGTGACCTCCTGCTACTTGCTGGTGGACTGTGTTGCAAAATCATTGATCCGGAAGGACCTTGGCCAAGCAAATCTGACACTAGGGTCCAGTGAAGAGCCACAGAGATTGCTGCACAAACTATATCAGATTTGGAATAAAATATTCATCCTTGAGGGAGAAGGCAATGGCACCCCACTCCAGTACTCTTGCCTGGCAAATCCCATGGACTGAGGACCCTGGTAGGCTGCAGTCCATGGGGTCATTAAGAGTCGGACACTACTGAACGACTTCACTTTTACTTTTCACTTTCATGCATTGGAGAAGGAAATGGCAACCCACTCCAGTGTTCTTGCCTAGAGAATCCCAGGGACGGGGGAGCCTGGTGTCAAGAAACATCAAAACTGTTGTAATGATACACTGGAGTAAAGTCACTGTGACCTCCTGCTACTTGCTGGTGGACTGTGTTGCAAAATCATTGATCCGGAAGGACCTTGGCCAAGCAAATCTGACACTAGGGTCCAGTGAAGAGCCACAGAGATTGCTGCACAAACTATATCAGATTTGGAATAAAATATTCATCCTTGAGGGAGAAGGCAATGGCACCCCACTCCAGTACTCTTGCCTGGCAAATCCCATGGACTGAGGACCCTGGTAGGCTGCAGTCCATGGGGTCATTAAGAGTCGGACACTACTGAACGACTTCACTTTTACTTTTCACTTTCATGCATTGGAGAAGGAAATGGCAACCCACTCCAGTGTTCTTGCCTAGAGAATCCCAGGGACGGGGGAGCCTGGTGGGCTGCCATCTCTGGGGTCGCACAGAGTCGGACACGACTGAAGCGACTTGGCAGCAGCAGCAGCATTCATCCCTGAAAAGTCCTCAAATTATGTTTAGATTCATGGTAATTACCAAGATTACAGAGTCACTCTTCAAACAGGGGAAATAAATCTCAGAAAAGTGTGTTTTAGTCTCTAAGTCATGTCTGACTCTTGCAAACCAATGCACTGTTATAGCATGCCAGTCTTCTCTGTCCATGGGATTTTCTAGGCAAGAATACTGGAGTAGGTTGCCATTTCCTTCATCAGAATAATAAGTAGAAGAGTGTTTTGTATATTTGCTTTCTTTTGATATGCCCATAAACCTCAGTAAATGCATAGAATAATGAATATTCATTGAATAGACAATTCCAAAATAATACCTTCAGATGATATATAAAACTGTCTTGATATAGTTTATACTATAAAACAGCCTGTGCTTTATAATTTTGTCTCATATATTAATGCTTTCCAGTCAGTTTATATAAGACACTGGTTATGCTTTCATTTTATTTCTCTTGTCTCGCTGCCAATTCTTTAGAGAAAATATGGACTGGCAATCTTTTGAGGTGTGTGATCTTAAGAGTAACCTCAGGAACAGTTCCAGCATTTGTCAACTTTTCTTCTGTTTGCAACTGGAAAGAGTCTCACATACCTTTGTGTCTCAGAGGACATTCAAAACAAGCTCGAGTGCCTTATGAACAATTGGCACTTGATTCTGAGATTGTTTTCCAAGTTCCTAATCTTTGTTAGAGAAGAAAGAAGGTTAGGCAAACAGATATTCAGTTAAGCAAAAAGAGTAGGTAACAGACATACCCATGAATTAAAATGGATGTCTACAAAAGAGCAAAGTTAACATTTTTGTCTCTACTTTATTCAGTTTAAACACAGTATTCTAGTCAAATATTAACACCATAATCAAAATTACAGAGAATATTTATTTTCTGCCATGGTGTAAACTAATACTTGATAGGATGATAAAAAAAGAGTATTAAAAATTATAACTGCAAAGAGTCATCTGCTTTCAACTTAATTGACAACAGGAAAATTGATGAAAATGTTTAATAACCTCCCAGTTTTTATTTCTTCATCACTTATGTAACATTTTTAAATTTGGCTACAAATGTTTCTGTCACTTCTATGTTTAGATTTCTTTCTCCAGTTTATTCAAACACACACAAAAAACGCAATGTTTTCATGAAACCTCCTTAAAATATCTCCTCTTCTGGAATCAAACAGTGTTATTTCCAAGTGTGTTTGAGATAGCTATACAATTACTCCACTCCTGAAACTATTCCATTTTAAGAAAAATTTTGAAAGTGACAATCATCGTATCACTCTTTGAAAATTAACAATGAAGTATGGCTTATTAAAGCCATGAAATTTCTTTAAGCATAGAAATTATTTTATCTTTGTTACAGACATTTAAATTACACTTTCTACAACATTTGAGAAAAAAAATAATTGGTGATTAATGTTGTACTTTAGAAATTATTTTTAAAATGTTGCTGCTATCAATCCAGTGATTTTTTTTTTTTTGGTTTAACTTTATAAATGCTTCTTTGTTATCCATCAAACTGGGCTATAAATTTCCCTTGTGTGTGTATATAAAACTGTTAAAATGCATAGAGCTGTGATTAAGTAATCAACAAATGCTCTGATTTGGTTTGACTTAGTAAATTACTTTTATCAAAATATGAATTGGAAAAATATGTAAATAATTTTGAATGAAAATATCAGAGGCTACAAATAAAAACAGAAACCA
Organism: Aepyceros melampus; assembly: GCA_006408695.1. NCBI lineage: Eukaryota > Metazoa > Chordata > Mammalia > Artiodactyla > Bovidae > Aepyceros > Aepyceros melampus. The sequence goes on along the minus strand of SJXQ01009476.1, from coordinate 22,002 downwards.
ACATTTATCAACTTAAAATTTACTAAATCACTTCTAATGAAACTATATCATGCATGAAACTTCAAAAAGTCTAAAAAATAAAATATTTTAAAACACTGCTTTCTTTCCTGATGGAATTCTGTCTAGACAAAAATCATTATCCTGAGATTGCTGTTCATCATTGTCATATATTAATTTAAACCCTGATTGCCTTTTTACATATCTATAAACAACATAGTGACACTGTATAGACAACATAGTGACACTCTATGCTGTTTATAGATATGTAAATCTTACATTCTTTTCAATAACATTCCTTATGTACACTGTATTATTGCTTATAAGATGTATAAATATAATGTCTTGCTCTTGGACATTTAAGTTGCTTTTAATTCTTGGCTATGACAAGCATTGACTCTATTAATATTCATGAGCAGGTCTCCATGAGCACATATGAATGTTTTCTTTTTTCCATTATATCTCAATTTTTGAATGAGATTTTTTTTTCCAGAATAGCAAATACCTTATATTGCTGAAAATGGCAATGCCAGGCAATTCTCAAAAGGAATTTTATAAATTTCATATTTTGAAATTTTATAAATTTTAAAATTCCATGGGATTTTTCAGGCAAGAATACTGGAGTGGTTTGTCATTTCCTCCTGTAGGGTATCTTCCCTACCCAGGGATCAAACCCATGTCTCTTGTGTCTCCTGCATTGCAGGTGGATTCTTTACTCACTGGTGTTTAATTAAGCACATTTTGGAAAAACTAAACTCATAGAGGTTAAATTAAACACAATTACAATGTAGAAGTTAATTTTATGCATTGACACTCTAGGAGCTAATGAATCCAGTTGACTTCTCAATTAAAGAGATTGCCACAAGTTATTTTTTAAATAAAATTCCTTAAAGGATAAAAAAGAATAAGTTTTACTAGAAAACTATATTTGCATAATTACTGTAAAATGTCAATTTTGTATGAAAAACAGGAGTCAGAAATATTTCACAATCTCATTTGAATTAGACATGTAAAGGTATTGGTTCTGCATGACTAAGGCAATGGACATCACAGTGAAAATATTTATCTTAATATATCAACAACAGAAATAGCAATTTTCAGTATGACAATATATACATTATCAGCAGATAGATCTTACCTCCTATTATTATTCTTAGGTAAAATAATACATTGTGAAAATAGTTGCAGTTATTAATAATAGTTATAATTAGTATCAATGGCCTACACATTTTTAAAGTCTAAATAATATCTAATCTTTTACATTAAATTTAGGTTTATATATGTATAACTCATTAAGTAGATTATTTTTGTGAAGACACAGACTTTAAATCCTCATTTTGAGTTTTGACAGTTACAGAAATCTGTTATGATCACTCAAATCAAGATTCAGAACAATTATTTAACCATAAAAAGCTACCTCATGACTCTTTCCAGTCAATTTTCAACTTGAAATAAACTCTTTCCTTAGATTTGTTCCTGTATTTGTTATTTATGTAATGATATGAAGTATATGTACTTTTATGTGAGCTTTTTTTTACTTATGATGCATTTAAGAGTCAGCTGTATTGTTGCATGTATCAGCTGTTGCTCAATAGCTCAGTTGTGTTCCACTCCTTGTGAACCCATGGATAGTAGCTCACCAGGCTCCTCTGTCCATGGGACTTTCTAGGCAAGAATATTGGAGTAAGGTTGCCATTTCCTTCTCCAGGGCATCTTACCGATTCAGTGATGGGACCAATGTCTCTTCTGTATCCTGCATTGGCAGGCAGATACTTTACCAATGAAACACCTAGGAAGCCCCTGCATTTATTAGTACTTTGATTTATTTTTACTGATGAGTAGACTTCACTACATCAATATACCAAAATTTGTTTACTCTTCTGTTAAGGGACAATTGGGTTGTCAGCAGTGTTAAGTCTCTACATATTAAACATATGTGAAAATCTGGGACACATAAATTATATTTGTGATAAAACTTACAGCACTATTTTAACATACCTGGCCTAGTCCATGCCATAGGCCCTTTCTCATAACCCAAATAAAAACTTTTAATAACCTGACCCTTCCCTGGTAACTCAGCTGCTAAAGAACCCTCCTGCAACACAGGAGACTCTGGTTTTATTCCTGGGTCAGGAAGATCCCCTGGAAAAGGGATAGGCTACTCACTCCATATGCTATGGTTTTTCCAGTAGTCATGCATGGATGTGAGAGTTGAACTATAAAGAAAGCTGAGCAGTGAAGAATTGATGCTTTTGAACTATGGTGTTGGAGAAGACTCTTGAGAGTCCCTTGGACTGCAAGGAGATCCAACCAGTTCATCCTAAAGGAAATAAGTCCTGGGTGTTCATTGGAAAGACTGATGCTGAGGCTGAAACACCAATACTTTGGCCACCTGATGTGAAGAGCTGACTCATTTGAAAAGACTCTGATGCTGGGAGGGATTGGGGGCAGGAGAAGAATGGGACAACAGAAGATGAGACGGTTGGATGGCATCACTTACTCAATGGACATGAGTTTGGTAAACTCCGGCAGTTGGTGATGGACAGGGAAGCCTGGCGTGCTGCAGTTTATGGGGTTGCAAAGAGTCAGATACGACTGAACGACTGAACTGAACTGAACTCACTCCAGTATTCCTGGGCTTCCTTGGTGGCTCAGCTGGTAAAGAATCTGCCTGCAATGCGGGAGACCTGGGTTCAGTTCCTGGGGTGGGAAGATACCCTAGAGAAGGGAACAGTTACCCACTCCAGTATTCTGGCCTGGAGAATTCTATAGACTATACAGTCCGTGGCATCACAAAGAGTTGGAAATGACTGATCAACTTTCACTTTCACTACTGTCCATGGGATTGCAGAGTCAGACAAGACTGAGTGAGGAAGCACAGCACAGCACAGCATCATTTCTTTGTTTGATTGGTTGGTTTACAATGTTGTTTTCCAATTACTGACCTAGCAATGATTGCACAATAATTCCATCCAATTATCATAGATGGTTCAAAATGCTGCAAGCATTATTGATTTTTCAGTCCCAGGTCAGTATGCTATTGGCTTATTGACATGGCTCAAGGCAGTTTAGATGTAAGTCTAACAATACGTAGAGGCAAGGTAATTAGCTCAGTTAACTGTCTACATTGATTGAATACACAGAATAATTGTTCTCCTCTTCAAATAATCTACATTTTTAAACAGATGAAGGATATAGTTAAAACTAAGATTGCCTCAAGGATCAGACAATGTTTTTCTTCCTGTCTGGAGGGAGAAGTCATCTCAAAGGAAATGACTGGAAATAAGTGTGCTTGGTTTTGCCTGAGTTGCCGTTAGAGCACTGCTGGCATTTCAACATTCACAGCATATTAGGATTTTTTTTTAATACCTCATCTTCAGCACACAACCATATTCATGTATAAAGGAGCCTTTTTTATTGCTGCCAGCTGCTGGCTGAGCAGCATTATTTGTTATTAGTGAAGCTGCTGAATCCACATCCTTTTGTACTTTCCACAATTTTCTTTGATGAAGAAGTTATTGATTAAACCAATTAAATAATTGTTGCCAAGCAGCAATTCTTAAGAATGTTGAATCAGTCTTACTAAATGGTGTCCCCTTCAAAGAGAACTAATGTAAATCAAAGAGGTTCTTGAAATTCTGCAAGACAAGTTTGTGGATCAATTAGATTAACTGATCATTGATAAGTCTAAATACCAAATCAACACTAGTAATTGTCTTCTTGACAGAAATAATTGAAAGCTAGGGTCCGAGTTTGATTGAATGAAGGGAAGCTGACACAATTAAGTAGGTCGTGTTATTTGTTTGTAAAGATGTGCAGAAGGAGGCTGAAAGAAAGGGGTTTGGGTTCAGGGATTCCCTCCATGTGGCTTCAGAGCAGACTTGCTCCTTCCAAAAGAACTCCCCCCAATTTTTTACCTCTGTACTTATTCTTAAAATCCTATAACAGCACAGTGAACTCAGCCCTTAGCAGAGCAATCATTGCTGTCCCTCATTACTTCTCACTCTGATACCAGTCAATGGGTCCTGCTCAGCCATTGCACAGTGCAGCAGTGGGCCCCACCCACAAGTAACCAACTGTTAAGGAGTGATAGTGAGGAAAAGCAGACAATAGTGGAGTGGTGGCTTTGAGGCAGAGAGAGGTGTGAGGCTGATGCTGGCCTTCTCCCCGAGGCCCTTCAGCTCACTTGGCATTGGGCCAGTGGGTGAGCTGGGCACCCAAGGACAGGTTGTGGACTGTGACCTGCAGGGATCCAGAACCCTCCCTAAGGCATCCACTAGCCTTGGCCTAGACCTTGAGGCAGCAGTGAAACTCTCCTGCCTCCCTGTCTCTATGACCTAATAGCAGTGTCAGTCTGTCTGGGTTCCAGTCTGTGGGAGTTGGTCTCCTCCTACTTCTGAGCAGCTTGAAGAGCCTGAGAGCTATTTGGTCTGGGTGTCTGGCTCCCTCAGAGATGACAGCTGGTTAGTCTTGGGACCTGGCCTGGAGGGAGCTGCCAGCTGAGTTATGCCTTCCCTTAACCAGGACCAGTACCTTGGAGGGTGAAAGTTGTGCCTTGGGACCTGCCCTTTCTTATCAGGACAGATAATAGTATTCATTTGGTAGAGATTTACAGGAACATTGTTACTTGACCATGATCTGACTTAAAGGATCTGACACCAAGAAATTTGCAACAATTAACCACACCCGTCACTCACCATTTGCTTTTTTTTTCAAACGTTTATTATTTACTTATTTATTTTTACTTTACAAGATTGTATTAGTTTTGCCATATATCAACATGAATCCGCCATGGGTGTACATGTGTTCCCAACTCTGAACCCCCGTCTGGCTTTGTGAAAGCTTTCAGTAACACTGGGGCTCTTAGAGCATGAGCTATCCATCTCCTTGCATGGTTCTGCAATAAACCTTTCTCTGTTCCAAACTCTGATGTTTTAGTATTGTTTGGCCTCACTGTGTATTGGGCATGCAAACCTTTACGTTTTGGTAACAATTCCTCTACTTCTCTAGGCATATGTAGACTACTGCCACTGATAAACAGTGTTTGCCCATTGCTAGGTGTCATTAATGACATCAAATCAGGGTAGATAAATGAAAAAAACTGTAGCTTAATATTCTATTTATGCTTCTAGATTTTTAACCAAATTGTGCAAAATGACTGGAGAAAGAAATGGCAACCTACTCCAGTATTCCTGCCTGGGAAATCCTAAGGACAGAGGAACCTGTAGAGCTACAGTCCCTGGGGTAGCAAGAGTCAGACACAACTTATTAACTAAACAACAACATGCTAAATGATGAAACACCTCAATAAATAATTCTTAAGTCAAATTTTGCATTTCTCAGAAAATAAGAAGCTCACTTAATATTACTTTTTCTTTCATAGTACTGGCATAAATTCATTATATTCATAGATGACAGATTTTATAATATAATTCAATTTAATAATGATATGTTATTATTTGTTATTTTGAAGATGAAGGTTTTAGCATGTATTTAGGCAGAGTTTTTACCTATTTTCACCTGTTACTTCCTTCCTTTTTCATCATTATTTTCATTTGATTTGATTCACCAGTCTTGTTCCCTTTCCTTTAACAGGCAAATAATCTAATGTTTTTAATTCATTCACATATTTATTTATTTTTATTCAAATATGCATGTATTTTTTAACTTTAATGAATGACATTATACCACAGTTATAATTTTGCATTTTACTCCTTTTACTCTCTCTCTCTCTATATGTATGTGTGTGTGTATACTGCTATTCACTGATGTGATTATGCCATAATGTGCATTCACCATATTCTACATATTTAATTAAATTTCAGAAAGATGGAAACATGAATTGTATCTGATACTTTGCTATCATAATCTATGAATAACAATTATATATTTTATATATTTTCTCCTGATGAAAATAAAAATGTCTCTGGGTGCAGTGCATGAAAAGATGCTCAACATCATGAATCAGTGGCTTATTTCATTTATTTTATTTGACTAGAAAGCCATGGCTACCTGCAGTCTATGTGGTGGTGGTGGTTTAGTCACTAAGTCGAGTCTGACTCTTTTGCAACTGCATGGAGTGTAGCCCACCAGGCTCTTCTGTCCATGGGACTTTTCAGGCAAGAATACTGCAGTGGGTTGCCATTTCCTCCTCCAAAAGATCTTGCCAACTCAGAGATCAAATCCATGTCCCCTGCATTGATGATGCTACACTGGTGCCAAACCATAGCTGAAATAAATATATTTGTGAGAAATAAACTTTGTTTTTGAGGTTTGTTATAACATAAAATTATGAAAGCTGAATTAATTTATGTTTTGTTCCCATAATTGCTTTTCTTTGCCTATATTTGCCTTCAGTCAGTTCAGTTGCTCAAGTCGTGTCCGACTATTTGCGACCCCATGAATCGCAGTACGCCAGGCCTCCCTGTCCATCACCAACTCCCGGAGTTCACTCAGACTCACGTCCATTGAGTCCATGATGCCATCCAGCCATCTCATCCTCAGTCGTCCCCTTCTCCTCCTGCGCCCAATCCCTCCCAGCATCAGGCTCTTTTCCAACGAGTCAACTCTTCGCATAAGGTGGCCAAAGTACTGGAGCTTCAGCTTTGCATCATTCCTTCCAAAGAAATCCCAGGGTTGATCTCCCTCAGAATGGACTGGTTGGATCTCCTTGCAGTCCAAGGGACTCTTAAGAGTCTTCTCCAACACCACAGTTCAAAAGCATCAATTCTTCTGCGCTCAGCCTTCTTCAGAGTCCAACTCTCACATCCATACATGACCACAGGAAAAACCATAGCCTTGACTAGACGGACCTTAGTTGGCAAAGTAATGTCTCTGCTTTTGAATATACTATCTAGGTTGGTCATAACTTTTCTTCCAAGGAGTAAGCATCTTTTAATTTCATGGCTGCAGTCACCATCTGCAGTGATTTTGGTATATTTGCCTTACACAAATATTAATATATAGCATATCAGTTTATATATATATATATATATATATATATATATATAGAGAGAGAGAGAGAGAGAGAGAGAGAGAGAATACAAAATTAGATTATTCACAATCCTACGTAGTGGGTTTATAATTTTTCATGTTCTGTCCACATTTTAATTTACTTATTAAATTAATAGCTTTTGAATTTAAATTTTTTAGGTTTCAAAAATAATTTCAAAGATAGTACAGAAAATGTCTCTACACTCACTACTAGTTTCCCTTGTTATGAATACATTGTTATGGTTCATTTGTTATAATTAATGAACCATACTGATATGTTCCCTGGTGGCTGAGTGGTAAAATAACTCACCTGCAAGGTAGGAGCCATGGGTTTGATCCTTGGGTTAGGAAGAGCCCCTGAAAAAGGAAATGACAACCCACTCTAGTATTTTTGCTTGGGAAATCCTGTGGACCGAGGAACCTAGTGAACTACTGTCCATGGGGTTGGAAAGGAGTCAGACATGACTTAGCAACTGAACAACAAAAACTGATGTATTATTCTTAGTCAAAGCCTATTCCTTATTCAGATATCCTCGTTTTTTAACCAAATGCCATCTTCCAGTTCCAGATTCCTACCCAGGATGCCATATAGCATTCAATAGCCAAATCTCCTTAGGCTTTTTAGGAAATGATGATTTTCAGAGTTTCCTTGTTAAAGATGAATTTGAGAAGTTCAGTGAATATGTCAGATTTTTTTAGACTATTTTTGTTGGTATTTATCTAATGACTTTCTTATGTTTCAAATGTAAAGTGGTATTTGAGTCCAAAATCAGAGGTACAATATCTTCATCATGTCATATCAAGGGTGCATATTATCAATATAACTGATCATTGTTGATATTAATAATGTTAATATTAGTCACTTGGCTGAGGTAGTTTTTCAGGCGTTTCCACTGCAACATTATTCTTTTATTATGCCATTTCCAGATTATAGTCTTTGGAAAAAAATAACTACAAACAGCCCACGTGTAAGGAGTTGGAATTCATGCTATACTTCCTTGAAGGTTTAGTAGCTATATAAATTATTTGGAATTTTGTAGAGGAAAAAATGTAAGTGCATTTTTTTTTGCACTTAATTATTTACATCAGCATTGATGTACAGATAACATTTTACTTTGGTTTATAATCCAATCTACTTCGGTTTTTTGCTCAAATTATTCCATCTTTAGCTATTGGGTGTTCCATAAGTTGGCTCCTATGGAACTGTCTTTATGACATATCCACAGAAGATTCTTAAGAGTCACATGTACAGCAAGGAGATCACACTTGTCAATCCTAAAGGAAATCAACCCTGAATATTCATTGGAAGGACTGGCACTGAAGCTGATGCTCCAATTCTTTGGCCACCTGAGGCGAAGAGCTAACTCACTGGAAAAGATCCTGATGCTGGGAATGATTGAGTGCAATAGTAGAAGGGGGCAACAGAGGGTGAAATAGTTGGATGGCATCACTGACTCAATAGACATGAGTCTGAGCAAACTCTGAAAGATAGTGAAGGATAGGGAAGCCTAGTGTGCTGCAGTCCATGGCATCACAAAGACTCAGATAGGACTTAGTGACTGAACAACAACATCATTGTGCATTTCTCCCTTTTGTCCTTTCTTCTTTGCTCCATCCTTTCTGATTGTCCTTCATCAATTCCTCCTTCCCTTCAATTTTTCCTTTCTTCCTTCCTTCCTTTCTTTGAATATTTCATTGATTCCTAACAACATAAGATGATCTGATCTTATCCTGTACATTTCTTGCTCCAGACCTACAATTAGCCTTTCTCCAAGGAACACTGGTTCCACTTATTGGATAATGAGACATCTAAGATGGCAGAGTAGAAGGACATGAGCTCATCTTCTGTGAGAACTCCAAAATTACAACTCTCTGCTGAACAACTGTCAACAGGAGAATGTTGGATCCCACCAAAATAATATACCCCATGTTCAAGGGAAAAGGAGAAGCCCCAGCAAGATGATAGGAGGGGTGAAATTGTATTTAGAATTGTTACATAGTTAGAATAGGAAACAGGAGTTCAGAATGGTGGTGGCTAAAAGACAAGGAAGGGAAAAGCCTGTGAAAATAAAACAAAGGAAGGACCGAAGACTGGAGTGAAGACCTCAGGTAGAAAAAAAACAGCACTCCTGGCTAGCCCAATTTACATAGGGCGGGCTCGGGGGAGGAAAAAACATAAAAAGAGAAGCCAAAGGGCCGGAGGTTTCTCTCTCCCATGCTCACTCCTTCTCTTTCTCTCTTCTCTTCGTGTCCTTTGGATCAGCATGCCCTCATGTCTCAAGGATGTATTTTCCTTTATTTTCTAAATAACTCTGATCTCTCCAAGAACTATAACACAGACTGTCTGAGAGCTGTGATGTGCCAAGGGCTTTAACGTCCATTGCTGCAAATTTTTAATGAGATGGGACAGAACCGAGGAGATTATACTCCTCTGACTATATCAAACCCCACTACCACCAGAGAAGATCAGAGGGCTCAAACAAAACATTGTGTGCACCAGGAGACTCCAAGAGACAGACCCAGACCTACCTTTGAGTGTTTGAGTGTCTCCTGTGGAGGTATGGGTCAGCAGTGGCCTGACACAGGGGCAGGGACTCTGGGTCCAGCAGCCCTGGGTATGGCATAAGCCCTCTTGGAAGAGGTCACCATTAACCCCACCATAGAGCCATCAGAACTTACAAGAAATGGGGAAACAGAATCTTGGAGGGCACAAGTAGAAATATAGTTCCTGCACCAGGAACCAGAAGAAAGAAGCGGTGACTCCACAAGAGGCAGACCCAGACTTGCCTGTCCAGGAGTCTCCAGTGTAGACATGGGTTGTGGTGGCCTGATGAGGATCAGGAGCACTGAGTGTAGCAGTGCATGTTTAGGATTTTTTGAAGGAAGTCTCATTATCTCCAAGATAGATTGGCCTCAGGTCATAAAACAGAGAGGGAACATGAACCCCTCCATCAACAGAAAATTGGATTAAAGATTTACTTAGCATGACCCCGCCCATCAGAACAAGATCCATTACCCCTCAGTCAGTCTCTCCCATCAGGAAGCTTCCATCAGCCTCTTATCCTTATTTATCAGAGGGCATACAGAAAGAAAATCAAAGACAAAGTAATAATATGGACCATAGCCTTCTCTAATTAAAGGAAACCATGAGTCATGTCTTGGTCACTTCAGTTCAGTTGCTCAAACGTGTCTGACTCTTTGCGACCCCATGAATTGCAGCACGACAGGACTCTCTGTCCATCACCAACTCCTGGAGTTGACCCAAACTCACATCTATCGAGTTGGTGATGCCATCCAGCCATCTCATCCTCTGTTGTCCCCTTCTACTCCTGCCCCCAATCTCTCCCAGCATCAGAGTCTTTTCCAATGAGTCAACTCTTCGCATGAGGTGGCCAAAGTACTGGAGCTTCAGCTTTAGCATCATTCCTTCTAAAGAACATCCAGGACTGATCACCTTCAGAATGGGCTGGTTGGATCTCCTTGCAGTCCAAGGGACTCTCAAGAGTCTTCTCCAACACCACAGTTCAACAGCATCAATTCTTCAGCACTCAGCCTTCTTCACAGTTCAACTCTCACATCCATGCATGACCACTGGAAAAACCATAGCCTTGACTAGATGGATTTGTTAGCTAAGTAGTATCTCTGCTTTTGAATATGCTATCTAGGTTGGTCATAACTTTCCTTCCAAGAGGCAAGTGTCTTTAATTTCATGGCTGCAATCACCATCTGCAGTGATTTTGGAGCCCCAAAAAATAAAGTCTGACACTGTTTCCACTGTTTCCCCATCTATTTCCCATGAAGTGATGGACCCAGATGCCATGATCTTAGTTTTCTGAATGTTGAGCTTTAAGCCAACTTTTTCACTCTCCTCTTTCACTTTCATCAAGAGGCTTTTTAGTTCTTCTTCACTTTCTGCCATAAGGATGGTGTCATCTGCATATCTGATGTTATTGATATTTCTCCCGGCAATCTTGATTCCAGCTTGTGCTTCTTCCAGTCCAGCATTTCACATGATGTCCTCTGCATATAAGTTAAGTAAGCAGGGTGACAATATACAGCCTTGATGTACTCCTTTTCCTATTTGGAACCAGTCTGTTCCATGTCCAGTTTTAACTTTTGCTTCTTGACCTGCATATAGGTTTCTCAAGAGGCAGGTCAGATGGTCTGGTATTCCCATCTCTTCCAAAATTTTCCACAGTTCATTGTGATCCAAGCAGTCAAAGGCTTTGATATAGTCAATAAAGCAGAAATAGATGTTTTTCTGGAACTCTCTTGCTTTTTAGATGATTCAGCAGATGTTGGCAATTTGATCTCTGGTTCCTATGCCTTTGGGCTTCCTGGGTTGGGAAAATCCCCTGGAGAAGGAAATGACAATCCACTCCAGCACTCTTGCCTGGAAAATCCCATGGATGGAGGAGCCTGACAGGCTACAGTCCATGGGACCTGCAAAGAGTCGGACACGAGTGAGCGACTTTACTTACTTTACTTTCCTCTGCCTTTTCTAAAACCAGCTTTAACATCTGGAAGTTCATGGTTCACATATTGCTGAAGCCTGGCTTGGAGAATTTTGAGCATTATTTTACTAGTGTGTGAGATGAGTGCAATTGTGTGGTAGTTTCAGCATTCTTTGGCAATACTTTTCTTTGGGATTAGAATGAAAACTGACCTTTTCCAGTCCTGCGGCCCCTACTGAGTTTTCCAAATTTGTTGGCATATTGAGTGCACACTTTCACAGCATCATCTTTCAGGATTTGAAAAAGCTCAACTGGAATTCCATCACCTCCTCTAACTATGTTTGTAGTGATGTTTCCTAAGGCCCACTTTCTATTGCAGGATATCTGACTCTAGGTGAATGAGCACACCATCGTGATTATCTTGGTCGTGAAGACCTTTTTTGTACAGTTCTGTGTATTCTTGCCACCTCTTCTTAATATTTTCTGCTTCTGTTAAGCCCATACCATTTCTGTCCTTTTTTGAGCCCATCCTTGCATGAAATGTTCCCTTGGTATCTCTAGTTTTCTTGAAGAGATCTCTAGTCTTTCCCGTTCTGTTCTTTTCCTCTATTTCTTTGCACTGATCACTGAAGAAGGCTTTCTTATCTCTTCTTGATATTCTTTGGGACTCTGCATTCAGGTGCTTATATCTTTCCTTTTCTCCTTTGCTTTTCACGTCTCTTCTTTTCACAGCTATTTTTAAGGCCTCCCCATACAGCCCTTTTGCTTTTTTGCATTTCGTTTCCATGGGGATGGACTTGATCCCTGTCTCCTTTACAATGTCACGAACCTCTGTCTAGAGTTCATCAGGCACTCTATCTATCAGATGTAGTCCCTTAAATTGATTTCTCACTTCCACTGTATAATCATAAGGGATTTGATTTAGGTCATACCTGAATGGTCTAGTGGTTTTCGCTACTTTCTTCAATTTAAGTCTGAATTTGGCAATGAGTTCATGATCTGAGCCACAGTCAGCTCCTGGTCTTGTTTTTGCTCACTGTATAGAGTTTCTCCATCTTTGGCTTCAGAGAATATAATCAATTTGATTTTGATGTTGACCATCTGGTGATGACCATGTGTAGAGTCTTCTCTTGTGTTGTTGGAAGAGGGTGTTTGCTATGACCAGTGCATTCTCTTGGCAAAACTCAATTAGCCTTTGCCTTGCTTCATTCTGTATTCCAAGGCCAAATTTGCCTGTCACCCAAGATAGACTAGTTGTGATGGAGAATTCTGGCTAAACGTGGTTCACTGGAAAGGGAGTGGCAAACCACTTCAGTTTTCTTGGCTTAAAAACCCCATGAGCAGTATGAAAATGCAAAAAGATAGGGAACTGAACGATGAACTCCCCAGGTTGATAGGTGGCCAATATGATAATGCAGATCAGTGGAAAAATACCTCCAGAAAGAATGAAGAGATGAAGGCAAAGCAAAAGCAACACCCAGTTGTGGATGTGATTGATAATGGAAGTAAAATTGAATACTGTAAATAGCAGTATTGCATAGGAACCTGGGATGTTAGAACCATGAATCAAGGCAAATTGGACGTGGTCAAACTGGTGATGGCAAGAGTGAATATCAACATTTCAGGCATCAGTGAATGAAAATGGACTGGAATAAGCAAATTTAACTCAGATAACCATTACTGTGGGCAGGAATCCCTTATAAGAAGCGGAGTAGCCCTAATACCTAACAGGAAAGTTCAAAAAGCCGTTCCTGGATGCAATCTCAAAAATGACAGAATGATCTCTGTTCATTTCCAAGGCAAATCATTCATTATCACAGTGATTCAAATCTATGTGCCAACAAATAATGCTGAAGAACTTAAAGTTTGACCATTCTATGAAGACCTACAAGGCCTTCTAGAACTAGCATTCAACAAATGTGTCCTTTTCACTATAGGGGACTGGAATACAAAAGTAATAAATAAAGAGATATGTGGAGTAACAAGCAAATTTGGCCTTGGAGTACAGAATGAAACAGGGAAAAGGCTAACAGAGTTTTGCCAAGAGAATGCACTGGTCATAGCAAACACTTTCTTCTAACAATACAGGAGAAGACTCTACACATGGACATCACCAGATGGTCAATACCAAAATCAGATTGATTATGTTTTTTGCAGCTGAGGATGTAAAAGCTCTATATAGTCTGCAAAAACAAGACTGGGAGCTGACTGTGGCTCAGATCATGCACTGCTTATTGCCCAATTCAGACTTAAATTGAAGAAAGTAGGGAAAACCACTAGATTATTCAGATATCACCTAAATTGAATCCCTAATATTATACAGTGGAAGTGAGAAATGGATTCAAGGGATTACATCTGACAGAATGCCTGAAGAACTATGGATGAAAGTTCATGACATTGTACTGGATACAGTGATCAAGACCATCCTCAAAAAAAGAAATGCAAAAAGGCAAGATGGCTGCCTGAGGAGGCCTTAGTAATAGCTGAGAAAAGAAGAGAAGCTAAAGGCAAAGGAGAAAAGGAAAGATATACCCATTTGAATGCAGATTTCCAAAGAATAGCAAAGAGATAAGAAAGTCTTCCTCAGTGATCAGTGCAAAGAAATAGAGGAAAACAATTCAATGGGAAAGACTAGGGAGGTCTTCAAGAGTATTAGAAATATCAAAGGAATATTTCATGCAAAAATGGGCACAATAAAGGACAGAAATGTTATGGACTTAAAACAAGCTGAAGATATTAAGAAGAGGTGGCAAGAATACACAGAAGAAATATGCAGAAAAGATTTTCATGACCCAGATAACTACTATGGTGTCATCACTCACCTAGAGACAGATATCCTGGAATTCAAAGTCAAGTGGCCCTTTTGAATCATCACTACAAACAAAGATATTGGAGGTGATAGAATTCCAGTAGAGCTATTTCAAATCCAAAGAGATGATACAATGAAAGTGCTGCACTCAATATGCCAACAAATTTGGAACATGCAGCAGTGGCCACAAGACCAGAAAAGGTCAATTTTCATTCCAATCCCAAAGAAAGGTAATGTTAAAAAATGCTCAAAGTACCACACACTTACAATCATCTCACAGGCTAGCAAAGTAATGTTCAAAATCCTTTAAGCCAGGCTTCAATAGTTTGTGAACAGTGAAGTTCCAGATGTTCAAGCTGGATTTAGAAAAGGCAGAGGAAGCAGAGATGAAATTGCTAACGTCCATTAGATCCTCAAAAAAAGCAAGCAAGAAAAAAAGAAATTATCTGCTTCTGCTTTATTGACTATGCCAAAGCCTTTGACTGTGTGGATCACAAAAAACTATGGAAAGTTCTTAAACCGATGGGATACCAGACCACCTTACCTGCCTGCTGAGAAATCTGTATCCAGGTCAAGAAGCAAGAGTTAGAACTAGGCATGAAACTACAGACTGGTTCCAAATCAAGAAAGGAGTACATCAAGATTATATATTTCACTCTGCTTATTTAACTTATATGCAGAGTTCGTCATGCAAAATGCCATGCTGGATGAAGCATAACTGAAAGCAAGATTGCTTGGAGAAATATCAATAACCTCAGGTATGCAGAGACACCACCCTTGCAGCAGAAAGTGAAGAAGAACTAAAGAGTCTCTTGATGAAAGTTAAAGAGGAGGTTGAAAATGTTGGCTTTAAACTTAACTTGCAGAAAGTTGAGATCATGGCATCCAGTCCCATCATTTCATGGCAAATGAATGGGAAAACAATGGAAACAGTGACAGAGTTTATTTTGAGAGGCTCCAAAATAACTGCAGATTGTGACTGCAGCCATGAAATTAAAAGACTCTTGCACCTTTGAAGAAACGCTACAACCCACCTAGATAACATATTAAAAAGCAGAGACATTACTTTGCCAACGAAGGTCCATCTAGTCAAAACTATGGTTTTTCCAGTAGTCATGTATGGATATGAGAGTTGGACTACAAAGAAAGCCGAATGCCAAAGACTTGATGTTTTAAAAATGTAGTTCATTTTGCATGAACTCCAACTGTAGGGTTGGGGAAGTGTCTTGAAGAGTCCTTTGGACTGCAAGGAGATCAAACCAGTCCATCCTAAAGGAAATCAGTCCTGAATATTCATTGAAAGGATTGATGCTGAAGCTGAAGATTCAATACTTTGGCTACTTGATGGTAAGAATTGACTTCTTAGAAAAGTCCCTGATGCTGGGAAAGATTGAAGGTGGGATGAGAAGGGGACTACAGACGATGAGATGGTTGGATGGCATCACCGACTGGACGGACATGAGTTTGAATAAGCTCCAGGAGTAGGTGATGGACAGGGAAGCCTGGCCTGCTACAATCAACGGGGTCACGAGTCGGACCTGATAGTGACGAACTGAGAAGTGCCACCTTCCCCCCAAAAAAGAAACAGACCGTTTCCAGATATTGAAATCTAATCAGTTCAATTCAGTCTCAGTTGTCTCTCAGTTCAAAAGCATCAATTCTGCTATAGTAAGAACATCAAGGCATACACATAACCTGTATGTATACACATATCTATACATATTTTGATTGGTTGGGTACATATTTTGGGTGGATAGATGGCATCACTGACTCTATGGACATGAGTCTGAGCAAGTTCTGGGAGTTAGTGATGGACTGGCATACTGCAGTCCATTTGGTCACAAAGAGTCAGACAGGGCTGAATGACTCAACTGAACTGATACATATTTTATATGCAACCATCTATACCTATATTAAGCTATTCAGAGCTTCACAGTAATGTTTGTGAATTTAATTCATTATTACTTGGATCACTTTAGCCTCTTGCTCTTACTCTATAATATTGTTCATTTTTTACTTTAATTTTGTAACTCCACTTATTACCCAATTTTTTTCAGGTCAGCATGATTTCCCTGACCCCTTTCAGTGAGATTCTTTCAAACATTTGTGATACAGTTAGGATGTTTTGTCATATTCTGCATTTTATTTTGGAATTCCCCAGACAGCTTAAATGATGTATTTTAAATTTTCCTGCATTAAAGTTCACCCTTTATGCAATAAAGTTTAATAAGTTTTGACAAAGGCATGGTGCCATGTATCCACAGTTTTATATCATACAGAAAATTTTCACCATAGTAAAAAAATCCCCTGTGCTTCATCTACTCATCAAACTTACCCTGTTCCACTGAACCCTTGAAAACTAATGATGTGTTTAACATCTGTATATTTTGGCTTTTTTCATAATATCATAAAATTGGAATTGTACAATATGTAATTCTTTCAGACTTTTATGCTTCACTTAGCAACATGCATTTAAGATTCAATCATGTTTCTTGTGGCTTGATAGCTTATTTATATTAATAAATAATGTTATTCAGTCTTATGGATACACATAGTTTGTTTACCCACTTACAACTGAAAGGCATCATGGTTACTCCCAGATTTTGATGATTATGAATAAAGCTGCTATAAGTACTTGTATGCATACTTATATGTTTATATCTTTTTTTAATTAGCTTTTTAAGTATCTGGAGATGAGTGTGTATAGTAAAACTATTTTCCTCTTTTCAAGAAGTTCCCCAACTCTCTTCTAGAATTGTGGTAGATTAAATAATGGCCATGAAAGACTCATAAGAAGTGTAAAGATTTTTCTTGTATCATTAAACTACAATATTGCAAGCAAGTGAGTGACAACTTATAAATTTAAGGAATTTTGCACAGTTTTAATTATGAATACAATAGAATATATATTTGTTCATCTTACAACTGTTTTTAGAGCAGTTTTAGGTTCGCCACAAAATAAATAGGAGCAGAGACTTTTAATTTATCTGCTACCCCCACTTATGCATGTGTGTGTGTGTTAGTCACTCAGTCATGTCTGACTCTGTTAACCCATGGACTGCAGCTCAGCAGGCTCCTCTGTCCATGGAATTCTCCAGGAAAGAATATTGGAGTGGGTTACCATCTCCTTCTCCAGTGTGAATTTTAATAGTAGTAGTAGTTTAGTAGCTAAGTTGTGTGTTCCTCTTGCGACCCCACAGACTGTAGCACACCAGGCTCCTCTGTGCATGCGATTCTCCAGGCAAGAACACTGGAGTGGGTTGCCATTTCCTTCTCCCCCACTTATGCATAGCCTCCCTTATTATCAACAGCTCCCACCAAAATAGTATACTTGTTATCAAGGATGAACCCACAATGAGACATTATAATCACCCAAATACATAATTTATTATGGATTCCCACTTGATTTTATACATTCTATGGGTTTGAACAAATGGATAAAGACATGTTGCCTAACAGCATAGGAGATGTAAGAGACACCGGTTAGATTCCTTGGATTACAAGATCCCCTGGAGGAGGGCATGCCAATCTTCTCCAGTATTCTTTCCTGGTGAATCCCATAGACAGAGGAGCCTGGTGGATTAGAGTGCATAATAGAGTCACAAAGAGTGGGACACAACTGAAGCAACTTAGCATGCACACAAAGACATGCACCTGATATTATGATAACATTAAAAGCATTTTCACTGCCCCAAGAATCTTTTGCTCTCAACCTATTCTTTCCCTGTCCTATAAACATTGATCTTCTTATGGTTGTAGCAGCCTTGCCTCTCCAGAATGTTAGTTGGAATTATATAGTATGTAGTTATCTAGAATAGACTTTCTTTCACTTCAGTCAGTTTAGTCACTCAGTTATGTCTAACTATCTGCTGCGTCATGAACTGAAGCACACCAGGCTTCCCTGTCCATCACTAACCCCTGGAGCTTCCTCAAACTCATGTCCATCTAGTCAGTGATACCATCCAACCATCTCATCCTCTGTTGTTCCCTACTCGTCCTGCCTTCAATCTTTCCCAGCTTCAAGGTCTTTTTCACATCAGGTATTTTGGGACTTCAGCTTTAGCATCAGTCCTTCCAATGAATATTCAGGACTGATTTCCTTTAGGATGGACTGGTTGGATCTCCTTGCAGTCCAAGGGATTCTCAAAAGTCTCTTAACACCATAGATCAAAAGTGCAAATTCTCTGGCTCTCAGCTTTCATTATAGTCCAACTCTCACATTCATACATGACTACAGGAAAAATCATAGCTTTGACTAGACGGACCTATGTTGGCAAAGTAATATATCTGTTTTTTTTTAATATGCTGGTTAGCTTGTTCATAGCTTTTCTTCCAAGGAGCAAGTACCTTTTACTTTCATGGCTGCAGTCACCATCTGCAGTGATTTTTGGAGATTAAAGAAATAAAGTCTGTCACTGTTTGCATTGTTTCTCCATCTATTTGCCATGAAGTGATGGGACTGGATGACAAGATCTTTGTTTTTTGAATCTTGAGTTTTAAGTCAACTTTTTCACTCTCTACTTTCACTTTCATCAAGAGGCTCTTTAGTTCCTCTTCACTTTCTGCCATAAGGTGGTGTCATCTGCATATCTGAAGTTCATGATATTTCTCCCAGGAATCTTGATTCCAGCTTGTGCTTCATCCAGCAGAGCATTTTGCATAATGTAAACTATGGTTTTTCCTGTGGTCATGTATGGATGTGAGAGTTGGACTGTGAGGAAGGCTGAGCGCAGAAGAATTGATGTTTTTGAACTGTGGTGCTGGAGAAGACTCTTGAGAGTCCCTTGGACTGCAAGGAGATCCAATCAGTCCATTCTGAAGGAGATCAACCCTGGGATTTCTTTGGAAGGAATGATGCTAAAACTGAAGCTCCAGTACTTTGGCTACCTTATGCGAAGAGTTGACTCATTGGAAAAGACCCTGATGCTGGGAGGGATTGGGAGCGGGAGGAGAAGGGGACAACAGAGGATGAGATGGCTGGATGGCATCACAGACTCAATGGACGTGAGTCTGAGTGAACTCCAGGAGTTGGTGATTGACAGGGAGGCCTGACGTACTGCGATTCATGGGTTCGCAAAGAGTCGGACACGACTGAGTCACTGAACTGAACTGAACACTGCATGTAAGTTAAATAAGCAGGATGACAATATACAGCCTTGATATACTCCTCTCCCACTTTTGAACTAGTCTGTTGTTCCATGTCCGAGTCTAGCTGTTGCTTCTTGATCTGTGTATAGATGGGACAACAGAGGATGAGATGGCTGGATGGCATCACAGACTCAATGGACGTGAGTCTGAGTGAACTCCAGGAGTTGGTGATTGACAGGGAGGCCTGACGTACTGCGATTCATGGGTTCGCAAAGAGTCGGACACGACTGAGTCACTGAACTGAACTGAACACTGCATGTAAGTTAAATAAGCAGGATGACAATATACAGCCTTGATATACTCCTCTCCCACTTTTGAACTAGTCTGTTGTTCCATGTCCGAGTCTAGCTGTTGCTTCTTGATCTGTGTATAGATTTCTCAGGAGGCAGGTAAGGTAGTCTGGTGTTCCCATCTCTTTAAGAATTTTTGGTAGTTTGTTGTGATCTACACTGTCAAAGGTTTTGGTATAGTCAATAAAGCAGAACCAGCTGTTTTCCTAGAATTCTCTTTCTTTG
Organism: Aepyceros melampus; assembly: GCA_006408695.1. Taxonomy (NCBI): domain Eukaryota; kingdom Metazoa; phylum Chordata; class Mammalia; order Artiodactyla; family Bovidae; genus Aepyceros; species Aepyceros melampus. Next base: position 2,086 of record SJXQ01009476.1, on the reverse strand, counting down.
CCTATAATCAAACGGATGTTGGCAGCTTATCTCTTGTTCTCCATCTTTTTCACTTAATAATTTGCATTTAACTTTCCTTCATGTCTTTTTAATGGCTTTATAGCCCATTTCTTTTCAGCAGTGAATAATATTCCATTGTCTGTGAGTACCACAGTTTTTTGATTCATTCAGTACTAGAGGGCATCTTCCAAGTTTGGGCAATTATGAATAAAGCTGTTGAAAATCTGTGTGAATCCCCCCCCCCCCCATGGGCATCAGTTTTCAAGTCCTTTGGTAAATACCAAAGAATGAGATTGCCCTTGATGTGTTAGAAGTATATCTAATTTTGGAAAAAAATCACCAAACTGTCTTTCAAATTGGCTGCACTATTTCACATCATCACCCAGCAAAGAATGACAATTTCTGTTCTATAGCCTCACCAGCATTTGGTGCTGTCAATGTCCCAGGTTTTGGACATTCTAATAGATGTGTAATGGGTTGTTTTATTTTTATATTGAGTTGCATCAGCTGTTTGTATATTTTGGAGATTAATCCCATGTCAGTTGCTTTGTTTCCAAATATTTTCCCCCATTCTTCTGAGGGATGTCTTTTCTGTTTTGTTTATGGTTGCATTTGCTGTGCAAATGTTTTTGAGCTTAATTAGGTCCTGTTAATTTACTTTTGCTTTTACTTTCATTACTCCATATGGTGGATCAAAAAGATCTTGCTGGAATTTATGTCAGAAAGTCTTCTGATTGTGTTTTACTCTAAGAGTTTATAGCATTTGGCCTGGCATTTAGGTATTTAGGAGAAGGAAATGGCAACCCACTCCAGTACTCTTGCCTGGAAAATCCCATGGACAGAGGAGCCCGGTGGGCTGCAGTCCACGGGGTCGCAAAGAGTTGGACATGACTTCACTTCACTTAGGTCTTTAATCCATTTTGAATTTATTTTTGTGTATGGTGTTAGGGAACAGTTGTAATTTTATTCTTTTACATGTAGCTGTCCAGTTTTCACAGTACGACACATTGAAGAGGCTGTCTTTTCTCCACTGTATATTCTTAATCCTTTAATTTAGAAAATGAAACACTAAATTATACATTAAATCAAACAGTAAAACAACCTTATTTCAGATTATATAAAGTATAAAAAGAAATGCTGTGGCAACATTGTAAAAAAATTGGCAAAATCCATAAATTTTGTTTTTAAATTAGGAAGTATTTTAAATGTTATGATTAAAAATTAAATTATTTATTACAGATTAATATTAGTCCCTTATGATTATATTAAAACTAAAAATAGAATATTGTAGCTTAAATTTACATAAAAAATTAAAAAATTACCATCTCAGGATGGTAAAGTTCATCTCAAGATGGATTAAGTATCTATTAGCAACATAAACATAGATGTAACTCACCTAAGATTCCTCAGAGATTAGGCAACAACATGGGCTTCACTGGTGACTTACTGTTAAAGACTTCACCCGCCAATGCAGGAGATGTTCAATTCCTGGGCTGGGAAGATTCCTTAGAGAAGGAAATGGCAACTCACTCCAATATTCTTGTTTGAGAAATCCATGGACAGAGGATCCTGGCAGGTTATAGTCCAAGGGATTGCAAAAGAATCAGACATTAATTAGCAATAAAAATAAGCAATAAAAGTAAGCAACAATATATTCAAAATAAAATATTTTCAGAAAAATTTAAGTAATTTCACAATGGTGATTATGCTTTTTTATGCAATACCTAATATATGTCCTTTCAACTAGAAATAAACTAGAATATTTGTATAAAAGGATGTAAAAGCTACAAAGATAAATTGCCATCTGACTACTATGTTTCCATGATATTTCCATTGAGCAGTGGGTAAATTTATAAATGTACAATGTTTTGGGTGACACATAGTATCTCATGTTATAAATAATCATTAATAATTAAAAGTACAAAAATATGCTTAGAGATGTCAATTTCAAACTAAATCTTTAAGGTTTGAATCCTAATTGCTCTGGCTACTAAAGATTTTGGCAATGCCACCTTGAATTAAATTTGTGTTTTACCCATTTCCTTATAAGAAGAGAAAATAATTTCATAGTAACAAGGAAAAAAAA
>SJXQ01009475.1:216405-255346 GCA_006408695.1 Aepyceros melampus | reverse complement strand
AAGATAAGCTGTCCATAGATGTGTGGATTTATCTCTGGGATTTCTATTTTGTTCCATTGATCTGTATTTCTGTCTTTGTGCCAATACCGTACTGTCTTGATGATTGTGGCTTTGTAGTAGAGCGTGAAGTCAGGCAGGTTGATTCCTCCAGTTCTATTCTTCTTTCTCAAGATGGCTTTGGCTAGTCGAGATTTTTGTATTTCCATACAAATTGTGAAATTATTTGTTCTAGCTCTGTGAAAAATACCACTGGTAGCTTGATAGGAATTGCATTGAATCTGTAGATTGCTTTGTATAGTATACTCATTTTCACTATATTGATTCTTCCGATCCATGAACATGGTATATTTCTCCATCTATTAGTGTCCTCTTTGATTTCTTTCATCAGTGTTTTATAATTTTCTATGTCTAGGTCTTTAGTTTCTTTAGGTAGATATATTCCTAAGTATTTTATTCTTTTCATTGCAATGGTGAATGGCATTGATTCCTTAATTTCTTTTTCTACTTTCTCATTATTAGTGTATAGGAATACAAGGGATTTCTGTGTGTTGATTTTATATCCTGCAACTTTACTATATCCATTGATTAGCTCTAGTAATTTTCTGGTGGAGTCTTTAGGGTTTTCTATGTAGAGGATCATGTCATCTGCAAACAGTGAGAGTTTTACTTCTTCTTTTCCAATCTGGATTCCTTTTATTTCTTTTTCTGCTCTGATTGCTGCCTTTTGCTTCTCTTTTTTTCTCAGCTATCTTTAAGGCCTCCTCAGACAATCATCTTGCCTTTTTGCATTTCTTGCATTGTTGTGTGAGGTTTTGGTTATTTATTCTTCTGGCATCTTCTTGGAATGTCTTATTCTCATTTTTTTTCTACCCAGGCAATTTTCTGATTTTTTATTTGAAAATTTCCTTCTCATTTTCTTTGTTTTATCTCTATGGGACTCATTTGTTTGCTGCTGAACCTTACATATCATTTCTTTTTACTTATAAATTTGACTTTTGTTCTTCATTCTTTGAAATTTTCTCAACCTTATCTTCAACTTTTCTGTTTTTTTTTTTTTTTGATTATATACATTTTATTGAAATACAGTTGACTTACAATGTTTCAGGCTTACATCAAGTTGATTCAGTTATGCATACACACATATTATTTTTCAGATTATTTTCCATTATAGGTTATTTCAAGATATATGCTATAGTCCCTGTCTTATACAGTAAACCTTTGTTACTTTTTGTGCATCAATTTTTTTTATTGAAAATCTATCATTCTATTCATATTAAGTCAAAAAAGTGGAATTAAAATGTCATAAATATTTTATTTAAGCAAATATTCATACATTTTCTAATATATATATTATGCAAACTATTTATATATATGTATGCAAAAGCTTTTCTATTACACTTGATAAAGTGAAAGTGTTGAAAGTGTTAGCAGCTCAGTCATGACTCTTTGCAACCCAATCAGACTCCTCTGCCCATGGAATTCTTCAGACAATACTACAGTGGATTGCCATTTTCTTCTCCAGGGGAATCTTCCCAACCCAGGGATTGAACCTTGGTATCCTGCATTGCAGGCAGATTCTATACCATCTGAGCCACCAGGGAAGCCCACTATACTTGATAAAGGCTTGAGAAAGAGCATCCAAAAAAAAAAAAAAAAAAAAAGCAAGAGATGGAGAAATTTGAAGACATAAATGAAATGGGAGCACTGACTATGAAATAGAAAAAGTGAAGGTAGGTGAAAGTAAAAGATCATAATAATCCAGTTGTTTTTAGACATGACCTCTCATTAGAAACAGCTTTGGAGAAAAAAAAAAACCATACTTGGGCATTTGTATTTTTCAAAAAATTCTAAGATAATTCTGATATGCATCTGGATTTAAAGCAACAAGGGAGAAATGACAAATAACATACATTGGAACTCCCATGAGGTTATCAGCTGACTTTTCAACAGAAACTATAAAAAACAGAAAAGAATGGCACAATAATTTCAAGTGATGAAAGGGGAAAACCTACAACTAAGAATACTCTGCCCAGCAAGAAGCTCACTCACATTTGATGGAGAAATCAAAAGTTTTCCAGACAAGCAAAAGTTAAGAGAATTCAGCACCGTCAAACCAGCTTTACAATAAATGTTAAAGGAACTTATCTAGGCAGGAAACACAAGAGAAGGAAAAGACCTACAGAAAATAAAGCCAAAACAATAAAGAAAATGGTAATAGGATCATGAAAAGTGAAGTCGCTCAATTATGTCCGACTCTTCGAGGCCCCATGGACTGTAGCCTACCAGGCTCCTCCCTCCGTGGGATTCTCCAGGCAAGAGTACTGGAGTGGGTTGCCATTTTCCTTCTCCAGGGGATCTTCTCAACCTAGGGATCGAACCCTGGTCTCCCGCATTCCAGGCAGACACTCTGAGCCACCAGGGAAGCCCAATAGGATCATACATATAGATAATTAATTACCTTAAATGTAAATAGATTAAATGCACCAACCAGAAGACATGGACTGACTAGGTGGATGAAAACATGTGTGTGAATGTGCTTTCACTTACCACATCACTCTACTTGACCATCCAAATTGTATTTAATTAGTTTATATTGTTAGGTTAATCATGTTACCATTATGGCTTGCAATTGTAATTATCTTTTATTTTTTGTCTGGCTATTGATTGTAAAAACTGATAAACAACTTTTACTATTGTGATTATGTAATTATTACTCACTTAATACTATTGTATCATGATTGGTCAAAGGAAAAATAATAGAATTCTATATCACCAAAACTACCATTTAATAGGAAAATCTATAATCACTTGTTTCTGTAGTCACAATTTTATTGCTAATCATTTTTCCTTGTTCTTTATTTCTTCTTCATAGCATTTGTTCTTATCTTATGGCAGAACTATCAGTCTATCAATGTCAATTCAGGTGTTGTTGATGAATTCTCTTTTGTTCTTATAGCAACACTTGATCTACTAGGGTTGTATTTTTTGTGTTTCATCTGGGTCTTGTTATTTGTGATGTTGGTTTTGACTTTGAAAAGTGGAAGTCTGGGTTTATGATTCTAGACTTCCATGTAAATATCCTCTGTATACCTCTTTCTTGAGTGGTGAGACTGAATAGAATCTACATCTGGAGGTTATGTTAACTGTGTAGTTCTGTCTTGGTGTGAGGGGGCAGACAGCTCTCAAGCTGCTAACAATCAAAATTCCAGAAGTGTGCATGGGAGGTATTTTCTCTTGGGCAACAATATCCACAACAGAAACTCAAGTTCTCCCCCAAGAGATCTATTCAATTTCTATAGAAATCCCTTCCTCTTTATTTGAGTTTTCTACCTGTGATAGGATGACCATATGTGCAGCTTTATGCATACAGAATTATGATAATCATGTTAATTCCCTTGTTTTCAGTCTACATTTTGACGCAGGTACTGATTCCACATTTGGAATTTCACTGTCAAGGGATCCTTGACAGATTTTCTTCCACTTCCATGCAGAACTTTCATAGCCTGTTTTGTACCACTGTTCCCATCTTAAGTTTTTAAAAAATTGTGATAAAGTAAGTATGATATAATATTTACTATGTTAACCATTTAAAAATACACAACTCAGTAGTGTCAAGTGCATTTACTTTCTTGTATAACCAATTTTCAGAACATTTTCATCTTGCAAAACTAAGGCTCCATACTTAAACAACTCCTCTTTTCCCTCCCCCCTAGATCCCTGAAAATCCCCATTTTACTTTCCATTTCTATGAATTTGATTACTCGTTACCTCATTTATGTGGAATCATACAGTATTTGTCTTTCTGTACTGATTTATTGCACTTAGCATAGTGTCCTCAAAGTTTATTCCTATTGTAGCATGTGTTAATACTTCCTTCTTTTGAAAGCTTGAATAATATTTCATTGTGTGTGTATATCACAATTTATATGTTATTAATCTGTTGATGGAGATGAGTTTCTTCCCTCTTTCGGCTATTGTGAATAATGCTGCTACACGTATGGATGTGCAAATATCTCTTTGAGACCTTCTTTTAATCCTTTTGAATATATAACCAGTGGTGAAATTGCTGAATCATATGTTTACTCCATTTTTAGTTTTTTGAAGAACTGCCATACTCTTCACTATAGCTGTTGTACCATTTTACGTTCCTACCAACAGCACACAAAGTTTCAAATTTTCCCCCATCTTTGCCAATTCTTTTCTTCTTCCTTTCCCCTCCTATTCACTTTTCCTCCACTTTCTTCTTCCATTCCTTCCTTTTCTCTCTCTCTCTCTCTCTCTCTCTCTCTGTCTCTCTCTCTCTCATACACACATACTTTCTCTTTCTTCTCTCTTACCCCAGAGTGTGAAGTGATACCTCATTGTGGTTTTGATTTGCATTTCACTGATTATTAGTGATGTTGAGCATCTTTTCATATGTTTGTTAGCCATTTGTATATCTTCTTTCAAGAAATGTCCATTCAAGACCTTTGCCCATTTTGATAGTTATTTTATTTTTTGTTGCTCAGTTGTAGAGCTTTTTATATATTCTGTATATTACTTCTTTAGGCTGCCTTTTTATTCTGCTGATTGTGACATTTGATACACGGAAGTTTTAAGTTTTGATGTAATCCAATTTATCTCATTACTTTTATTGCCTGTGCTTTTGGTACCACATCCAAGAAACCATTGCCAAGTCTAATGTCATATAGTATTTAGCCTGGGTTTTCTTCTAAGATGTTGATAGTTTTCAGCTTTACATTTAGGTTCTTAATCGAATTTGAGCTACTTTTGTTTATGGTATATAGAAAAGGTCCAACTTTATTCTCTTAGATGTGTATGCCCTGTTTTCCTAACATAATATATGAGGAGACTGTTCTTTCTCCATTGAATAATCTTAGAACCCTTCTCAAAAATCATTTGACATATATATGGGGGTTTATTTCTGGGCTTTCTATTGTATTCTATGTTTACATGTATCTTTGGGACAGTATCACACTGTTTTGCTTACTGTTGCTTCTTAATCATTTTTGAAATCAGGAAATGTGAGCCCTCTACTTTGTTTCTCTTTTGAACATTATTTTGGCTATTTAGTGTTTTTTGAGATTGCATATGTATTTTGGTGTGAATATTCTGTTTCTGCAAAAATGCAATTGGGATTTTGATAGGAATTGCATTACATCTGTAGTTCCCTTTGAATGGTATTGACACATTAACAATATCATGCCTTCCAATTCATGTACACAAGATGCCTTTACATTAATTTGAATCTTCTTTTAACAACGTTATGTAATTTTCAGTTTGCATGTTTTTTCATTCTTTGGTTAAGTTTCTCCCATTCTAGTTTTTCTTAACTTGTTTTTAACTGTGGTCCATCCAGAAATTTGTTGAAACATATCTTTCAATGACTGCTTCACTCACTCATCTCCATTTTTCCTTATTGTTTTAGATTTGTTTTACATTACAGGCCTACATTGCCATTTCCCTGGAGATTTGGGAGTGATGAGAGGTAAATATGTGTACCCAGCCTGTCATCATATCAGAATATGGTTTGGCAGGGTAAATATCTGTACAGTTGATCCTTGAACAACATGGATTTGAGCTGTATGGGTTCACTTACACTCATTAATTTTTTTCCCCACTAAATATTCTGATACTACATGATCTGCAGCTGGTTGAATTCGTGGATGCAGAACCATGACTGTGGAGGGCGGACCTTAAAGTCATACGCAGATTTTTGACGGCATGGAAGGGTCAGTGCCTCTGACCCCCAAGTTTTTCAAGGCTCAACTGTATTCATATATGTACGTGCAGAATACATTCTACCAACTAGGTGTGAGATATGTAATGTATGTCTATATCTGCATTGCATGTATACTGGTATACATATACATATATTGTCATATATACATGTGATAATATATATAATGTCACCATTATATGTGCCATATATGTATCATCACATATTTGATGTACATATACGTCTTAGATGTAATATCGTTAAGTAGGCAAATACATGCATCAGCAAAGAGTGAGATAGATGTGTCCCATATATACAACATGGATAAATTTTGAAAACATTATGCTAAAGGAAGAAGCCAGTAACAAACACAACATATTGTAAGAGTCCATTTATATGAACGCTCAGGATAGGCAAATCAATAAAGACAGAAAGTTGATTAATTGTGTTGCCAGAGGCTTGGGAAGAGTTTGGGGAGTGATTACCAATGGATATGGGGTTTCTTTCTTGGAGTAATGAAGTGTTCTAAAATTAGATTGTGTCCATATTTGTACAACTTTGTGAATATACTAATAACATTGAATTGTATACTTTAAATATATGATTTTAGAAGAATGTGAGTTATATCTCAAAGCTGTTAAAAGGAAAAATATAGACTAGAGGGAAAATATAGAGGGAAGGAATGAAATCCAGAAGACAGACGGTTTATTCTTGGTTAGAAAATGACACATTTCTTTCACTATAATCAGATAAAAGACATCTCTCAGGTCTATTTTGCATTACTCTTTTTCTTTTTCTGTGAAGACTGTCGCTGCTGTTGATTTTAGCTGGATTTCATTTATATAAAAATATCTTGTGAATCTCACACCATGTAATTTTCTCATTTATCTGAGTGATAACGTCTGCTAGTGTTCATTAGCAGTTTGGACATGAAGTGCTAGATGCAAATCTCCTAGATGACCATACTCTTTCTTAGTCTACAGACAGATCCCAACATTTACTTCATTATCTTTAATGAAGATATCATTATGCTTTATTTCTGCCTGAAATAATTTTGAGTCATTCCTGCCCATGGCTTAGGGCGTCCAATTCGATGGAATCTTAGATTAAGCTATCTTAGTTTCTTGGAGATGCATATGTGCTGTTCCCATAATCTAGGAGCTGAGGGTTAAGATGAGTTAGACCTCAGTCTAGAAGCATGGCCACCGCATCTTCCTGAGTTATAAATGTGTTGTATAATTACTTTCTAGTCAGTAGGCAAGTATGAAAATCTGGGAAATGCCAGGTCACTCATTGCATAAGCCTCTCTTATGACCTAGAGGGGTGGAATAGGGAGCAGAAAGGAGGCTCAAGAGGAAGGGGATATATGTATACTATAGCTGATTCACATTGCTGTAGAGCAGAAACTAATACACCATTGTAAAGCAATTATCCTCCAAACAAAATAAAAAATATAGAAATTTTAAAAGACATTAAAAATATTGCCCAGTCTTTTTTATTGTCAACACCTAGTTTCTGTTTTATTCAGAAATTTGTGGTAAATACTGTGGAAAAGATAATAGATTATTTACAAAAATTAAGGTTAAAAATAGACTCTATCAGATATGTAAGAGCTGAAACAATTCAACACAACAGATTCAGGACTAAAAGAAAAGATATAAAGTACAAAGTAAAGTCGCTCAGTTGTGTCCAACTCTTTGCGATCCCATGGACTCTAGCCTATCAGGCTTCTCCATCTATGGAATTTTCCTGGCAAGAGTACTGGAGTGGGTTGCCATTTTCTCCTCCAGGAGATTTTCCCAACCCAGGGATTGAACCTGCATTGCACGTCTCCCTCATTGCAGGCAGACACTTTACCATCTGAGCTACTAGTAAGAGAAATGGTGAAGTCTTTAAATGAGAAGGAAAATGACAGTAAAGAGCTATCTGAATCTATACAAGGGAATAAAGAACACCAGGAATGGTAGCTGCATAGGTAAGTACATGAGAATTTCTTTATTACTAGTGGTCATCTATTTGCTTTAGTCTTGTTGCCATAATACCTATGCATGCATGCATGCTCAGTCACTTCAGTCGTGTCCAACTCTTCATGGCTCATGGACTGTAGTCCCCGAGATTCCTCTTTCCACAGGAGTATCACAAGAACACTGGAGTGGGTTGTCATTTCCTTCTCTGTCATAGTACCTAATGTTGATGAAATCAACTATTACTGTGAAAAAAACACACACACACACAAATAAGGAACAATCTGCTGCAGCCATAGCTATGAAAAAGCAATTGCTTTCTAAAATGAACCCACATTCATTGCGACAAAATATCAATTATTTATATCATAAGTTCACTTTGAATACTTTCTATTGAAATATTACAGAAGAGTGCACAACTAATAATAATAGAAACACAGCCCACTGTGTTTTCACAAAGAGAGCACAAATGTGTAACCAGAATCCAGATCAAGAAAGGGAATATTATTAATATTGTAGAAATTCCTCTTGTACTTCCATCTAATAACTACCTTCTCCTGAGAGGCACCCTGACTTCAGTTCAGTTCAGTTGCTCAGTCATGCCCAACTCTTTGTGACCCCATGAATCACAGCACGCCAGGCGTCCCTGTCCATCACCAACTCCCGGAGTTCACTCAGACTCACGTGCATCGAGTCAGTAATGCCATCGAGCCGTCTTATCCTCTGTCATCCCCTTCTTCTCCTGCCCTCAATCCCTCCTAGCATCAGGGTCTTTTCCAATGAGTCAACTCTTCCCATGAGGTGGCCAAAGTACTGGAGTTTCAGCTTCAGCATCATTCCTTCCAAAGAAACCCCAGGGCTGAATCTCCTTCAGAATGGACTGGTTGGATCTCCTTGCAGTCCAAGGGACTCTCAAGAGTCTTCTCCAACACCACAGTTCAAAAGCATCAATTCTTCGGCACTCAGCTTTCTTCACAGTCCAACTCTCACATCCATACATGACCACTGGAAAAACCATAACTTTGACTAGATGGACCTTTTTGACAAAGTAATGTCTCTGCTTTTCAATATGCTATCTAGATTGGTCATAACTTTCCTTCCAAGGAGTAAGTGTCTTAATTTCATGGCTGTAGTCACCATCTGCAGTGATTTTGGAGCCCGAAAAAATAAATTATGCCACTGTTTCCACTGTTTCTCCATCTATTTCCCATGAAGTGATGGGGCCAGATGCCATGATCTTCATTTTCTGAATGTTGAGCTTTAAGCCAACTTTTTCACTCTCCACTTTCACTTTCATCAAGAGAAACCTATTTGCAGGTCAGGAAGCAACAGTTAGAATTGGACATGGAACAGCAGACTGGTTCCAAATAGGAAAAGGAGTACGTCAAGGAATATGCAGAGTACATCATGAGAAACGCTGGGCTGGAAGAAGCACAAGCTGTAATCAAGATTGCGGGAGAAATATCAATAACTCTGACTTTCAACATCATAAATAACTTTTGCCTGTTTTTGAATTTTATATAAATAGAATTACATATTATATACTTAAAAATATGGCTTCTCTCATTTAATCTTATGTTTAACAGATTCATCTATGCTGTCCTATGTAACATTTGTTTATTTATTTTCATTGTTGTGTTGTATTTCATTGTATGATTATACAATTTATTTATCTATTCCACTACAATGGGTATATGGTTGGTCTCATATTTTGGCTATTATGAATGGCACTTTTACATATACATTTCTATGTGTCTTTTGATGAATACATATTTGCATTTCTGTTGACTATATGCCTTGCAGTATAATAAGATAATCAGTGCACTTCATCTTTTAGTGATGTCCAACTTTTTGTGACCTCATGGACTATAGCATGCCAGGCTTCTCTGTCTATCACCAACTCCCAAAGCCTGCCCAAATTCATGTCCATTGAGTCAGTGATGCCATCCAATCATCTCATCCTCTCTTGCCCCCTTCTCATCCTGCCTTCAATCTTTCCCAGCATCAGGGTCTTTTCCAATGAGTCACCTCACCAGTTGGCCAAAGTATTGGAGCTTCAGCTTTAGCATCGGTCCTTCCAATGCATATTCAGGACTGATTTCCTTTAGGATTGACTGGTTTGATCTCCTTGCAGCCCAAGGGACTCTCAAGAGTTTTCTCCAAAAACCACAGTTCAAAAGCATCAATTCTTTGGCACTCAGCCTTCTTTATGGCCCACCTCTCACAACCATACATGAATACTGGAAAAACCATAGCTTTGACTAGATAGACCTTAGTTGGCAAAATAATGTCTCTGCTTTTTAATATGATGTCTAGGTTTCTCATAACTTTTCTCCCAAGGAGCAAGAGTCTTTTAATATAATGGCTGCAGTCAACATCTGCAGTGATTTTGGAGCCCAGGAAAACAGTCTATCACTGTTTCCATTGTTTCTCCATCTATTTGCCATGAAGTAATGGGATCAGATGCCACGATCTTGTTTTTTTGAATGTTGAATTTTAAGCCAATTTTTTCACTATCTTCTTTCACTTTCATCAAGAAGCTCTTCAGTTTCTGTTTGCTTTCTCCCATGAGGGCAGTCTCATCTACATATCTGAGGTTATAGATAATTATCTGGCAATCTTGATTCCAGTTTGTGCTTCATCCAGCCCAGCATGTCTCATGATGTACTCTGCATATAAGTAAGCAGGGTGACTATATACAGCCCCGATGTATTCCTTTCCGAATTTGGAACAAGTCCATTGTTCCATGTCCGGTTCTAACTGCGGCTTCTTGACGTGCATACAGATTTCTAAGGAGGCAGGTAAGGTGGTCTGGTATTCCCATCTCTTAAAGAATTTTCCACAGTTTTTTTTTTTTTTTTTATCCACACAATGGTTTTAGCATAGTAGTGAAGGAAAAATAGATATTTTTTCCAGAATTTTTCTGTTTTTCTATAACCTGACAGATGTTGGCGATTTGATCTCTGGTTCCTCTACCCTTTCTAAATCCATCTTGAACATCTGGAAGTTCTCAGTTCATTTACTGTTGAAGCTCACTTGGAGAATTTTGAGCATTACTTTGCTAGCATGTCATGTGTTGTGATGTAATGTGATGTGAAAGTTGCTCAGTCGAGTCAGACACTTCCAACACCATGGACTATACAGTTCTTGGAATTCTCTAGGCCAGAATACTGGAATGGATAGCCTTTCCCTTTTTCCAGGGGATCTTCCTAAGCCAGGAATCTAAGCCAGGTCTCCTACATTAGCTTCCCTTGTGGCTCAGCTGGTAAAGAATTTGAGTGCAATGCAAGAGACCTGGGTTTGATTCCTGTTGGGAAGATCCCCTGGAGAAGGGAAAGGCCCACTCCAGTATTCTGGCCTGGAGAATTCCAGGGGTCACAAAGAGTTGAACATGACTGCTAGCATGTAAGAGAATGCAATTGTGCAGTAGTTTGTCTTTCTTTTTTTATTTTATTTTTTTAATTTTTATTTTTACTTTATTTTACTTTACAATACTGTTTGGTTTTGCCATACATTGACATGAATCTGCCACGGGTGTACATGAGTTCCCAATCCTGAACCCTTCTCCCACCTACCACCCCCGTTTGTCTTTCTTTGGCATTGTCTTTCTCTGGGATTGGAATGAAATCTGACTTTTTCCAGTCCCATGGCAACTGTGGAGCTTTCCAAATTTGCTGGCCTATTGAGAATAACATTTAACAGCATCATCTTTTAGGATTTGAAATAGCTCAACTGGAATTCCATCACCTCCACTGGCTTTGTTTGTAGAGATGCTTCTTCCTAAGACCCACTTGACTTCACACTCCAGGATGACTGGCTGTAAGTGAGTGATCACACCATCGTGGTTATCTGGGTCATCAACATCTCTTTTATATAGCTCTTTTGTGAATTCTTGCCACCTTTTCTTAATCTCTTTGGCTTCTGTTAGGTTCATACTGCTTCTTTCCTTAATTGTGTCCATCTTTGCATGAATTCTTCCCTTTGTATTGTATTTCTAATTTTCTTGAAGAGATCTCTAGTCTTTCCCACTCTACTGCTTTCCTCTATTTCTTTGCATTGATCACTTAAGAAGTCTTTCTTATCTCTCCTTGCTATTCTTTGGAACTCTGCATTCAGATGGGTATATCTTTCCTTTTCTCCTTTTCCTTTCACTTCTCTTCTTTTCTCAGTTATTCGTAAGGCCTCCTCAGACAACCATTTTGTCATTTTGCATATTTTTCCCCCTGAGGATGGCTTTGCTCATCAGATTTTGTACAATGTTACAAACCTCCATCCATAGTTCTTCAGGCACTCGGTCTGTCATATAATCCCTTGAATCCATTTGTCACATCCGCTGTATAATTGTAAAGGATTTGATTTAGGTCATACCTGAATGGTCTTGACAGATCAGATGTCATAGCTTTGACTAGATCTCCTTGGACTACACGGAGATCAAACCAGTCAATCTTAAAGGAAATCAGTCCTGAATATTCATTGGAAAGACTGAAGCTGAAGCTGAAACTCCAATACTTTGTACACCTATGCGAAGAGCTGAATCATTGGAAAAGACCCTGATGGTGGGAAAGGTTGAAGGCAGGAGGAGAAAGGGGCGACAGAGGATAAGATGGTTGGATGGCATCACCAACTCGATGGACATGAATTTGAGCAAGCTCTGGGAGTTGGTGATGGACAGAGAAGCCTGGAGTGCTGTAATCCATGGGTTGCAAAGAATCAGACACAACTGAGTGAACTAAATTAAATGGTCTAGCAGTTTTCCCTACTTTCCTCAACTTAAGTCTGAATTTTGCAATAAGGAGTTCATCATCCGGGCCACAGTCAGCTCCCAGTCTTGATTTTGCTGACTGTCTAGAGCATCTCCACCTTCGGCTGCAAAGAATCATTCTGATTTTGGTATTGACCATCTGGTGAGGTCCATGTGCAGAGTCATCTCTTGTGTTGTTGGAAAAGGGTGTTGGAAGAGGGTGAGCAAAACTCTGTTAGCCTTTGTCTTGCTTCATTTTGTATTCCAAGGCCAAACTTATATGTTCAACTTTCCCAAATGATTGTACGAAAAGCCATATCAGCTATACATAAAATTTACATAAGGCATATATATATATATATATATATATATATATACACACACACACACATATATATAGGCTGTTGTTGTTCAGTTGCTAAGTCATGTCCAATTCTTTGTGACCCCATGGACTGCAATGGGCCAGGCTCTTCTGTCCTCCACTTTCTCCCAGCATTTTTTCAAATTCATGTCCATTGAGCTGGTCATGCTATCTAACCATCTAATTCTCTGCTGCCTCCTTCTCCTATTGCCTTCAGTCTTTCCCTACATCAGGGTCTTTTTGAATGAGTCAGCTCTTTGCATTAGCTGGCCAAAGTATTACAGCTTCAGCTTCAGCATCAGTCCTTCCAATGAATATACAGGATGGATTTCTAGGATTGACTGGTTTGATCTCCTTGCAGTCCAGGAGAATCTCAAGAGTCTCCTCCAACACCACAGTTCAAAAGCATCAATTCTTTGGTGCTCAGCTTTCTTTATGGTCAACTCTCACATCCATACATGATTAGTGGAAAAACTGTGGCTTTGACCATATGTACCTTTGTCAGCAAAGTGATATCTGTATTTTTTAATGTATGGTCAAGGTTTGTGATAGCTTTCCTTCCAAGGAGCAAGTGTCTTTTAATTTCATGGCTTTGGTCACCACCTGCAGTGATTTAGAGCCCAAGAAAATAAAATCTATCACTGCTTCCATTATTTCCCCATTTATTTTGAGTTTCAAGCCAGCTTTTTCACTCTCCTCTTTCACTCTCATCAAAAGGCACTTTACTCGTAGCTGATTGATGTCAATGTATAGCAAAATGAATACAGTATTGTAAAGCAAAACAAGCTAAAAAATAAAAATTAATTAAAATTTTAAAAAGGCACTTTAGTTCCTCTCACTTTCTGCCATTAGAGTGGGATCATCTGCATATCTTTGTGATAGCTTTCCTTCCAAGGAGCAAGTGTCTTTTAATTTCATGGCTTTGGTCACCACCTGCAGTGATTTAGAGCCCAAGAAAATAAAATCTATCACTGCTTCCATTATTTCCCCATTTATTTTGAGTTTCAAGCCAGCTTTTTCACTCTCCTCTTTCACTCTCATCAAAAGGCACTTTACTCGTAGCTGATTGATGTCAATGTATAGCAAAATGAATACAGTATTGTAAAGCAAAACAAGCTAAAAAATAAAAATTAATTAAAATTTTAAAAAGGCACTTTAGTTCCTCTCATTTTCTGCCATTAGAGTGGGATCATCTGCATATCTGAGGTTCTTGATATTTCTTCCATCAATCTTGATTCCAGCTGTGATTTATCCAGCCCATTATTTCTCATGATATACTCTGCATATAATTTAAATATGCAGGTCAACATTATATAGCCTTGTCATACTCCTTTCCCAATTTTGAACCAGTCAGCTGTTCCATATCCTGATCTAACTGTTGTTTCTTTGCCCACATACCAGCTTCTCAGGAGACAGGTAAGGTGGTCTGTTACACTCATCTCTTTAAGAATTTTCCACAAATTGTTGTGATTCACATATTCAAAGACTTTAACATAGTCAATGAAACAGTGATAGATGTTTTTCTGTAATTCCCTTGCTTTCTCCGCAATCGAATAAATGTTAGCAATTTGATCTCTGGTTCCTCTGCCTGTTTGAAACCCAGCTTGCACATCTAGAATTTCTCAATTCATGTACTACCAAAGCTTAATTTTGCCTTCCTAGCATGTGAACTGAGTGCAATTGTATGGTAGTTGGAGCGTTCTTTGCCATTGTCCTTCTTCGGAATTGGAATGAAAACTGACATTTTCCACTCCTGTGGCCATTGCTGAGTTTTCTAAATTTGCTGACATATTGATTGCAACATTTTAACAGCATCACTTTTATGGTTTTAATTAATTCAGCTGGAATCCTATACCTCCACTAGTTTTGTTTGTTGTTATGCTTCCTAAAGCCCACTTGACTTCACATTCCAGGATGTGCAGCTCTGGGTGAGTAACCACACCATCATGCATAGCCCAGTCATTAAGGCCTTTTTGTATAGTTCTGTGTATACTTGCCACCTCTTCTTAATCTCTTCAGCTTTTGTTCAGTTCAGTTCATTCCCTCAGTCGTGTCTGACTCTCTGTGACTCCATGGACTGCAGCACGCCAGGCTTCCCTGTCCACCACCAACTCCCAGAACTTGCTCAAACTCATGTCCATCAGTCGGTGATGCCACCCAACCATCTCATCCTCTGTTGCCTCCTTCTCCTCTTCTGTTTAGCTTCTGTTAGGACATTACTGTTTCTGTCCTTTATTGTACTTATCTTTGCATGAAATGTTCTCTTAATATCTCCAGTTTTCTTGAAGAGATCTTTAGTGTTTCCCATTATCTTCATTTCCTCTATTTCTTTGCATTGTTCATTTAAGAAGGCCTTCTTATCTCACCTGGCTATTCTTTGGAACTCTGCATTCAGATGGGTATATCTTTCCCTTTCTCCTTTGCCTTTTACTTCTTTTCTTTCCTTATCTCTTTGTAAAACTTCCTCAGACAACCACTTTACCTTCCTGCATTTCTTTTTCTTGGAGATGATTTTGGTCACTGCCTCCTGTATGAACCCTTATCCATAGTTCTCCTGGCACTCTTTGTACTAGATCTAACCCCTTGAAACATTCATCAGTTCAGTACAGTTCAGTTCAGTCACTCAGTCATGTCCAACTCTTTGTGACCCCATGAACTGCAGCACTCCAGGCCTCCCTGTCCATCACCAGCTTCCAAGTTCACTCAAACTCACGTCCATTGAGTCAGTGATGCCATCCAGCCATCTCATTTTCTGTGGTTCCCTTCTCCTCCTGCGTCCAATTCAGTCAAAGGCTTTGGCATAGTCAATAAAGCAGAAACAGATGTTTTTCTGGAACTCTCTTGCTTTTTCCATGATCTAGAAGATGCTGGCAATTTGATCTCTGGTTCCTCTGCCATTTCTAAAACCAGCTTGAACATCTGGAAGTTCATGGTTCATGTATTACTGAAGTCTGGCTTGGAGAATTTTGAGCATTACTTTACTAGTGTGTGAGATGAGTGCAATTAAGCATTCTTTGGCATTGCCTTTCTTTGGGATTGGAATGAAAACTGACCTTTTCCAGTCCTGTGGCCACTGCTGAGTTTTCCAAATTTGCTGGCATATCAAGTGCAGCACTTTCACAGTATCATCTTTCAGGATTTGAAATAGCTCTACTGGAATTCCATCACCTCCACTAGCTTTGTTCTTAGTGATGCTTTCTAAGGCCCACTTGACTTCACATTCCAAGATCTCTGGCTCTAGGTGAGTGATCACACCATCGTGAAATATTCATCAACTCCCACTGTATAACGATAAGGGATTTAATTTAAGTTGT
The DNA here is from genome assembly GCA_006408695.1 of Aepyceros melampus. NCBI lineage: Eukaryota > Metazoa > Chordata > Mammalia > Artiodactyla > Bovidae > Aepyceros > Aepyceros melampus. The sequence continues at coordinate 239,247 of SJXQ01009475.1, read as the reverse complement.
ACCTGAGTGGCCTAGTGGTTTTCCTTACTTTCTCCAATTTAAGTCTGGATTTTGCAAAATAAAACTCATCACCTAACCCATGGTCAGCTCCAGGTCTTGTATTTGCTGACTGTAAATGTTTCTCCACCTTCAGTTGCAAAGAACACAATCAATCTGATTCCAGTATTGATATCTTGTGATGTCCATGTGTAGAGTCATCTCTTGAGTTGTTGGTGTAGGTATAAAATTTGTGTTTTGCCCCATTCTATTACTTGCTCTTTCATTTTCTTAATAGAGTCTTTTGACAAGCAGGTGTTTTAAATTTTAATGCATGCTCATTTATTAATTTTTCCTTTACTCTTAAAAGTTCAGGAGACAAAGTGAGTAAATGCATTGATGTGGTTGCTAAAATAGTTAATAGTATCCAATGCATCCTTACTAAAAGTATTAATACAAAGTGAGTGACACTCCCACTCTTCTATATGATATTTGTACCTTACAGAGATAAATGATTTCTTTTTTGAGCAGTATGAAAGTTTTGGAATGATTAGAATGTGTTTCAGGAAAAGATATTTAGGACATTCAGGATTCTAAAATAATTTAAAAGCTTGACCTCTGAGATGGAGGTTAAAAGATATGGTGGAATTTAGGTTGAAAACACTACATAATAGGTGTGTGGAAGTATTGCCTTGAAAGCAAAATTCAACATGTTCTTTATCACTGCAAGAGGGTTAACAGGTCCTAAGGGCTGAAAATGTCAGGGCTATCAATTTCAACTTGTCAAGGAGCATTCAGTCTTGTGACAGTGGTTCAAAAATGGAAGGTAAATGGGTTTCTACCCATGAGTAGTGTTAAAAGGGATTATGGTACTGATTGGAAAATCTCCTAAAGGAAATTATCCTTTCCTGAGTGCTGTATCTCCTTAGATCCTAGCATATGTTGAGTTTCCCAGAAAGCAAATCCTGATTGGAAGAGAAAGAAGCAGGAATGGGCTGAAGGAGGAGTTACAAGTAATGCAGACCCAGTAATAGCCTGGGCCAATCCTTCAGAGAACTCTGTAGGTAGCGAGGCCATTCAGAGTTGTACCAAATTGAATGGAGATGGTCAGGCCCTTATCCTCCCATATTGATTACTCATTGGTTGTGAGCTTCTCTGAGAAGGACTGTGACCTTCGGGCAGCTTTCTGCAACTGAAGCAATTTCTAAAGGTCCTGAGAGCTGAAGAGCCCTAATGGCCACATTCCCAAGAGCTGGATAACAAGTCTTTCCTTGAGGTAAGATCACATTATGTAGAGCAGTAAATTATAAAGCTTTTCACAAATTGTTTTATATATCTTTACTTAAAATTTATCACCTTCATTTGATTTGTCATATCCATATGGTTTAACTTGTTTCACCACAAATATCACCTTGACCACCATTCCAAGAATAGTAGCAATGTCTCCAGAAGCCACCTACATCTTACACCTCTCCTTGTGGTCAGACATTCCTCCCTCCATGAACTGTTCAGCTGCCCCCTCAACCATATATGTCACCAACCAAAAAGTGCTGGCCATTACTCATCAGTGTGGAAGTCCACCTGTGCTGCAGCTCACGCATAAAGAATTGAGGTTCTGTGTGATTTTTGTCCAAAATCAATATGTGCAGTCCCTGATCTAATTTCATTTGAAGAATGATGGTATTCTTGCTTTGGGAATCCATGTATATTCTTGCCCGTGAACAGTATGTAAAGGCAAAAAGATATGACACTGAAAGATGAGCCCCCCAGGTTGGTAGGTGTCCAATATGCTAGTGGGGCAGAGCGGAGAAATAACTCCAGAAAGAAGGAAGATGCTGAATGAAAGCAGAAATGATGTTCAGTTGTGGATGTGTCTGGTGGTGAAAGTAAAGTCTGATCCTATGAAGAACAATACTGCGTAGAGAACTGGAATGTTAGCTTCATGAATCAAACTAAATTGGACATGGTCAAACAGGAGATGGCAAGAGTGAACATCAACATTTTAGGAATCAGTGAACTAAAATGGATGGGAATGGGCAAATTTAATTCAGATGACCATTATATCTACTACTGTGAGCAAGAATCTCTTAGAAGAAATGGAATAGCCCTTACAATCAATGAAAGAGTCTGAAATGCAATACTTGGTTGCAATCTCAAAAACAACAGAATGATCTTGGTTTGTTTTCAAAGGTAAATCATTCGATATCACAGTAATCCAAGTCTATACTTCAACCACTAATGCTGAAGAAGCTGAAGTTGAATGGTTCCATAAGTGCTGCAAGATCTTCCAGAACTAATACCAAAAGAAGATGTCCTTTTCATTACAGGGGATTAGAATGCAAAAGCAGGAAGTCAAGAGATACTTGTAATAGTAGACAAATTTGGCCTTGGAGTACAAATGAAACAGGGCAAAGGCTAACAGTTTTGCCAAGAAAATGCACTGGTCATAATATACATCTTATTCCAACAACACAAAAGATGACCAGATGGTTAATACTGAAATCAGATTGATTATATCCTTTGCAGTTGAAGATGGATAAACTGTATACAGTCAATAAAGCAAGACCAGGAGTTGACTGTGGCTCAGATCATGAGGCCCTTATTGCAAAATACAAACTTAAATTGAAGAAAGTAGTGAAAACCATAGGCCATTCAAGTATGACCTAAATCAAATCCCTTATGATTATACAGTGGAAGTGACAAACAGAGTCAAGAGATTAGCTCTGGTAGAGACAGCACTTGAAGAACTATGAGCAGAGGTCCATTTTACAGGAGGCAGTGATCAAAACTGAAATTCAAGAAGGCAAAGTGGTTGTCTGAGGAGGACTTACAAATAGCTGAGAAAAGAGGGAAGTGAGAGGCAAAGGAGAAAAGGAAAAATATATCCATCTGAATGCAGAGTCCCAAAGAATAGCAAGGAGAGATAAGAAAAATCTTCCTAAGTGAACAATTCAAAGAAATAAAGGGAAAAAATAAAATGGGAAAGACTAGTTATCTGTACAAGAAAATTAGAGATACAAAGGGAACATTTCCTGCAAAAATGGGTACAATAAAGGACAGAAACACTAAGGACCTAACAGAAGCCAAAGCGATTAACAAGAGGTGGCAAGAATACACAGAAGAACTATACGAAAAAAAAAATCTTAATGAACTGGATAACCATGACAGCGTGGTCACTCACCTAGAACAAGATATTGGAGCATAAAAGTCAAGTGGACCTTAGGAAGCATTATGATGAACAAAGCTAGTGGAGGTGATGGAATTCCAGTTGAGCTATTTCAAATCCTGAAAGCTGATGCTATTAAAGTGCTGTACTCGATACAACAGCAAATTTGGAAAACTCAGCAATGGCCACAGGACTTGAAAATGTCAGTTTTCATTGCAGTTCCAAAGAAGGGCAATGTCAAAGAATGTTCAAAATACCACACAATTGTGCTCAGTACCATGCTAGGACGGTATTGCTCAAAATCCTTCAAGCTAGGCTTTAAGAGTAAGTGAACTGAGAACTTCCAGATGTACAAGTTGGATTTTAAAGAGCATAGGAACCAGAGATCAAATTGCCAACATCCACTAGACCATAGAAAAGCACAAGAATTCCAGAAAAATATTTATTTCTGTTTCATTGACTATGCTAAAGCCTTTGACTGCATGGATCACAACAAACTATGGAAAATTCTGAAATAGATGGGAGTATCAGACCACCTTATCTACCTCCTGAGAAATCTTTATGCAGATCAAGAAGCAACAATTAGAATCAGACATAGAACAACAGACTGGTTCCTAATTGGAAAGAAGTATGTCAAGGCTGAATATTGCCACTCTACTTATTTAACTTATATGCAGAGTATTTCATGGGAAATGCCAGGCTGGATAAAGCATAAGCTGAAATCAAGATTTCCAGGAGACATGTCAACAACTTCAGATTTGCACATGACACCACCTTAATGGCAGAAATTGAAGAGGAATTAAAGAGCCTCTCAATGAAAGTGAAAGAAGAGAGTGAAAAAGTTGGCTTAAAGCTCAACATTCAGAAAACTAAAATCATGGCATATAGTCTCATCACTTCATTGCAAATAGATGGAGAAACAATGGAAATAGTGACAGACTTTATTTTCTTGTGCTTCAAAATCACTGTAGATGGTGAGTGCAGCCTGAAATTAATAAACATTTGCTCCTTGGGAGAAAAACTATCACAAGTCTAGACAGCATATTAATTAGCAAAGACATCACTTTGCCAACAAAGGCCTGTATAGTCAAAGCTATGGCTTTTTCCAGTAGTCATGTACAGATCTGAGAGTTGGACCATAAGAAAGGCTGAGCACTGAAGAATTGACACTTTTGAACTGTGATGCTGGAGAAGACTCTTGAGAGTCCTTTGAACAGCATGGAGATCAAATCAGTCAATTCTAAAGGAAATCAACCCTGAATATTCATTGGAAGGACTGATGCTGAAACTGAAGCTCCAGTCCTTTGACGACTTGGTGTGAAGAGCTGACACATTGGAAAAGACCTTGATGCTGGGAAATATTGAGGGCATGAGGATAAGGGGATGACAGAGAATGAGATGGTATCATTGACTCAGTGGACATGAATTTTAATAATCCTGAGAGATGGTGAAGGACAGGGAGTCCTGGCAAACTTCAGTCCATGGGTTTGCAAAGAGTTGGTCACTACTGAGAAACTGAACAATATAACAAAGCAGGTTTATGCCTACTGGGATATGACCTTCTGGGACCCTCAATGCTACTTTCACAAAAAATGAACTGTCTACAGAATTCTCTCTTCTTACATGGAACTCTAATTCTCAGAAGCAGCAAGAGCCATGTGTTGAAGTAAGCAAATCAAATATTTAAGTAAAAATGTATTTCACATTTAAACTGCTGTTTCAGGTATCAGCATATGCTTAGATATGACTACTTCTTCAGTTACAAAGGGGTTTAAGGGAGCTTGGGACATGTGTCCAGAGGTTGAACCTCCAGAACACATGCTGAATCAATTTAGCTCATTGGTAAATGAATTGGGAGAAGACAGTAAAGAAATAGGATGAATATATTTTAACAGTACTATTTATTTCAATATTTTGCTTATTTGAATAGCTGGGTGTTATTTAGGGAGAGGATAGGTCAAAAATAGTCAAATTTTGCTTCGGTAGCTTTGCTAGCAAGTGTTTCAGAGAAGGCAATGGCACTCCAGTCCAGTACTCTTGCCTGGAAAATCCCATGGACGGAGGAGCCTGGTGGGCTGCAGTCCATGGGGGTCACTAGGACTTGGACACGACTGAGCAACTTCACTTTCACTTTTCATTTTCATTCACTGAAGAAGGAAATGGCAACCCACTCCAGTATTCTTGCCTGGAGAGTCCTAGGGACAGGGGAGCCTTGTGGGCTGCTGTCTCTGGGGTCGCACAGAGTGGGACATGACTGAAGCGACTTAGCAGCAGCAGCAGCAACAAGTTGTTCACGAGGGCACAGCAGGCAAGGGCAATCAGGTTGTAGGTGGTACATTTTCCGTGGGTCTCTTCAGCATTCCTAGACTCTCTGAATTATTGCTACCAAGCTCACCACTAAAAAAGGGGTTGATCTATATTTTTTATAAGTTCTATTTACTTGCCTTGATCATGTTGAAACTGGTCATTAGTCTTTGGGACAAGCGTCTTTAGGTTAACTGCTGGGATGTGGTCATCTTAGAACATCCTTTGCCTGGAGAGTCCTAGGGACAGGGGAGCCTTGTGGGCTGCTGTCTCTGGGGTCGCACAGAGTGGGACATGACTGAAGCGACTTAGCAGCAGCAGCAGCAACAAGTTGTTCACGAGGGCACAGCAGGCAAGGGCAATCAGGTTGTAGGTGGTACATTTTCCGTGGGTCTCTTCAGCATTCCTAGACTCTCTGAATTATTGCTACCAAGCTCACCACTAAAAAAGGGGTTGATCTATATTTTTTATAAGTTCTATTTACTTGCCTTGATCATGTTGAAACTGGTCATTAGTCTTTGGGACAAGCGTCTTTAGGTTAACTGCTGGGATGTGGTCATCTTAGAACATCCCTGAGGAGAATGCTCTGATGTTCCCCAAACATACCCCTTCAGGAGTGGGCAACTTGCTCCTTGGATTCTGGGATTTAGTGAAAAAGTACCCTTAGTATTTCTCCCAGGTCTGATCCTCATCCAAAGGCAGACTGCATCCAGTGGGGGAAGTATGGGCCCAGACCCCTCACTCAAGGTCACCTAAGCTCCTGAGATCCCCAAAGTCTGAGACCTCTGTCAGAACTTCATTGCAGCTCAGTTTCTCCTCTGTCCAATCCTGTTTCCTTCTCCTTCTTCTAATGTGTGAATCCAAAGAGCTATCCAAAGTTTCCTAAAAGTGGAAACAAAACAATGATGTTTATTTGTAAAGTATCTGAAAAACACCCCATCTAGTAGCCGTGGTATGGTAACAATGCTTTTATGGCTATCAGCTCAGAAGTCAAACTTTCTGTCCTCAAATCCTGGTTCTCTCATTTGTTCACTATGGGATTTTAGTTGATAACTTAATCTCTTGAAGTGTTAGTTTACTTTTCTGTAAAATGGATATAGTATGTGCAAGCAACCTCTAGGGGTGCCCCAAATGGGGTCCCACAAGAAGCAGACTGATATAAAGTTTATCTGTAGGATGCTATTAGGAAGGAAATTGAAATTTAGGACAGATAACTCTAATGGGAGGTGGAGGAAACAAAAAAAGATCCAGATCACTGCATAATGTCTAAGAAGAACTGGACCATTTGGCCTTCCAGCCTGATGAAGAAAATGTTACAAAGATGGTCATAGGAAAAGTCAGGTTAAAAGATGATGGGATAAACTAAGATGATTCTATTCAGTGGGGAAAACATGTATTTTCTTCTTTTATTATACTCCATCCACTTCCAAAAATAAGTGGATGTGGCTTATGGATTTGAGCATAATATGTGCAAAGACAATTTTTTTCTAAAGGAAAAATAAAAATTCAAGAAGAAAAAGTATAGATATTTCAAACACCAGAAGTGAAAACTCATTTTATCTCATCTGATTAACAAAGTATACTATTTTCTGATATACCATTTCTGAAAAATAAACTTATTTTCTTGGAATTTAATCTAAGAAAAAATTTATCATGTGTGTTACTTTATATCTTAAAGTTGTTACAAAAAATCTATAGTAGAAATATTATTTGACTGGATGTTTTTATTTACTCTCCATTAAACCTGAGGACATAACATTACATATTTTTTCATTAAGGGTATTTTATGTGAATCTTAGGAAATATGGTTCACTTACGTTGCTTAATCTTACACTGCTAACATAACTAAGGGATAATGTTCACTGAATATAAAGCCATGACTCTCAACCCTGGTTGTACCTTATAGTCATTGGGGAGCTTTAAAATCTCTGATGCCGAGTCAGTGATGCCATCCGGCCATCTCGTCCTCTGTCATCCCCTTCTCCCCCTGCCCCCAATCCCTCCCAGCATCAGAGTCTTTTCCGGTGAGTCGACTTTTCGCATGAGGTGGCCAAAGTACTGGAGCTTCAGCTTTAGCATCATTCCTTCCAAAGAAATCCCAGGGCTGATCTCCTTTAGAATGGACTGATTGGATCTCCTTGCAGTCCAAGGGACTCTCAAGAGTCTACTCAAGGCTATGGTTTTTTCAGCGTCATGTATGGATGTGAGAGCTGGACTCTAAAGAAAGCTGAGTGCCGAAGAATTGATGCTTTTGAACTGTGGTGTTGGAGAAGACTGCTGAGAGTCCCTTGGACTGCAAGGAGATCAGTCTGGGTGTTCATTGGAAGGACTGATGTTGAAGCTGAAACTATAGTACTTTGGCCACCTGTTGCGAAGAGCTGACTCATTTGAAAAGAACCTGATGCTGGGATGGATTTAGGGCCAGAGGAGAGGGGGACAACAGAGGATGGGATGGTTGGATGACATCAGCCACTCGGTGGACGTGAGTTTGGGTGGACTCCAGGAGTCATTGGATGAACAGGGAGGCCTGGTGTGCTGCGGGTCATGGGGTTGCAAGGAGTCGGGCACGGCTGAGCGACTGAACTGAACTGAATGCTTAGAGATGTTAAGCATCTTTTAATGTGCTTGTTGGCCATCTGTATATGTTTTTTGGAGAAATGTCTATTTAGGTCTTCTGCCCATTAAAAAAACTTATTTTGTTATTGAAAAAATAAAATAAAATAAAATAAAATCTCTGATGCCTACACCACATCCTGGACCAGTTAAATCAGGATTTCAGCTGGGAGACCAGGCACTTTCTTAAAGCTCCCTGGGTAATCCAATGTGAAGTCAAAGTTAAAAACCACTGATATAAAGATGGAGCGAGTAGTTACTGTGCTCATTAGTCTGCCCTTTTAAATATTTTTTTCTCAGTGGAACTTCTGATAAATGCTAAGTTGCAATCATATAATATACCAATAAGTACATAAAGTGTAGTATTATGGGAAATTGATTAAATATCTGAAGCCAGTAAAGCAGGCCCAGGGATGACTAAATCTAAGAGGCTGTGTGGTAAATTAGTGGGGGATTTATTTATTATTTCTAGGTTAACAATGAAGTCAATCAATTACTCATATTTCCAGAGGTCAAAGCCTGTGACCAAGTTACTTTCCTCAGTAGTTTGCCTTAGAATGGCAGGTTAGTTAAGGATGAAGAAAATTCCATGGGGTTGAGGCCTTAAATATCTGGGAACACTAGCCTGATTCAATAGATGTTCTGAGTTCTAAAACTGCAATTCTCCCAAATGACTGGAGACTCTGGTTGAAGTTCCCAGGAATTAACATGAAATGTGACTTCATGAATTAAAATGTGTTTGTAAATGACTTGTAAAGAATAGTTTCATTCTTCACTAATGTAAGGCTGTGACCTTACATCTTATCAGAAGATCTAAGACCCAGATGGAATTGCAAATCTTTCCAAAGCCTTTCATTCCTTTCTCCTGTGGAGGAGCAAGCTCTGAAAGGCTTATAGCTCTCCTCTATTTCTGGGCCTTTCTGAGTCACTTTAGATCCTATAATTCACCTTGGCTACAAGCCACTACTCTTTTCACCCCTGTACTATTTAGGGTCATACACAGAAAAACTTAGCTAAGAAACAGACTAAAGTTTTGACCTCAGCCTGTTCCTAGCTCTGAGACCCTAAGCAAGTAGCCACATGTTTTTGAACCCATTTCCCAGTGTTTAATGGAGGGATAATCTGGCATCAAAATGTTTAATAAGGTACTTTATATTCAAGAAGTTATACATAAAATAATTAATAAAATGCTCAACAAACACAGTTTAGGGAAAGAGAATTGTAGTCTCAAATATGATAACTAGAGTTTTTCTAATCTGTGTTCAACTAAAAATTTGATAGTGTTTACAAGGCTCTGATGATATCCACTGACAAGAGGATTAAAATTATCTAGTTCTGTGTAACATGAAAGTCACCCTCCACTTGAAATGTGACTAGACTGAATTATAACTAGGTAAATATATACAGGGTTTAAAAAAGGATGAAAATGAGAATGTAAAATGCTATTTATTTAATATCAGTGACATAATTGATTTTAGATATAAGGATTAAATGAAATCTATTGTTCAAATTAATTTTACATATCTCTTTTTACTTTTTATAAACAAAATACAACTCATAGAAAACTTAAAATTGCTTATGTATCTCACATTTGTCCCCTGGGCTATGCTGCTTCTGTCTGCAGTGCTATTCTAGAGCTCCATCTTAGATATAACTTAAAAATAAGGAAGAATTAAACCTCATAGAGATTATATTTTCTGGAAACCGCCTTGTCTTTTGCTTTTCATACATTTGCACTGGTGACACCATGACATGAAATTGTGCTCTTGAACTTCTATCTTAGAATCATGTTAGTTTGGGGCTTTAGAAATGAAACATCCTTGAATAAAGACCATCGTTGGGTCTTTCATGAAATAAAACTCTTTACTGTGAGCAATATAATTGCTAAAGTTTACAAGACAGATTGTTGTTGTCCAGTTTTGTTTGTTTGTTTTTTCCTTCTTCTTTCAGTGAAGACACTTTTTTAAAGACCTTTGATTGCTTTCTGGATCATATCAAATATTACCTATAATTTATTGGATATTTGAGGGAGAGTGAGTGGTTTTGCATTTGTGTGGGATTTAGATGACTTCAATCAGGATGGCAAACAAACTAATTTTATAAGGAAAAGGTGGCACCAAGTACAGTACAATGTTGTTTAGTTGTTAAGTCATGTCTCACTGTTTTTTGACGCTATGGATGGCAGCCCATGAGGCTCCTCTATGCGTGGAGTTTTCCAGGCAGGAATATTGGAGTGAGGTTTCCATTTCCTCCTACAAGGGTTCTTCCTGACCCAGGGATCAAACCCACGTCTCCTGCATTGAGAGGCAGATCCTTTACCACTGAGCCACCAGGGAAGGCCAGAGTACAATACCTCTCTGGAAATGTAAGTCTGAAGGGCATCTGGATCTTGCTGACAGTGTGGTTATTGATGACAGCTTTACACCCAAGAACTCTTGTAAAGGCAGAAGTCATTGAGGGGCCTGATGTACAGCCACTGTACAAATACCTGGTAGAAATTACTATGAAATTATTAGAATACAATAGCTGGTCTAAAGGCTTGAATCATGTGTGCTATGTGTCAGCCAGGCTCAAATCTATAAAACTGCTGCTATTTTGTAGTATATCCATTGAGAGTCATTAGCTGAAACAATTTGTCTCCAATGTGGTTTTCCATGATATATTTATAAAATAATCATGCTACATGGTCACTTGTTCAGAGAGGCAGTCAAAAGACCTGTAATTGTATTTAGAATCTTGTATCTCACATTTCATATTTTCGTATAAAATAGCTTTGTCCAATAGAAATATAAGGTAAGCCATATGTAATTAAAAATTTTCTCATAGTCACATTAACAAAAGGGAAAGAATAGTAAAATTGATTTTAATGATATATTTAATTAGTCTATCTAAAGTATTGTCATTTTAACATATAATCATATATAAATATTATTCAAATATTTTACTTTTTTTTTTGTACTGCCTTACATCTGTTATGTATTTTCCCCTTACAGCATGTGTCAGTTTAGTCTGATAACATTTCAAGGGTATAATAGCAACATGTAGCCAGTGGCTACTGTATTGAACAGTGAGTGTAGACCTACAAGCACCTGTGTGTCCATGGGTGATCTGTCTACTTTTGTACCCCAGAAAGGCTGTATTTGATGTGGGGCAGTTGGACCACTGAGAGGTGATGAGCGTTGATAAGAGGCTTATGAGCTGAGATACTCCTGATCATTCTTGAGACAGGGCTTAGGTAGAGACCTGTGGGCTCTTGGAGAATTGTCTGCACTAATGGGCTCTGGAATAAGGAGTATGCCACGGAGCCAGTGAGAAGTTGTGGCATATTGTGCCAAAAAGTGTTTATTCAGGAGACTTGGATTACCTAAACCCTGCATATTCCAATGGTCTTCATGATGGCCGTTGACAAGATACTGGGGGGATAACCTCTGAGTCCTTGGAGTAGTCTGCCTGACAAGAATATCTTTGCATATCTGAGGCTTTGGGCCATGCCAGGTAGGTTATGCTAATGTGATTTATTGTTAATGGCCTTTGTATGCCTGGAGCTTTGGACCATACTGTTTGACCTACTGGGGGCTGAAGTTTGGAGTAGTTAAATTCAACTTGATGCCTATGAGATTGACCCCCACCCACAGACAAAAAAAAAAAAAAAAAAAACCATGGACCAAAGGCTTGCATGAGCTTCCCTGGTTAGCAACATTTCTCACATGCTGCCTCACATCTATACTGCAAGAAGTAATGTCCATAAGATTCCATTGGGAGAGGATGACTGGAAGCTGTGCCTGGTTTCTTCTGGACTCCACATTACATGCCTTCTTCCTATGCCTATTTTAATTTGTATTCTTTTGCTTTAGTAAACCATAACAATGACATTAATAGCTTTTCTAAATTCTGTGAATCCTGACACAAACCACTTGAGAGAAGTTTGGGGAGAGTGACACCCAAATAGGTGCACTGTCTTTTTTTTTTTTTTTTTTTTTTACTTTACAATACTGTATTTGTTTTGCCATACATTGACGTGAATCTGCCACAGGTATACATGAGTTCCCAATCCTGAACCTCCTCCCACCTCCCACCCCATATCATCTCTCTGGATCATCCCCGGCGTGCACTGTTTTTTATGCATCAACAATGCTACTGATAGAGGAAGGGGGATACAAAATGGGAATGTGAGAATGGGAATAGGGTCTTAGAGTCTTTGATGTGTTTATTATGTCAGGAACTTGTCTAGATGCTTTTCATGTAGCCATTAAGGATGTAATTCCTGCAAAAAATCTCTCATATTTCTTACAGAGAAGAAAATGAATATCCAGGCTCTAACCACCATGAGGCCAAACTGATAAACTGTGGTCCAAAGCTCCAGGCATCCAAACATCATTCACTCTAAATGAATAATAGCACAAGACCTCACACCCTGGGTCCAGCATATGACAGCAAAGATGTAACCATGTACATGGGACACATTGGCCGTTGCACATGTTGTAGAGTCTGTGGAGTTCTGGCCCACATCCCATCAACCCATATCACATTTCATGGTCCCTAGACAGGTCTGTGTCTTCCTGCATTACTAGGCCTGATGACAGCTTGGCTATGTTTGAATAAGACCCTCACCCAGTGAGGGACAATGATTGGTGACTGAATACCTGCCTTTTCTGGCCCCTCTTTGGAGGATTTGGAAGCACAGAGCTTGCACATGATCACCAGTGAACTTGAACCCCACTGCCTGCAGCTGTGTCCATTACATCACACACCACTTATTGGCATTCTTTCTTACCCATCAACCTCCCCACACCTTTGCTGTGTGAACTGTGATCCCCACCCAAATAAATTGTCTGTACCAACATTCTAAACTGAGCCTCTTATTTTGGTGGGGGCCAAGGGAGGCCTGGCATGCTGTGATTCATGGGGTCACAAAGAGTCGGACATGACTGAGCGACTGAACTGAACTGAAGACCAAGAAAAGAGATAAGATCATACCTGAATGAGAATATACAAAGCAGAAGGTCTGAAGGCCGGTGACAGCACAATTATGCCCTGTGTTTTGTGTTTGTGTCCCTTTCATAGCACATATATGGTCTTTTGTCCTATATTTGAATTACGTTAAATCACTGTACACAATTCTATTAATAGCATAAAATATGTACATGCAGCAAGTTGCCATGCATGGTGCTGTATTAAAATGTGTTCTTAGTACTTTAGTTTACCTGGCTAATTCTTGTTTTCCACCTTTAATACCATTAAAGTATGTACCTAAATGAACCATCATTTGTAAAGCTGAAAGCGGATATTTACTTAACCAAAATTAGACTTCCTAATTCCTATTAAAGGGCAAACCTACTTGGGGGGGGGGTGGTAATGGGGGTGGAATGAAGATAATGCTGATATTATTTTTCAGAGAATAAACAACCTTGTATAATCCTATTATGAACATTAGCATACATTTCACAGGCAATCTGGCAAAGAATAGAGGTCGTGACTCTGTACATTTGAAATACTATCCAGGGCATTGTACTAGAAAATGACAAAACCTACAGCTGTGTCAATGGGTCAAAAAGCGGTCATAGGACATTTCTCAGACACCATGGATTACTCAGAGAAAGTTTTGTGAAGACAACCTGTGTGTTAGGAAACATGTTTTTCATAGTGAAACAGGTCTAAAGGAATAGTTTATGTGACAAGCAGGGGTGGAAGCTGAGACAGAATGTTAACTGTCTTTAGTGGTTCATGATTAAGTTGAACTGTGACAAAACTCCAGTGTCCAATGAAATACAAATTGTTATTATGAAAACTTCCTTCACAGGGTACAGAAAATACAGTATCTGCTTCTGGTTAATTTCTTTTTCAGAACTACAAAAGAAGTCACTTAAATTTAATTAGTTTTACTGAGAATTTCCAATCTGGAAGACTAAAAGATTTTGGATTTTTTTTCCTAACTCATATTTGATGATACAGTTGACCCTTAAGCTGCATGGATTTGAATGGCACAGGTCCCTTCCAAGCAGATTTTTTTCAGTAGTAAATACTATAGTGCTCCACAATCCTTATCTGGTTGAATCCATGGATAAGGAAACTTATGTAAAGTTTTGTGGGTGTTGGACTGGGTGGAGGATTAACTTCTCTAACCCCTGCATTTTCAGAAGTCAACTGTAATAATCTATTTTACTGATATCTTTAGAACACATTAGACATATCAAAAATAATGTAGGAATTGGAGATCCACTGGGCTGAGGATCTTCAATTTTTCATGTACATATTTTATACTCCAGTTATATGTATTGGTCTCGGTTCTTTGATTTATTTACTTTCTCTGTGCATATCTCTTTCTGGATAAAATATGAAATTCACATGAGGATTAGATATAAAATATGCAATTATGTCTCCAAGGATTATAAGCATTACATAGTGTGTTTTTACTGTATTTCTATCTGAACTAAACCTGGAAAAGATGCCATCTCCATTAAATGTTGTTTTATTAGACTGAGCATATATCACAGGTATGGTCTACTTTTTAATATTTAAGGATAAGTTGACATTATCATTTAGTTACACACAAATTTTATAAATGTGAAACATTTGTCATTCTAAGCTATTTCTAATTATTTTTCACACATACAGTTTACTTAACTGACACCCAAGCTTGTTGGCAACTTTGTCATTTTCCTTTCTCTGACAATAGTGATGAATTGCTGTGAATTTGAAAGGAACTTAAAAATTCTGTATCAAGTCTGACAAATGATAGCATTCACTGCTTGTCAACATGGTCAGTGCAACATTGAATGGGAAACTGATAAACCTTCAAATCTTGGAGGTGAGGGGGGGAGGGTTCAGGATTGGGAACTCATGTACACCTGAGATGGATTCATGTCAATGTATGGCAAAGCCAATACAGTAATGTAAAGTAAAATAAAATAAAAATTAAAATTAAAAAAAAAAAACATCTTGGAGCTACTTCTTTCTCTGTAAGTATCATGGACTGAATGCATCTCTGTAAGTGGGTGTGCATTTTTAGGAAGATCCACAGAAAGGAAGTAACACTTCTTGCCAAAATATTAGAGTATAACACCTTCCCTCCCCTTAACAGTCTCCCAAAGTCTTCTCCTTATTCGAGAGACCTTGGAGTCAGATGTAGATGCCACTATCTTCCTATAGTAAAGCACTACAAGTCTACACAAACAGAGCCATGCATGCCTGACTAAACCCAATGCTGGTGACAGGAATTTGTAAGGTATCAAAGAAAGCAAAAACTTTTTAATATGCTATACATGTAGCCATTCTTTTTATCAGAAAATTTGAACAACCATACATAGGACATAGGATTTTCTACAACTTAAAGTTTGTCCTGATACAAGAAAGTAACCAGTCCATGGCAAAACTCTACAAAACACACAGAAGAAAGCAAGCAAAATTCAAGATGCCACTGAAAAACAATACCATTGCATCAGAAGAGAAACTGTTTTCTAATCTGGCCGAAGGATTTTCATAATTTCTTAATAATGAGGAATATTAGTTAAAATATTAATGTGCCAGTATGATGGCTCACATCTAAGGTTCTAATTAGTAACTGGCTCTTCTCAACAGAGAATGAGGAACCAGGCTCTTTACTTTGTGGCTCTGAATTTCCATAAGGCAATTGATGGAAATAGGAAAGAGCGTGGAACAGGCACATTTGCTTCTGACTGCTTGGCCTGGAAAAGTCCCTCATGATTTCACTTATTTCTCATTGTTGAGAGTTCATCACTTGGCCATACCCAGAGCAAGGAGCAGGAATGATGTGGCCTGCGACTGTACAGCCTCCTTCGGGTTACAGCTGTGTTCTATGGAGAAGGAGAAAAGATAGAATTGGGCAACTAGCTACTGCTATAGGAGGAAATGTCAATACCAGAATTTTGTGTGTGATGTCTGTGAGGTTTACCATCTAAGAACAAAAGAATAAGGAAGAAAATTTCCAACTGTTTCCAGATCTCTGCCTACTGAGGTTTTACTTATCTATCAAGGTCAATTTTTTTTTTTTTTTTGAAATTTTGGCCAATGAATTTGTGTGTGTGTGTGTGTGTGTGTGTGTGTGTAGAGATATATATGCATATTTTTTTTTTACTTTACAATATTGTATTGAGTACTACTCAGCCATTAAAAAGAGACACCGATGTATCAAGGTCAATTTTAAGTGTTCCTTTTCCCATGGAGCCTTCCCTAGCCCCCATCAAATACTTCCTGTCCTTCTGATTGGGGAACTAAGACCTCATCAGTGCTGAGGATTCCCCACTCAGTTTGCCTCACCAGGCTGTATCCATCCTGCAGGTGCTGGAATGTCAGCAATTAAGGCAGCTGTTCCCTTTCTTGGAGCTGCCCTCAGCCAAATTGAGACACCATACCTTGGAGGTTATAGGGCCCCTTCCTCTGATCCTGGGGATAGCTGACAGACAATGACTGGTGGGCATGTGAATAAAAGAGGCCATTCACAAGTGGAGACCAACTCTCCACACTCCAGAGCTCCCTGTGGGCTTAGATTGAGTCTAAACTCCAGCTCAACTCTTCTGTTTCTCTCATCCCCCTTCTCTGAGCACAGCCTCCCCTGCCCTGCAAGGAACCCTGTGTACTGAAATTCCTGGTTTAGGTTTTGCTTCTTGAGAATCAGGCCTGAGAACAGGAGTTACCTTATTTTCTAAAATTGAGAGACTGTCTGAAATCTTGGTGCATTCCCTAGAAGGACGTAGGGGACTTTCAGGATCCTCCATTGTCAGTGCAAGGTTTTTTCTTCCAAATACTAAGCAGGAAAAGGTGGGGAAATATTTTTATGTTTTTAACCATCAAGGAAGCTTGCTTAACCAAAAAATACAAATGAACCATAGCATCCCATCCATGAGCAATTAACACAAGATGAACTGAGGATCAAATGGAATATGAGTTGATGCAGCAGCTTACCTCAGAGCCCAGGATATAGCAAAGTGGTCATAACTATTGTTTTTGTTTGCCTTACTTTCATTCTAAAGCATTCTCACTATGATTTTTTTTTTTACCCCTGAGATAGGAAGAAAGAGTCAAAGTGGGCCCCATTTCTCTGAGTCATATCAAAAACATCAGAGTCAGTTTCAAATCATGAGTCCCCACAGTAGCAATCCAGATGTCATTGATTTAGTCTGAATGTGCCCCAAATTTGCTACAGAATCTCTAGAGTGGAGTCAGCAAGGAAACTTCTATTTGTATTTTATAATGTTCATTCTCAGCTTGTGACAATGAGAACATTTTAGGTTCTAGAATGAATTAATGCTTCATTAATATATTTAATAAGAATCAGACATGATATCATTGGTGTGTTTTAATTAATCCCTGTGGATATCTCTATATGGAAGTATTTCTTGATGTGAAACATTTAGAAACATGTCTAGAACTACCCTGATGGCAAAAGATAATGAGTCTTCTGCCTCTATTCAGATCAAACTCTAATAAGTTTCTAGATTAATGTGTAAAGATGGGAGTTCAGTTTCTCATGCAGACATTTAAACATCCCTATAATATCTCCATTAGCAAGCAAATGAGTTTCTTTTTCCTAATGCAATTATATGAATTTTTGCCTAACTTTACTTAAACTATTTCTTCTCTTGAAATAATTCAGCTCCTCCATTTTGCAAATCTACATATTTTTCTGCCTTTCCAGTCAAATATTTATCATGAAAAAATTTCCAAACTGCAATTATGTTGTAATTTTTTTGCTACCCAAAGTGCATCTTGGTTTGTTATTGAATTATTCAAGTTATCAAATAACTTGAACTACCAGTTGACAAACTTTTTACCAGTTGCAAACTTGTCTAGCTACACTGTACTCTGGATGTAGATCATGTTTCATATACTGCAATGTAGCCCTTATTGTGCCTGAAACACAGCAGAGCATACAAAAAGTGGTCAATATACTGAATGTTGAGGAAATGCACATCTCACTTTCCTTGATGCCATCATTACTGGGTCTCTGAGATGAAAGCGGGTCAGGAATGCCTTACTCTTCCTCAGCTCACTTCCTTGACCCAATGTGACCCAAGGGTGTTGGACAGTCAAGTGTGGAAAGGAATTATCTCCCTTGCCCCCCTCACCCAACACAGCTTGTCTGGAGTCAGCTTTAGACATTGAGAATGTCTATAATCAGGTTGGATGTAAAGGTCATTCCTACCTTAGAAAGGATCTGTTATATCTTTCCCTCAACAAGGAGCAAGACCCCATTAAGTGTCCACTGAAGCACAGATACCGTATGGGTATGGAAGAAGAGATACACACAAAGGGCTGTGTGTTGATACACATGGGAAATGTGAATATTTGATATATTTCTCATGGTTATTTTCTAAGGATGCAACTACAAAGTGTGTACATAATACACACTATAAGTAGTATAAATCTAAAGTGATCAATATACATTTATGTTGCTGCAGATATTTGATTTTAGATCACAGTAGATATTTGGAGTTTGTGCAGTATAGCAGTGAGAACCAGCCAAAGACATCTGCTTCCCTTTATCCTGAGTGTGTAGTGCTATGACTCATGTTTCTTAGACTCACATACTCCTCTAGAAATGCACATCATTTGGTCATGCTTTATGATCATGCTGTTTCTGAGGACAGTTTTGACCTTCAGCCATTCAGGAGGGTGAAGAAACTTGAATGACATGAGTAATGATGTCAGTCTCCAGCTCTTGCTGGTTTAGTGAATTTTGAGATGTTATTTGATTTCTCTGCTATTCAGTTTCCCCATCTATACAGTGAAGATAGTAGTATCCACGTGTTAGAATTGTTTTGAGCATTAAATGAGATGTATATAAGCCACTCAGCACAATTTAAGGAAAAATATCTAGTCATTTATCCATTCATGTAATAAATATGAATAATGTACCTACTATGTGTCAGCTCATATTCTAATAGAGAGAGACAATTTAAATTAGGCATACAGGACTTCGCTGGTGGTTCAGTGGTTAAGAATCCCCCTTCCAATGCAGAGGATGAGGGTCCCATCCCTGGTCAGAGAATTAAGATTCCTTGTTGCAGTGGAGCAACAAAGATCCTGGGTGCTGGAACTAAGACCTGACACAAATAAATAAATAATTTATTGATATAAAATAAATAAAGTATACAGCACGTTCTTCATCTCCTGTGGCAAAGAATAAAGTGAGGAAAAAGATGGGAAACTCTAGAGTAAGATTTTTGTGCAGACCCCACTGATTATGTATGGTTGATTAATAATATCTTAAGGGACAAGGGAGTTAGTTTTGTGTGAAGATAAACAAAGCGAATAGAGGAAACAGCAAATGGAAAGCCCCTTGAGTTGGAGTGTGTTTAATGAGTTTGATGAATACTGTAAAGGCCAGTTACCAAGGAGAAAAGAAGATTTGATGTTCAAGGTAATGGGAAGCTTGATCAAGTAGTCTTTTATAGCCAATTTAAAATGTGTGAGCACCTGGGGAATACCTGGGGAACTTCCAGATCCACATTCCACCACCTGCCAAGTCTTTTAAGTAGTAGATCACAGGCAATCACATGCTGTCTCTCTCCAGGTGAACTGAGCAAAGGAGTCCATAAATTTTGAAACTTATTATCACTGTTTCCTCACTTAGAAAAGACACAGCTGCCCAATGCGGCAAAGGCATTTTATGATTTGCTTTTGCTTTCAGTTTTGGGGAAGAAAAATGAAATATGAGGCATTTCTTATCAGCAACAAATAATCAAACAAAAACATCAACATTTGGTTCAACATTATTGCTGAATACAGCTGTGAAGGTGTTTCTGGATGAGATGGACATCTGAATCAGTGGATGAGGAAAGCAGATTGCCCTTTGCAGTAGGGGTAGGCCTCCTCCAATCTTTGAAGGCATAAATCAATGAGACTGAGGAAGGGGGAATTTGCTCTCTGCTTGACTGTCTTCAAACTGGAACCTTGGTCTTCTGCCTTTGAACTTGTGCTTTGGCTGGAACTATACCATCAGCTGGAGAAGGCACTGGTGACCCACTCCAGTACTTTTGCCTGGAAATTCCCATGGATGGAGGAGCCTGGTAGGCTGCAGTCCACGGGGTTGCGAAGAGTCAGACACGACTGAACGACTTCGCTTTCACTTTTCACTTTCATGCATTGGAGAAGGAAATGGCAACCCACTCCAGTGTTCTTGCCTGGAGAATCCCAGGGATGGGGGAGCCTGGTGGGCTGCCGTCTATGGGGTCTCACAGAGTCGGATACGACTGACGTGACTTAGCAGCAGTAGCAGCATACCATCAGCTCTCCTATATCTGCAGCTTTCTAACTGCAGGTCGTGGGATTTCTCAGCATCTATAATTGTATGAGAGTCTACTCTTTATTATCATTCTATCTATCTGTCTATCATTTATCTATCTACTTTCTTCTTGGTTCTGTTTTTCTAGAAAACCCAGACTAACAGAAGTCTCAATTTAAATGTAACCTCCTCTAAGAAGCAACTTCTCAGGTGGCTAGGTAAAGAATTTGCATGCCAATGCAGGAGACTCAGGTGACATGGTTTTCCTGGGTAGGGAAGATCCCTTGGAGGAGGAAATGGCAACTCACTCCAGTATTCTTGCCAGGAAAATCCCATGGGCAGAAGAGCCTGGTGAGCTATAGTCCCTGGGTTTGCAAAGAGTTGAACATGACTGAGCACACATGCAGTTTAGTTCCTCTAAGAAGTCTTATCTTTATTCTCAGGCTCAACCACTTGTTTCTCACACAGTAGTTATGACAAATAAATTATCTTATTTATCTGTTTTCTTATTTTTTACGTGTCTTCCCAACTATGAACGGGCTTCCCTCATAGCTCAGTCAGTAAAGAGTCTGTCTTCAGTGCAGGAGACCCAGGTTCGATTCCTGGGTCAGGAAGATCCCTGGAGAAGGAAATGGCAACCCACTCCAGTATTCTTGTCTGGAGAAACCCATGGACAGAGGAGACTGTTGGGCTATAGTCCATGGGGTCACAAGAGTTGGACACAACTTAGTGACTAAACCAACCAACTATGATATGCTTCTGAAGGTAGAGAACAAATGAGACCTATTTATTTCCTAAATGCCTTGCCTAAAGTCTGATGCAAAGTAGCTCTCAATAAATATATATAGAATAAATGAATGGATCAGTAAATGGATTTTTGATAGCATTTTGCCTAGATAATTGCACATTTTTCTAGTGGATTGAAATGCTGTCTCTATATTTCTGACTTCCAAACCATAATATTCCATCTTGAATTTTTATCCCTTGAATTCAAGATTTCAGTTTCCAAGTATATTTCATATATGTGCCTCAAATATCCAAAGCTAAACTCCATTTCTTTTACTCTCCAAATTTCCCTGTTATTACCTGTCTTTTTTGGTTATAATGGTCCAAACTTTCACCACGCTCAAGACCAAGAAGTCATCATTCATTCATTCATTCATTCATGGATTCATTAATTTGTTTGTGGAGCAGCTCCACATTCTATCACTGCATGCATAATGGTGAACAAAAGGGACATAATCCATGTCCTCATGGAATCTTTTGCACAATTCTAAGTATGTTGAGTGCCAAAACTTAACTGTTCATTCTACTTCAAGAATTTCTCTTGAACTGGTACCTACCTCTCATTCACTCCTTTCCTAGATCAAGCAGACATTATCTCTTATCTGAACTTTTGTATCAGCTTTCAAACTGGTTTCCTTGCCACTCATCTCATCTCACATGAAGTCATTTGTCACACTAACAGATGCTTTTCCTAAAATAAAAATTTAACTACCTGATTGCCATACAAAACTTTCCATGTCTTGCCATTGCCTACAAAAGAAAGTTCAAATTCTTAAGTGTGGCATACCATGTCCTTTATGATTCAGCTCTGTCAGGACATTCAGGTCTATGATCATGACCTCATGTATTTGCATAATCGTTCCCTTATCCTGGAGTCTCTCCTCTGCTTCTATATATCGACCTGGCAAACTCCTTCAATCCTTTTCTTTCTTGTTGAAGCTTTCCTGAGTCCTGTGACCATCCAGGAAGATGCAAGAGCTTTTGGAACCATATTCTCACAATTTTTTTATAGGAATTTATGCCATTGGGTTTCATTATGAATGTCAAACATGTTTACATGTCTGGATTCCTTACTACGTGGGCAACTTGTGTGTAGAGGGTGTGGTTTAGACAAACTTCTATCAGTACAAAGCCAACAACACTGGAAATGTTACTGTTTTTCTGCTTAATAAAGGAATATTAACTGAATGGACATATAATCAGTCATTTACCTAAAAATGACAATTATTGGTGGTAGAGTGGACCTAAATCTCTAAATTCCCATTCCAGTGTTTCTTCCCTAAAGCACTTTTGTCATTTATCCAGTGGTTTTCTAATTGATTCAAGGGAGAAGGAAACAATAAAGCATATTCTGGATTAAGGGTTTGTTCAGAATCACCTGGGGTCTTTCTGATTCTGTAGATGCTTGGCTTAGACATTCTGAAATGCGCTCCCCGAAAAAAATCACCAATTGGGAAAAAAAACAATCACCAAATGTACTTCTTGAAAAAAATCAACAATGCTAGCAGAGGAAATCGGGGTTTGGAGGCAGGCCACTGTGGATTTGAACATCTATTTCTTCATTGATCCACCTTGTTTACAGATGAGGAAATCAAGGCACAGACTTTGGGTCATCGAACTACTTTGTGCCTTGGTATCCTCACTTGAAAAAAAAGCACCGTGTTTTGATATCAGATGAATGGCCCTTGACAAAGAATTAGAACAATGCCTGGCACATACTAGGTGTTCTAAAATTTAGTTTCTCTTTCCTGTC